>CM023097.1:6460102-6657645 GCA_013103745.1 Gardenia jasminoides | reverse complement strand
CTGTACTTCGTTCAAGTTGTGTGCTTATTGCTTGTTTTCAATTATTTAGAGTGTACAAGACCGTGACTTTGAACTCTCTGATGAAACCCAAATTCTTGGTGGGGACACCATGCTTGTTTAGTGTTTACGTGCAAATGTTGTAAATAAGATGTATTGCGATTGTATAGCAAGGAAGTGACTTTTTTAGACCTCAATGGTGTGTACTTTTACGTAGCACCTATATTCCCTGAGTAAAAGTGTTGTGAAAGTGACTTGAAGTGAGATTGATTGTCAAGTGTTTTTTAAAGTGTATTATAGTGATTGCAGCATGTGTTTGGAAGGTCGAGGAAATCCCACGAGACCTATAGGTAGACCCGCCGGAAGGCTTCGGCTGGGGCTGACTGGAGCCTAGGCCAGGGGAGAAAGGAGGAGCAGGCTCGCGGGGTTATTACAAAATGTGCAACCGGTGGCTGGGGCCAGGTGATTTATATGGGACTTGGTTTTTGGGCGATTCCACGCAAAACAACAACCAGGTGAAGTGAAATGAAAAAATTACTACGGACTTGGCGTATGGACTTGTCCCACTAATGGAGGTACTCAATAAGAATTGAAGTGTTTTAAAGTGAAGTGATTTAAAAGTGAAATGTTTTAAGAAATTGAAGTGAAAGTGTTTGGCGTCACGGGTGGTGGGGGGTTTGGAGGAGTAAGGGGAGAAAGTGAAGTTCTACATGGTAATAGTGACAATTGTGAGTGTCAACTAGGTTAGTGGATGGTGGATAAGTTTAGACGATTTAGCCGCGAGGGGCCGTATTATCAATTGTATTGTTTAATTGCTTTTTCTATCATTTTGTTCAAGTATTCTTGCAAAGTGATATTGTTATGTGGTGCAAGTGGCTTACATGTTTTTGGGAACTCCGCAGGCTTTTAGCTCACCAGGCTGTTTTCCTTAGCGAGGCCGGCGATAGTGTGATTGCCGACTCTTAGATGGGAGCTTTCACTTATGTTTGACATGTGTTTTGGAAATTATGGATATTTCCGCATTGGACTTTGAATATTGAATGTACCATTTATACAATTGTATTTGGGATGTTATGTATCTTTAAAGATATTGTACTCTGCAGCATGTGTATTAGGGTTTTGGTTGTTAAGTATTATTGGCCTAGAGTGAGTGTGTGAGTCTGGCGAAGAGCTAGGCGAGGCAGTCCAGCAGAGCCCCTTTGGTTACAGAGAGGGAGGAGATTGGGGTCGTCGGTGTACATGAGGCTGGTTTGAATGGAGTCTACGGCATGAGTGAGTTAGGTGAATTGCACAAGAGTCTAGTAGGTTAGGGTAAAAGTGAAGTGAGGTTGTATTTCATGAATGAGTATTGTTGATCTTTTAAGTTTGAGAGCGAGTACTAATAAAGGGTTCTTTCTTGTAGGTTATGGAGCACAGGAGGGAGTGATGGAGCCTAAAACAGAAGCGACCCTACACTGTCTTCTCGCTTGAGTTCTTGGGGTGCACAAGTGCGTAAAACCCTAAATTCCCATTACTAACCCGTCTTCTTTGGCAGGTGTTGGAAGACCCGCTTTATCTGACTCAGTGGTGCTTCTTGTCTACCGAGAGGAAGAGGGTTGACTGGGATCAACCGTGGCGTCGGGGAGGAGGGTGAGACTTACTCACGTAGCGGAACCTTCAGGCACAGTTGGAAGCAGAGGCTAAGTTCCGGCAGCTACTGGCGAGCAGCAGGATAGTGAGGTGATGGCTTCGAGAGAGAGGCTGAGGATATTCACTGGCGTATAGAATGACATGATTGGAGGGGGTGATTGAGGCCAACCGAGTAGAGGAGACGGTTGATCAACCTCATCACGTCTCTTGGGGTGAAGAACTCGTTGGAATACAGTGGGAATTACTACCATGGTGAGGGGAGATCCCGCGATACTTGATGTCGATCCTTGAGGATGAGCCTACAGAACTTCTTCTGCGGGCGATGGATTAGCAGCTTGACCTTGGGGCTTGGCCCATCTTTTTGTGGGGAGTAACTTTTGTAAATTGGGTTCCCCAACTTTTGTAAAGGTACCTTTTAACACCAAGTACCATATTTTGTTTTAGTGTACTTGAAACTTGATATATAATGTGTATGTCTTTTTAGCCAAAAGCATGCTTAGTACGATGTACTCTTGGTACCATATTTGTAATGAAATGTAATTATGAAGTGTTTTGTCCTTTTCTAGAGCAATTGTTTAATTGTGTGTTGTTACTCTTGTGTTTATATTAATTTTGATGACCCCTCTAGGGTATGGGCCCGGTGGGAGAGGGGCGAGAGGTGAGGAAGTGGAACTGAGCTTCTTCAAGTATGGGAAATGACCATGAATCTCTGGCGTCGAGAATCAAGGGGCAGGGTTAACTGTGGGGGAGGCAAATGGCTGACCCTTGAACATTGATATGACTGAAATTTTAGATGCGTATGGCTGGACAGAGGCCACGGACACGAGAACGAAAAAAAAAAACACCTTGGTATATTTGGAGTTGGTGAGGGCCAGAACATGAGGAAGTTCAAGATTTGTAGAATTCTGGGCAGACCCTAACCACAGGACTGGCTGGGGTTGGTTAGAAGGGATTCCACGATATTTTTATTTGCTCTAGACCTCTATCTTGGGAGGCAAATAACCTTTGCCACATTCCAATTTGGGGAGCTGCCAGTTCTTGGTGGGCCATGATAAGGAACCAAGTGGGGAAAGAGAATACCCCAGGACCTGGGTAGAATTTTACTTTCGAGTTCAAGTACCAAGTTTCTTCCTCAATGGTGCAAGAGAGAGAGAGAAAGGAGATTTCATTGGTGTAAACAAGGATTACAGTGTGGCAGAATATGGAAGCCACGGTTTACTAAAGCGTCAAAGATTTACCACGAGTTGGTAGCCCTTGAACAGGAGAGTAAGAAGATTTGTCCAGTTGAATGTAGAGCTCCAATCTTGGTACTCAAGTTGTAGTTTTAGTGAAGCCGTGGAGGGGCTCCGGAAGGTTGGAAGGAACCAAGGCTGGGGTAAGGAATTTTAAATGCAAGAAAAGAATGCACTAGTGGTGGTGGTGGTCCAATGGACACCAGATGTTCCAACTCCTAAGTTTGGAAGGAATGGGTAGGAGACAACCACCTCTAGCTCGTCAGGATCAAATTCGGGGAGGGACGCCGCAGAGGAGTGTCTAGAGGGGTGTGAGAGGAAGAGGAGATGTCAGGGGGAGGTTCCCAAAGGAGTCAAGTCTCTACCCCTAGGTGCTTGGTAGCTTTGTGGGAAGCCAAACCAGGGAGAATGAATGTTGGAGAAAAGTGGAGCATGTCTTAAGTGTGGTAGTGCAGACATCAGTTATCACTTGTCCAGATGGCTCAAAGGAGGAGGTATGACCCAACCGGTAAAGCAAACCACTACCGGTCAAGCTAGTGGTATGAGAATCGACCAAGAGTACCGACTAGGGTCCTTGTATTATGACAAGTTCGACCCTGGGGTGGTTGAAGGTGTCCAATCTTTCATTGCTTAGCTAAGATTTTGATTGATCTGGTGCATCACATTCTTTTGTGAATCCTTCCTTTTAAATGGAGTAGACATAAACCTACTAGATTATGATTTGGAAGTTGCGAACACCCGCAGGGAACAAAGTTTAATTACTAGTTGGGTATACAAGAATTGTGATATTTGGATAGGGAAAGGGAAGTTAGTGGTGGACAGATTAGTCTAGACATCAAGGGTATGATGTTATCATAGGGGATGGATTCTAGCCCGTCATCATGCTAAGTGGATTGTGGGGCAAAGCGTAGGTTTTTCTATTCTGGAGGAGGCTCTTTGAGGTTAGGCAAAGGGAGATTAGCGTCATGCCCTCATTCCGGGGATTAAAGCAAGAAAATTGTTAAGTAAAGGGGCTCAAGAGTATTGGCCTTTTGATAAATCCTAATGATAGAAGTGAAGTTAGAGGAGTCTGCCGATTGTGAAGGATTTTCCCGATGTCTTTCAAAGGAATTAGAAAATCTACCTCCACTGCGAATGGTGGAATTTAAGATTGATTTGTTGCGAGGGACAGCTCCAATTTCTAAGACTCCATTCGAATGGCTCCAGCTGAACTTAGAGGTGAAAGTACAAGATCTATTGAGTGAGGTTTTTATCGAGAGTGATGACTCACCTTAGGGAGCACGGCACTCTTTGTTAAGAAAAGGATGGAAGTTTGAGGTTGTGCATTGACTCGAGGGAAGCGCGATGTGACAATAAGAGAACAAATATCCTTTGCAGCTCATTGATGAACTATTTGACCAATTACAAGGATCGGTGGTCTTTTCTAAATTAGACCTTAGGCAAGGGTACTATCAATTGAGGATTAGAAAGGAAGGCGTCTGAGGAAGCTGCTTTTAACTTCGAGTGCAGTCGAGGCATTTTGAGTTTGTGGTAATGCCCTTTGGATTGACCAATGCTATAGCTGCATTTATGGATTTGATCAGGCGGGTCTTTAAACCCTATTTGGACCAATTTGTGGTTGTATTCATTAGATGACATTTTGGATACTCAAGAGCCGAGAGGATCATGCTCAACACTTGAGATGGTGCTCCAAACTTTAAGAGAACATCAATTGTATGCTAAGTTCAACAAGTGTGAGTTTTGGTTAGAGGGAGTGTCCTTTTTAGGGCATAAAATTTCTAAGGATGGAATTGTTGGATCCCTCCAAAGTGGAGCGGTGACTCAATGGAAGCAACCTAGAAATCCCTATCTTGAGGTTAGAAGTTTCTTGGGCTTGGCGGGATACTACAGTTCGATTCATTAATTTCTCAAGATTGCGGAACCTTGTGGTTGACTAAAAAGCATGTTAAGTTGCTTGGAATCCAAAGGTGTGAGGCTAGTTTTCAAGGTTAAAAGCGTTTGACAGCCCTGTGTTGACTTTATGAAATGGAAAAGAATGGGTTTGTAGTTTATTGGCCATCCGAAGAAGGATTAGGATGTGTCCTGCAAAATGGAAAAGTTATTGCCTATGCTTTACAGGAAATTAAAGCCTCATGAGCAAAACTATCCATGATTTGCTGAATTGGCAGGTTATTTTTTGCATTGAAAAGTGGAGACATTACTATGGGTGACATTTGAGGTTTTACGATCAAAGTCTCAAGTATTTGTTCTCTCAAAGGGAATGAATCTAAGGCTGAGGCGATGGGTGAATTTCTTGAGGACTATGATTGCACCATAAGTTATCACCTGGAGGAAGACCCAACAAGGTGGCTGATGCCTTAAGCGAAAGCTCAAATACTTGAGCTTGATGGTAAAAGTGGGAAATGTTAGAAAGGGTTGGGAATGGAACCTCATTTGGAGAAAGCAAGTCATCTTTGGGAATATAGTGTTGAGATCTTCCATTCTAGAGCATTATTAAAGAGGCTCAAAAAAGGAGATTCCATGGTGCAAAATGGATTGGAAAGTGAATAAGGAAACCCTAGACTTTAAGTGGGGCAGGGGAATTAGAGGTTTCAAATACGTGTTGTTATTCAGAACAATGAAGAGTGAAAAGAAATTTTAGGAGGAGCCACGTGTTCTAAGTATACAATTCTACAGAATGTAAAATGTACAAGACTTGAAAGGATGTATTGGTGGGATGGAATGAAGAGATGTATGGCCAGATTTGTTCAGACACATCTCATTATGCCAACAAGTTAAAGCGAACACCGAGAAACCTTCGACTTTTGCAACCCTTAGAGATACCTGAATGGAAATGGGATCATATCACTATAGATTTTGTGACTGGGTTGCTAGGAGTCAAAAGGAGATGATGAATTAGTAGATAGTGGATCGACTTACTAAAACTACTCATTTTCTACCGGTAAGTATAAATGTCCTTTGGAGAAGTTGGCTCCGATTGTACTTGGATGAAATTGTTAGACTACATGGGGGTACACAGTGAGCATTGTCTCCGATAGAGACAGGTTTGTTTCACCGATTTTGGCAAAGTTACAAGAATTTGGGGTTAGTTTAAGCCTATCATCCTCAACGGGGATGGACAATGCGAGGACAATCCAAACTTTGGAAGATATGTTGAGGTTATGTATATTGGATTTTGGAGGAAGTTGAATTGACATGCCACTAGTTGAGTTTTACAACAATAGATTACCATGCTTCAATTGAGATGGCTCCTTACAGAAGCACTTTATGGGAGAGGTGTAGATCACCTATTCATTGGGATGAAGTAGGGGAAAAGAAAATTTTGGATCCAACCACTATTCCTTTAGGTTGAGGAGAACTTGAGAAAGTGAAGCTAGTTAGAAAGACAAATCAAAGTCGACAAAGAGTTATGCTTCATAGAAGAAAGGACTTGGAGTTGATGTAGGGACAAAGTATTTCTTAGGTTAAGCCTATGAAAGGAGGAGTGGTATCCAAAAAGGGGAAAAGTGGGCTCTGATATGTAGGACCATTTGAGATTCTCAAACGGTAGGCAAGAATAGCATACCAGTTGGATTTACCCTCGAGCATGTCAAAGATTCATAATGTTTTCCACGTGTCCATGCTTAAGAGGTACCATCAGGACCCAGAGCCATGTATTGCTTTTAGGAGAGATTGAGTGGATGAATCCTTGTCCTATGAAGCGACACAGTAAGAATCACTCCGAGAGTAAAAGACTAAGAAGATCCCATTGGTCAAAGTTCTTTGGAGGAATCAGCTATTGAGGAAGCAACATGGGAATTGGAGGAAGAGATGAAGAAGAGTCATCCAGAGTTATTTACCAGAAAGGTGAAATTTTGAGGACAAAATTCTCTTAAGGAGGGAGGATGTGAGGATCAAATTCAAATTTATTTCTAAAATACCTAATAATATTTATATTGAGTTTATTTATTGAAATATTAGTGAAAATATGTTTAAAGTGATTATTTCTCAATTTAGAAATTTTATATCTGGTGTTTGCCGGTGTGGTTTGGCCAAATTTTAGCGTTAAAATTGTTCCGAGCGTGAATAGTGACTTGGACTTGAAATTGAGCATATGTAGTGATATTTGGAAATATTATTATTGAGTGATCGGGTTAAAGAAAGTATAAGATTAGGCAATATTGTGTGATAAAAAATAACAAAAAACCTTTTCCCTTAAATTAGGGAAAAGCACTGTAGCTTTAAAACCTTGACTTCACAACACCAAACTTCATTTTCAGCTGCAAAACCAATTGAGAGAGAGAGAGCTGCTGCCGAGAGAGAGAAAGGAGAGAAAGAGAGTTTGTCTTCAACTTTTCTTCAATCTTCATCCATTCTTCTTGAAACTAAACAACACCATACCATCTTCATCATCCCTAGCGAGGGGAAGGAGAGAAAGGGAGGGCTGAAGAAGTTGGAGAAACAAGGAGGTAAGTGGGTTGATCTTCCATTTTCTTTTCTTCCTACAATATTTGAGTTGTGAAGAGTTGATGATGATTTTGTGTGATCTTCATCTGCCACTGTGAACAAGGAAAAGGAGAGAGGAGATCTGAATTTTGGAAAGGAAAAAGGAAGGAAGAAAAGCTTGGGTGAACATCTTGGGCTCGATCTTGCACTTGGTGGTTGATATCTTGACAAATCTTGAAGATCTTGAGGCTCGAGGATCTTGGAAGTTATCAAGCTTGGGAGTGATTTTCTTGGAGAAAAGCTTGAGATATCTTGTTGGGTTTTGCGGGATATCGTTGGATCTGACTTGAATCGGAGTATAAACCTCGAATCTTGTAGATCTACTTTATTAATGTTGATTAGTGTAGATCGTAGTTAATATTGATAAAATGAAATCATCTGAAAAGATGAAGTTGGGCTCTTAGTTCCCAACCTAGGTATGAACTTGAGGTGGATTCTAGGTAGCGGACTTGGGGTTTGATTGGGAATTATTTGTGAATTTGTTTTGATATGGTTAGAAATAGGGTTTTCAGTTGATTGAGAAATTGAGGGAAAATATATACTATGGCCAAAACACATTGAGTGATTTCAATGTTTGATTTTGGAATGTTGTGAATGTTCGAGGGTTTTACTTTTTGAGAAAAATGTATATATTGTTCAAATTGTGAGTGTATATGTGGGTAGTGAGTGTTTGGATTTTAAAGGGTAAAATGTAGTTTTATGAAACACGAGTGAAAAGTGCTATTTGAGCTGAATTTGAAGGTTTTATTATATTTTGACTAAAATCTAGGGATACAATGACTTAAGTATAAAATGTTTTGGGTTAAAATGGAAGTTTTGATTGAAGCGTGCTTGGGTGCCAATGAGTATGTCGGCGAGATGTTTTCTTTTAAAGGTGAAGTGATTTTCCAAGGAATTTATTTGGAAGTGAGCTAGATGAAATGAATACTTTTCCTTGAGTAAGTTTTGGAAAAGATTATCATTTGAAACTAAAAGTGAATTGAACTGTATTAGTAAATGGAAAGATTGAAGTGAATCTTATTGTTTGTTTTCAATTATTTTAGAGTGTGCAAGGCCGGTGACTTTGAACCATACGTGGAAGCGAACCTACTTGTGAGTTTCCATGGTGTTCGTGCAAATGTTGTAAATAAGATAATGAAGTGATTGTTATGTGAAAATTGACTTTTGAACCCTCAATGGGATGGTGTGTACTTTCGCACCTCTCCATTTGAGTAAAGTGATTGAAAGTGACTTGAAGTGATTGATTGTAAGTGTTTTAAAGTGTATTATAGTGATTGCGTGTTTGGAAGGTCGAGGAAATCCCACGAGACCTATAGGTGAACCACTTCGACTCGGCGGGGGCTAGGCCTAGGCGAGGGAGAAAGGGCGAGCCATAGGGTTATTTAAAATGTCACAAAGCAATTGACTCAGACCAGTGATTTATGCTGGACTTGGTTTGAACCAGTCTCCATAAAACCAACCCAGGTTGAAGTGAAATGAAAAGTACTACGGACTTGGCGTGGACTTGTCCCAATGGAGTACTCAATAAAAGTGAAGTGTTTTAAGTGAAGTGATTTAAAGTGAAATGTTTTAAGTGAAGTGAAAAGTGTTTGGCGTCTTGAGACCCGGTGGGGGTTTGGAGGAGTAAGGAGAAAGTGAAGTTCATGGTGTAATATTGACAATTGTGGTGTCAACTACGGTTAGTGGATCGTGGATAAGTTTAGGTGGAATTTGGCCCATGGGGCCAAGTATCCTATCATTGTATTGTTAATTGCTTTTCTATCTGTTTATATTTCAAGTATTCTTACAAAAGTGATATTGTTATGTGTTAAGTGGCTTGCATGTTTTTGGGAACTCACAGGCTTTTAGCTCACCCTTTCCATTTGTTTTCCTTAGCAGGAAATGAGCAACCAAGTGGTGGTGCCAACTCTTGAGATTAGGGCTTTCATATGTTTTGTTATGTATTTTTGGAGAATTATGGATATTGCCCTTTTGTGGACTTTGTATAATGGAATCATGTATTTATCAATTGTATTTGGGATGTTATGTATCTTTAAGACATTGTACTCTGTTGTATTGGGGTTTTAGTTGTTAAGTATTATTGTACAAGTGAGTGTGTGAGTCTGGCGAGCTAGGGTAGCGGGCCGGTCCATGGAAGGCCAGCTTTGGTTACACTGTAGGGGAAGGTGGGGTCGTCACACTTGAAATGTGACTATTGAACTTGCCTACATTTCATACATGTTTGGACTACTGAGGTTGAGTCGAGGGTGTATTTTATCGCTCTCAAACTCTTCCATTTAACTTTCACTTGGAGTTTGACCTACTCAAACTGTGATTGACTTTGTTTACTTTGATGTGAAAAGTCGTTCGGATGATATACTGTCAACTAATTTGATTCGTTTGGAGCTCCGCGAAACCCCGAAATGCTATTGGTGAGCCATTTGTATCAAACTAGCATGGGCTTGGTCGAGAAGATCGGTGCACCATAGGTTATTAGATTTAGTTCTTTGGAACATAATATACTCGAGTATTACCCAATTTTCATTAGTTGAGGTGTTTGGGCCCAGTAAAGGGGTGATTGGTGGATAGGTGTGGTGTAAGTGGAGTCTACAGACTTGGTTCTTGACTTCAAATGTTGACGGAAAGTCAACGGCTCATATTTCGATCAAACTTTTGTGGATTTGGCTTTTGGAAGCCACATGTATTCTTTATTTGAGTGTGTTATATTTTACATTAAATGCGATATTTGACTATTTGTTTTGTCTATTTGTTAATGTGACTATATTTTTTTGGGACCTCATTAAGATTTAGTTTACCCCATTCCCTTTTGTTTTCCTTAACAGGGATGTGTAAGAGGTTGGAGAGTTTGCTTTTGGTTTAAAAGTCAAGTGTTCTACCTTTTGTTTAAGTATCGATACATTAGTGGACTTGTTCCATTTTGTAAGCTTAAAGATGGTTGTAAACTTTAAGATTGAGATGTTTGTAAACTTTATGTCCATCTTACTTGGAGTTTTACTTTATTTGGAGAAAATGTTGAGTTTAATGCTTTGATAGTACTTTAGGTATTTGAGTCCTGACGAGAATTGGGTAAGCAGTTCGCTATTCCTTAGGGTACGCCTTAGGGAAAGGTGGGGCTATCACAGTTGGTATCAGAGCCTAGGTTTGAAACGGCCTGGGTCGATTAGGAAATTGATAGTTGTAGTAATTTAAGTGTGAATGAGTTCTTAATTAAGTTTTAAAACTTGATATGTTAGTCTAAGTTTTGACTTATTTTATTATAGGAAATGGATGGAAACGGTGGAAACGAGCCACCTCGGAGACGCCTTCCTATGGTTCATTATTCATTGGGGACTGGAGGAGCTTATAGGGTTTGGAGTTCGACCCGTCGGATTAGGCTGCAGTGCGGTTGTTGGAGAACTTACTTGTACCCAGATGATGTAGTCTTGTCAGTACTTCGTGAAAGGAGGGGATTAATTCGAGCCAACTAGAGGGGCCTAGAGGAAGTATCAAATCTAAGGGCTATTATGCATATGCAAGCCGTTAGGATAGCTGAACTTGAGGCGGATATCCTAGATCAGCAAGAAAGGACTGATGTTATGAATCAGCAAGTGCAAAAAGTTAATGCGCACCACACTAGGAATCTAAGGGATGTCGGAGATCAGACTATGGGCATCTTAGAGGAGTGTAAGGCTTTGCTTAGGGATGTGGTGGATGTGAATCTCGCTGGCCTAGATCCTAGTAGCAGAGTTTTTGAGAATGGAGGGTCTGCTAGCTCTGTTGGGAATTGACTAGTGAGATAGGCTAGATAGGAAAGTGATGTTTGACCTTTGTAAGACTTTTGTGTTTAGCTTGGGTGTACTATGTTTCGTTAGGACTTGTTCTGTGTATTGTGTCAAGGTTGGTATATGTATCTTTTGTATAGGTATCTTTTATGTATGAAACCTATGAAACTTGCTTTTATTTTGCAACCTAAGTATGTTTGCATGTGTTTAAATGTATTTAGTTTTCTGTTTTATTTATATATTATATGTTATATTATGTATGCAATCATGCATCTTTACTCTTGCATAATTTCAACCCTAGATCTGTAAGAAAACTGTGACGACACACCTCTCCCTAGGGCGTACCCTAGAGTATCAGTGGCCGCCTGCCTAGCTCTCGCCAGGACTCATTCACTCAACCATCATACAACTTGTCAACTAAAACTCCGAACACAATAAAATAGGAATAATACCTTACAAATCCATAACTTCAAATTACAAACTCAGAGTACATAAATCCTCCATCCATATAATCAGGTTTCATATTACAAAAGCTTTCAATAACCATGATCCGAAATTCTCAAAATATTCAACATAAGTAAACCCTAATTCTAAGGGTTGGCTTCTCCACTTGTGTACTCATTTCCTTAACTACATTCCAAATTTACATTTCAAATCTCTCAAGACAAATACAAAAGTAAACCTTGAGACTAACGGTGAGCACCTTCGTTTGGGTTCTTGGTCCCTGCTAAGGAAAACAAATTTGAAAGGTTGAGCTAAAAAGCCCGTGAGTTCCCAAAAACATGCAAAGCACATAACACATATGTTTTTTTTTTTCACTTCAAAATTCATACTTGGAAATAAACAAGTAAGGAAAGCCAATAATCACACAAGAGTAGGATACGAGTAGCCCTCAGGGGCTAATATCCTTGAAGCTGGAGCACATTCTTGGACCGGTGCGCAATTCTCGTAGTTGACACTCCGTCAACTTTCATACTTACAACCAAGTAGAACACCACTTACTTCTTTCTCCACCAAACCCCAGGCAACCCTAGCCTAACAGGAAATTTATATTTGTGTATTGCTTCACAACAGGGGACAAGGCCATATGCCAAGTCGAGCACAACTGGCGGTCATGTAGCAAAGGTTGTTAAATCTCCTCGACCTGGGGCTTCCCAATGGCTCGAGTCGATAACATACCAAGGGGATTAAGAATTTTCAAGAACAGGAATTTCAAGATACGTCACATCACTTCATATACTTCAGAACAGGATTCATGACACGAGTCAAGAGATTCAAAGTATACTTGAAATATCATGAGAACACTTTTGTAAATGGTACCATTCCAAATGGGAGTAAGTGCGATAAAGTACATAGTACTCCATTTGATGGATCAAAAATCTGCTTTTCACAACAATTCACCTAATTAGAAACATTTCAAATTAAATTCACGTAGTCAAGTATCATGCATGGAAACTCACCAAAGTAGTAGGGTTCAACTTCCACGTAGGGATCAAATTCAGTTCCTTGCACACTCCCTAAACAATTTAAAACAGTAGTTGAGATTCACTCGTCAACTAAAACATTTCACTTTCACATCACAAATTCAATCAATATTTTTTCCAAAATTTTCCCCAAGGAAAAGCATTCATTTCACATGACACACGTTTCAAATGAGTCTTATGAAGATCTTTATATCATTTCAAATATGACATGTCACTGATGTATTCACCGAGCACTATTTTCACATTTCCTTTAACAAAACACTTAGGTGAGGTTTATCACCTCAAAATCACTTTTATCACAAAACACAACACTCATTCTTTGAAAATACTCTAATATAGCTTCAAAACATTTCAAACCATATCTTTATTTTCAAAATTCATAAGATTTAGCCACAACACTGTAAAACCCCCAAATTCCTTCAAATGACATTTTTCACTCAAAAATTCACGAGAAATTCCACTTTTCATCTTTTAAAACTCATACACTCATAAATGAACATAACATATATTTTCTTAAACAGAAATTCATCACAAATAACCACAAAATCTTGAAATCAAACATAAAAATTACCAAGCATGGGTTTGGCCATCTCATACATTTTTCTATCACAATTTCCAACAACAAAACCCTACTTTCTAACCATATCACAACAAATTTCACAAATATCATTCAAATCCTAATCAGGTCCTCAAGTCCGCTACCTGGAGGCCACCTCAAGTCCACTACCTAGGTTGGGATTTCAAGAGCCCAACTTCATCTTTTCAGATGTAATCTTTTCTACCGATCTAATCCATAGATCTACGATATTTAAGGTTAATAATGTTATATCTAAGAGTTTTGAAGCTTATACCTCTGGATCTACCAAGATCCGACAAGATCTAACAAGATCTCTCGAGTTCCTTTTCAAGTAAGTTGCTTCCAAGCTTAGAGACACCTAAAAGTTTCGATCCAAGCCCAAGATCTCTGAGCTTTGTCGATGATCTCCAACACCAAGCTCAAACTCAAGCTTAAGACAAACTACCCAAGCTTTTTTTTCTTTCTTTTTCCTCCAAATTTTTGGACTTCACTCCTCTTTCTCTCACCTTAAATCGGCTGCCATGGAGGGAGAAACTCAAGCCATAAACCTTCACAAGTTGAAGGTACTAATTGAAGAAGAAATGGAAGATCAACTACAAGATTTACCTCTTCTTTTCTTCCTCCAAGAACCGGTCCAATCTCACTCTCTCTCCTCTATCTCTTGCCTGCAAGAGGTGGAGAATATAATGATGGTTGATGGTGCTTGAAGCTTCAAGAAGAATTGATGAAAGACAATGGAAGAAACAAGCACAATTTCTCTCTCTTCTCCCTCTTGTTCTCTCGGCCTCCCTCTCTCTCTTAACTCAAAAGTGCAGCTGAAAAATGAGCTCCAAGGTTGCAAGAAAGTCAAGGCTTCAAGGGACAAAAAGTGCATTTTTCCATGTTTTAAGGAAAAGCACATTTTAGGAGCTTTATGTCGCGTCACTCGCGACAGTCCAACTTACACTATTTTTCTCCATTCCAATACTGTCCAAACTAATTAATATTTCCATAATATCACTACATATGCTCGATTTCAACTTAAAGTCACTAATTACGCTCCGGTAGAAAATTAAGCACTTAATTCGGCTAAAATCGCACACCGGCAAATAATTCGTATAAAATTCTATAAATTGAAAAATATTCACTTTAAACATATTTTTACTCATATTTAAATGAATAAACACAATATAAACAAATTTATGCATTTCTAGAATAAAAACTGATTTTTGAGGCTCTCACAAAAACAAATAGAGAGGAGACAACGTGGTCGAGGTTGTGGACGTGGACGCGGAGAGCGCATGAACAAGAGGAGGAACAAGGGTCTGCTATTAACCAAAATCAGGGACCGTGGGTTAATGAGGGGAGACCAAGTTGCTACTGACTATTTACCATATGACTGATATCCTAGAACAACTAGCGGACCGACAAGGTTTAGAACCTCATAACCAACCTAGAAATCATGAGGGAGGTGAGGATAGAGTCTTAGAACAGTTCCAAAGTTCTCTCCTCCAAATTCTTGGGAGGACCAGATCCTGAGGTGAGAGAATGGGTTGAGAGAATGGTAGATATCTTTGCTGCCTTGAACTATCCGAGGATAGACAAGTTACCTTTGCCATCTTTCAAGCTGGAAGGAGTGGCTCACTCTGCATGGAACATAGTAACCAGCAAATTGGGAAAGAGAGCAAATTCCATGTACTTGGCTTAACTTCACTAGAGAATTTAATCAGAAATTCCTTTCACCTATAGTTCAAGAATGAAGAGAGGATGATTTTATAAGATTTGCCCGGAGCACTTTGGCGTGGCTGAGTATGAAATGTTCTTGAGTTATCAAGTTTGCTCTCGAATTGGTAACAACTAAGCAAAGAAGGATAAGGCATTTTGTACAAGGACTAAGCGAAATTGAAGGATTTAGCTGCATTAATACTGAAAATGCTCTTGAGAAAACCAATGGGTTGAGTAGGCTAGAGTTCAAATGGGACTTTTCAACCAAAAAAATGAGGTGCATCTAGTAGCACTACGGGACAGGTTGATAAGACGGTTTCAACTCCCAAGTTTGGAAAAGGGGCAGCCGAAGGTTGACTTCCAGGACCACAAGAGGCGCCAGATCTAGAGGAGCTCAAAGTGGCAAAAGACAACAAAGAAGTGTCTCTCAAGGAGGTTGGTGCTCGACTCCTCATTGAGAACTGTAGTTACTATGGAAGACCAAACCACCTCGAGATAATTGTTAGCGGAAGGAAAGAAAATGTCTTCGCTGTGGTAGTGCTGAGTACCAGATCGCTTCAAGCTCGGTCATAGCCCGTGAAGGAAAGGACAGTCAATCCTTGGACAAAACCAACCCTAAGCAACTAACTACAAGTGGAAGTAGACCGAGAGTGTCTGCTAAGGTTTATGCTTTGGACCAAAACCAAGCGCTTAAATTGTCCGAGGTGGTTGAAGGTACAATTCTTGCTTTCCACCTTTTGGCTAAACTTTTAATCGATCCTGGTGCAACTCATTCTTTTGTAAACCCTACTTTCATGTGTGGTATAGATGTAAAACTTGTTAAATTACCATATGACTTGGAGGTTAAGACACCTACTGGGGATCAAAGTTTAATTGTGAACATAGTGTAAAAAAACTGTGAGATTTGGGTAGGGGAATGAAAATTGGTGGTGGACTTGGTTGGTTTGGATCTTAAGGGGTATGATGCCATTATAGGGATGGACTGGTTAGCCCAATAGTCTGCCCAATTAAATTGTAAGATTAAAGTGGTGGAGTTTTGCACACCGAGAGAAGCAACCCTGCGATTAGATGTAAAGGGTTGATTGGCTTCATCTGTACTTATTTTGGGAATTCGGGCTAGGAAATTGCTGAATAAAGGAATACAGGGTTATCTAGCTTTCCTAATTAATACTCCTGGAGATAAGGTGAAATTGGAAGATGTTTTGGTGGTAAATGATTTTCCAAATTTTTTTCCTGATGAATTAGTATCATTGCCACCGGAAAGAGAACTGGAATTTAAGATTAATCTTTTACTTGGGACAAGCCCCATTTCTAAAGCACCATATCGAATGACACCCACCGAACTTAAAGAGTTGAAGTTGCAATTACAAGATTTGTTGCAGCGTTTTATCACATGAAGTAAGTATCTATAGGGAGTGCTGGTTCTATTTGTAAAGAAGAAGGATGAGATAGTGAGACTGCATGGGATTCCAGTGAACATTGTTTCAGACAGAGATCCCCGATTTGTGTCTCGATTTTGGCAAAAGTTGCAAGAAACTCTAGGAACTAAGTTGAACTTCAGTATGACCTATCATCCTCAAACAGATTGCTAGTCAGAGAGGACCATTCAAACCCTAAAGGATATGTTAAGGACATGTATTATGGATCTTGGAGGGAGTTGGGGTTAATACATGGCACTAGTGGAATTTGTTTATGATAATAGTTATCACTCATCTATTCAAATGGCACCGTATAAAGCCCTTTATGGTAAGAAATGTCTATCACCGATCTTCTGGGATGAAGTGGGGGAAAGGAAAATGTTGGATCCAACCACAGTACCGTGGATTAAGGATGCTTATGAAAAAGTAAAGATGATTCGCCAAATACTTCAAACAGCCTAGAGCCGACAAAAGAGCTATGTAGATAATCAGTGGAAAGATTTGGAATTTGAAGTTAGGGATAAGGTATTTCTTAGAATTACTCCACTTCAAAGCCTCATGGTGGGGAAAAGAAAGAAACTCCAACCGAGATATGTGGGACTTTTTGAAATTCTTCAATGAGTGGGGGCCATAGCCTATCGATTGAGATTACCAGCGAGCTTATCCAGAATCCACGATATGTTTCATGTTTCCCTATTAAAGAAATATCATCCAGATCCCACTCACGTCTTGAAGCCAGAAGAAATTGACATTGACGAATCTTTGGCTTATGAGGAGAAGCCTGTGTGACTCTTAGATCGAAAAATAAATGAGCTAAGAAGTAAACAAATTCCTCTAGTCAAGGCCTTGTGGAGAAATCATGGAGTTGAGGAAGCCACTTGGGAAATGGAAGAAGAAATGCATAAGAAATATCCTGATTTATTCTCGACTCAAGGTGAGAATTTTGAGGATGAAATTCTTTTAAGAGCGAGAGAGTGTGAGAGTCCTAGAAATTTTATGCATACAATACCTTTTAACTGATTCAAGTGCATATAAATTCCTTTAGTGCATTAGTGGTATGTTTTCATTAAGTACATTATTTATTATTTGGTTAGATAAACTTTTTTTCGATTTAATTTTAGAATTAGTGAGAACTTCTTGCATGACTTAATTGCTAGGAAAATAGGATTTATTGGTGTTGATTGGAGACTAAACTAAATTAAAGTAGTTAGAAGCAAATAAGTGAGATTTTTATTAGGAAGTGGCCAAGAAACCACCACTTGTCACCACAAGAATTAACCTTGACCTGAATGGCTCTTTCCCTCCAACTTTTCTCTTTTAAAAATAACACAATTTCTTTTTCTTCTTGAGATGGTTGGCCGACTTTAAGGAACGAAAAAATAGAGGAGAAAACTCACAAAAACCAACCTAAATCTTGCTTAGTTTGATAGGAAATCAAAGAGAGAAAGTTTGCTAGCACCTTAACCATCAATCCTCAAGTTTGGTAGGAGAAGATCTTAGTTGTTTGGAGACCCACTTCTTTAGTTTGTTAAGGTAATTTTCTTCCAAAACCCTAGCTCTATGATCTTTAAAGTTAGTTTAATGAAGGTTTTTGGTGATGATTAAGGATGGTTGATGCTTGGAAACATAAGTTTTGGCTTGGATTCTTCTTGTTGCATCTTGAGAGTTGGTTTGACCTTATGCCTATTATATGTTTGATTTTTGGATTAACACTAATCAATTGTCTTTGATGATTGTTCCTTTGAGAAAGATGCTTGTTTAGCTTCCATATCCATGCTAGAAAGGTTATAGAAATTGGTTTGAACTTTTAAGTTGGAAGAAGGTTGTGGACTGTTTTGTTGGCCAAATCTGCCGAGGAGATTTCCCTCTTGTTTTGTGATTCTTTCTTACTCAAGCTTCACTAATTCTTGTTGAGAAACCTTGTTAGGACATTTGCGTATCAAATTGGTGTGAAATCAATTTATTTTGAATGGTAAAAACCTCTTGAATTGCGCAAACTTTTGAACCAACTTTCTGTTCTGCACTCCGTTAGAATTGAAAAAATAGTCAACTTCCTAGGTTTTCTGTTATTGATAGGAAATGAACCAGTAGCTGATTCATATACCGTTGGAAATCTCTATGAGTCTAGTTTCTTACGCCATTGACAGTATTCAATTTTGATTTTTCTATACCAAGTTATACCTGTTTTCCCAAGAATACATAGTGCCCACTGTTATACCCGAATTTCAGCTTTTGTCATGAACTTATTCTTGGTCGAACCTTGACGCTTCTTGAATCTTTGCATACTTATTTCATTCCAAACATTGTACTTGACTTGTGAATCTATTAAACCTTCAATGTTTCATCATTTTGCGACCTTGAATCACCCTAGAATTTCCTAGTTTAGATGCATTAACTAGTAGCATTTATTTGCACTTTTTAAGTTGTATTTACTTGCTTTAGTTTGAGTTGATGATTGTATACATTGGTTGTACATAGGGCTCGAAGGTGGTATCGAGGGTGATCAAGGCGCGAACATTTGAGTTACTTGGCTTTGTTTGGTGAGTGTTCCCTTGCTTGTTTCGTGAACTTGTGTGATTTCTCGAACTATATAACTTATGTGTTTACTTGAACTACATGACTATGTGAATTACTTGAAATGTGACTATTGAACTTGCCTACATTTCATACATGTTTGGACTACTGAGGTTGAGTCGAGGGTGTACTTTATCGCTCTCAAACTCTTCCGTTTAACTTTCACTTGGAGTTTGACTCCCGGGACCCCAGGACATTGGCTTCCGCCAACAGTGAACTATTATAGAATATAGAGTTAGAATTGAATATGTGTATCTAGGAAGAATTCACTTTGAAGCGACTATTCCCTAGATACACATATTTCACAATTGAATTAAAAAGGACCCAAAGTTAGGGATTTATCAATAGGTAATGTTGCACCAATACCCAACCAAAAGGTGCTAATTGGTACCAATCAAAAGAGCTTGTATGCTGGACGATGAAATGGGTTTTGAAATTTATTAACATTCTCTAAAAAAGGTACTGTGATTCGACTTTGTTTACTTTGATGTGAAAAGTCGTTCGGATGATAAACCGTCAACTAATTTGATTTGTTTAGGGCTCCAGAAACCCCGAAACGCTATTGGTGAGCCGTTTGTATCAAGCCACCGTGGGCTTGGTCGAGAAGATTGGTGAACCATAGGTTATTCGATTTGGTTCTTTGGAACATAGTATACTCGAGTATTACCCAATTTTAATTAGTTGAGGTGTTGAACCCGTGAAACGGGGTGATTGGTGGATGGGTGTGGTGTAAGTGGTGTCTACAGACTTGGTTCTTGACTTCAAACGTTGACGGAGAGTCAACGGCTCATATTTCGATCAAACTTATGTGCATTTGGCTTTTGGAAGCCACATGTATCCTTTATTTGAGTGTGTTACTTTGTTTTACATTAAATGCGATATTTGACTATTTGTTTTGCATATTTGTTAATGTGACTGCACGTTTTTTGGGACCTCATTAAGTTTTAGCTTACCCCATTCTCTTTTGATTTCCTTAACAGGGATGTGTAAGAGGTCGGAGAGTTTGCTTTTGGTTTAAAAGTCAAGTGTTCTATGTTTTGCTTAAGTACCGATGTATTAGTGGACTTGTTCCATTTTGTAAGTTTAAAGTTGGTTGAAAACTTTAAGATTGAGATGTTTGTAAGATTTATGTCCATGTAATTTGGAGTTTTACTTTATTTTGAGAAAATGTTGAGTTTATTACTTTGATGGTACTTTGGGTATTTGAGTCCTGATAAGAGTTAGGCAGGTAACTCGCTAATCCTTAGGGTATGCTCTAGATAAATGTGGGGTTGTCACAATTCTTTTGCCTGATATGTGCTGGCTGCAATAAGATGACCAGCGTTCCATTAGAAATGCAATTTGATTGTAATTATTGTGGACTCGAGGATACAAAACCAAAACCAAAGTAATCTCATCTTTTAATTTCATACTTCAAATGATTTACACACTATATATACCCAAATTTCTATGCTTAAAAACAGTACCATTCCAGGATGAAATTTCAAATCCAGGTTTATGATGACACTGGTTCCCTGGATGCAACTGTCGATGATTTATTTGCTGAGACTATCATTGGTTTCACAGCTACTAATATCTACTAGAAGCACATTGAGGTATGCCTATATCATAGACACTGTACATAGTTACTACACTATTCTATTTACATACATTTCATAATACAATCTAGACTAAGCTAGATTAATCAATTGACAGGGAGAACCACTGTCATTTGTTTCTATCAATGAAAGATTGCAACATCAGGTTTTCTTCTCTGAGATCAAATCGTATCTCCCTTCACCAAGACATCTTCTCCCTTTGTTCTTCATCACAACACTCATTCCAGAGGAACCAGCCCAAAAGGAACACTCCAGCCAGCTTATTGAATCACCATCATCTCAGTTAATTGCAATTCTGCCAACTGTAACCCCACTGAGTGGTCTTCAGACTAACCCCCGTAGTCAGCAGTCCATCACATCTTCAACCCCAACTTCAGCTTTGATTGCAGTTCCTTCAGATATTCAAAAACAAGACCGACCATCATCATTAGTCAAACGAAAGCTTGAAGAACAACTCACAGAAAGCACAAAATTGCCAAAATTTTCACAGCATATGCAGGCCAGTTCAAATAGTTAACCATAAGTGGTCGTCAAATAGTCAATTAATCTAAATTCCTTTTGTCCCACTGCTTGTCCAGCCTTTTGTTAACCTTACTGATGTAGCTACACTTTAACACTCTTTTGTAATCTTTATTTAGTGGTGCAAAAAAAATTATGAATTAGCTTGTGTAAGTTATATTATATTTTACACTTGTTTTTTGCTATATCTCTGATACCAAACCAAAAAAAAAAAAAAAACACACAACCTGCCATTAGCCGACCAAACAAATTCAATACTAATAGACACTAACATAAACTCTAAATAACATACGCACACATAAATAAATAAATAAATTTATATATTCATATATAAATATATATATATTTATATGTCTGTACATATATATATATATATATATATATATATATATATGTGCGTATATGTACATACGTGTGTGTATATACACACATACACACACACAAATCGACACATACATACATATATATATCCATATACATATACACACCCATTCACACATGTACACACATATATAACAAAACAATTTATACCATTCCAAAATTATAACTATTGAATAACTATTCAACAAATTTACAGATCCAATTCCAAATTAGATCAAACAAACACTTTATTATTACACAAAAACACTTCTTTATTCAATTTTAAAATACCAATCACAAAAACTACACAAAAACCTATACTTAGTCACCCTAGCTAAACACCTATCAATAGCTTTTTAAAACATCCATGACCTCTGGTTATTCCATTTTGCTTTTCCGACTATTCACTTATTATAAATCATGCATATTCATGTATACATAGTTTTATTTTCCAATAAATAATAAATCTATAGTTTCCTCATTGATATTCGGTCTTTACCAATCAATTTACCATTCAATCAGTAGCAACGCTTATGTATAAATCTGTCAATTATATTTACCATCCATCTCAAAAACTAAAGCTAAGCAATTTACAAGAAAACAAACTTCTTATTACAATAACAGAATTACAATATCCACGTCTAAATCTTAATGGTTAGGCACTAAATTTCTCTACAATTCACAAATTCTTTCAACAACTCACATACATTTATAAAAAATCCACGCCAAGAATTACAGGCGGAAGGGCACCCCACGCCATGCTGGGTCAGCCTAGTATACATATACGTGTGCAAAAGTTTATGAACTCAGATCTCGAGCAAGTGGCTTTTAAACAGTCTTTCTTCCTTGTTCTTGTGTTCTCCTATGCGTGCAGTTATTCTCTCATACTTATTTTGTTTTATCATTTACATACAATCATAACTAAAACAATAGTGTCTCTCTCTCTCTCCCTGTCCCTCCCCTTCCCTCTTAAGCATATTTCAGAGATTACTCAAAACATTTCATATCAGCTATATGAAAGGAGGGAAATAGTATCATTAGAAGGTTTCAAAAAAAAAAAGCAAAAGGGAATGAGTGAAAAAGAAGAAGAGTGTATCATTTTGTCCAACAAATCGAGAAAAGGAGGAGGGGCAAGAGCCTATTAGAGAAGTTTAGGGAATAAAATGCAACTAAGGTGAAAGTTCATGGCGGTTTAAAGAATTTAACCCAATTGAATTACTAGTTTGTCTTTAAATTCAATTAGAGTATTCATTACCGTGCATCCATTACTAGCTAATTTAAAACTAAGATTTTTATTTATTTCTTTCTTTTGCGGGTGTTGTCTGGGGAAAGTTGGAGTGGGAAGCTGCAGGAAACCACTAATGCTGTCAAAACTACCGCACCAAGAAAACTGCTGCCACTTGCTGGACAAATTAAAAAAATGCTTGGAGTTGATAGCGGTCTGGAACAGGATTGTGGACATCTTTGGGATATCTGCAGGACGGCAACCGACTGTTGTTTTGGTGACTCTGTGATTTTTACGATGCAGCGTTCCAGTTGGTGCCTGCTGAATCATGCTAAAGCTCCAAGCATTTAAGGGAACAATTAGAAAATTGTTCTTGCTGTAACATAAATAAATGGAAGTGTGGTACTAGTACAGTATGTTATCTCCAGCTACTGAATAAATTATGGTAAATGGATTTAGTTGGTAATCCTGTAAGGAATCAAGAAGATGAACACAGCGGAAATTTAAAATTTTTGATTCCTTTAATAGATCGTCCTTTGATTAAATCCATGTAACATAGAGATAGTTCAAGAAGATTACCTCAATCCATGAAGACCTCCTTGAACTTGGTGGAGATTTGATGCAGAGGATGGCAAAGAGATCCACGTAGCCGTACATGCGTCCGCCTCTAATGGTGATCCACACGAACCTCCCAGTTAGAACCTCAAGGTCGAATTAGCTTAAACTAGATTAGTGCTAGCTATTGCCAAGACAACCACACACAAGTCTATTGAGATAATTCCAATTTTCACCGGAAAAATTCATCCCAAGATAAGAAATAAGAGATGCAATTTTTCCCTTATTTTCTTGGACGAATTTTGGGTATTTTTTCTCTCAAGATTTTTCTCAAAAATCTCACAAGACAAATTGTGTGATGATTCAACTTGCTAGCAAAAGCTTAGTGAGTATTTATAGACAAATAAGTTGTCAAATCCTTATGGAAACCCTGAAGCTTCCAATAAGATTTAACTTCCTAATTCTAATACAACTCTTGTATTTGGAAGACTAAAACTTATTTGCACCATAAGTCTCTCAAGTTTAATTTGTCTCACAAATCAAACTATAAGTTATAAAACTTATCTATCAAGTCCCACTTGAAATTCATTTAATCTAGCTAAGAAAGTTCTTAATGTGTGTGACCCATTAGGTTCTCATATACGTTGGCAATAAGTATGAGCTATACATTCTTAATAAATAAGAACTGGATAAATTAAAACTCCTTTTAATTTATCACTGATTCCACTAATCAATCAGCTCATACTTATAGATCAAGATTGGTATCTAGCAATACATCATGACCACCCAAGTAATGAGAAAAGTCAAGTGGATGACTTCACCTTCGATGCGCTTTATAATGTAACTAATATCCTTTTACCACACTTATCTCACATTAATCTTGGAATAAGTTGAGCCTATTCCATTGTGTGATTAATGCTTTTTCTCTTGTACCAAAATATAACTCCAATGAAGAAGTTCTTAGAAACACTTTCTAAGACTTTCCCACTTAGCGCTAAGATTTCTGAGTTATACTTCTACAAGTGGTCAAACATGAGATAACTCCTCTCACATAAGAGGCGGTAAATCCTTATAGGTTATTCACCATCTTTCCATACTTCAAAGATACACCCATTTGCTAATGATGTGAGCATTCCCTTTTACAGGAGCAATCATATAACAAAGAAAGTATAACTATCCATATTCAAGATATCATGATAACCTTAAGTCTAAGAATCATTTACATAAACGTCACTTAGAGATTAATCCTTTGGCACTTAAAGGATGTCTCTATGTGGATCGATCTAGTGAACTTGATCACACCATCAAGCACCCATATACTTGCTTAGGTGTCTCACACACCATAATAGATGAGGTCTACTACTTCTCATATAAAAGCGGCATAGTATATGCTAGTCTAACCGTATTAACAATTCCCTTTCTTGTTAATACTATGACTAGAGATATTTAAGAATAAACCTTATTTATAATCGAATGAACCTCACCATCATAACTCTTATGATTTCATCGATTAAGTTTATTCTAAGGGTTTTATCATACTTATATGAAAAAATATAAACAATCAATATGATAAAGATGTCATTTATTATTACATAAATAGTCAAAGTGTATAATAAACCCTAGAAGTTGATTGACTTTAGGGCATATACACTAACAATCTCCCACTTGCACTAAAGCCAATCACTCACAAGTTAAAAACCAAATGACCCAACATGACTATCATGTTTTCATTAAGATAAGATTTAGTGAACGGATCAACTATGTTGTAATCCATGGGTACTCCTTTTAATCTTCACTTTTAATTCCCATCAATGATTTCATCAAATCATGTGAAACTACCTTAACAAATATGTGGATCTATGATGAGACTTTGGTTCCTTTGTTGGGACAAATTCTATTATAATCTCAACATAAGTTGAAGGACTTCTAATAGAATGAACCAATTCAAATTCAAATTTGAACTTGTAGATTCACATGTTTCCTTTTGCCACTTCTCAAGTAGCATTTGTTAAGGTTTTAATTGTAGAAATTTAGTTGTGTTTCACTTGAAACTCTTTCAACACATAGCACTGATATTATGAATATACGCATAATTACTTGCAAATCATTTCTGTAGGAAAGTTTACAAGTACATTCTCGAACTTTCAATTTTAAACTCTTCATGGACCAAAGGAGACAATGAGTTTAGTACAATGAAAGGATTATTCTATATAGATAAGACCCCTTCTTAGATTATTCCATGCTAAACATTTTAGCATCTTGTCTAAGTACTTAAAAACTTAAGCAATCATACCTATCAATATAGATCTTTACTCTAAAGGTAGATTGCCACTCTTTTATATCATGAAGGAAGTCTTGGATAGCAACACCTATAATTTTGGAATATAGGCATACCATTTCAATGTATCATATATTAATTACACATGATGCATGAAACCAACAATAGCTCCCACTAAATCAAATATAAGTACAAGGTCATTCATACATTTGATAAAATCAAACTCTTTGATTATTTCATCAAAATGGATGATACCACTTTTAGAGATTTGCTTTATTGGCACATTAGATGTAAAACCTTTAAATTGTGTCACATACACAATTATTTGTTGTTTCCATTTAAGAAAAATGGTTTTAGCATCTATTTGCCATACCATAACTTATAGTTAAAACAAGCAAGTAAATCTAAATGAATTTAAGCATATTGATTAGTGAGAAGGTTTCTTTAAAGATAATTGCTTATCTTTAAAAATGACCATTCTACCAACCAAACTCTATAGGTAACACTTTACTTTCCATATTAGTATTTACTCTAGAGACTCTTTTGCAGCTAAAAGGTTTTTAAACCTTTAGGTGAATTGACTAAGGTCAATACCTTTCGTCAAATATGGAATCCATTTTAGATTCATGGGTCTCTACCATCTCTATAAATTATAAAAGTATTCATAAATCATTTAAAATGCATGATCAAATATCATGATTTTCTATAAGAAATCTATATTTCTAAGATTTATGAAACCCTTATTTTAGGAGCTTTAGCTGCGCCTCATCATCATGAAATGCAAGCCCCAATTCTATGCATTTTGTTCAACTTGCTTTTGTGATACTTGAAACTATTTCAAGTTTTAAGTTCCATCTTTCTCCCACTACTTTATCTAGAATAAATCATATATCTAGAAAATAGAAGTTTTAGAACTAAAACACTTTTATCCTTGAAGATGATAGAAATATAAAATTCTTGGAGAAAATAAGAAAATTCTAGCATATGTGCTAAGAAAAATTTAAACCAAATGAAATAAGAAGAACGGATTTGCTCTTCTTCTTTTTGGCCCTCCTTTTCTTTTCCTTTAATTCTCAAGAATACTTCACAAAACGTTTTAATCGGATCTTAGCTCCACTTTATCCGATTATGGATGCTCACTTCATAAGTAGCACAATGGATTCCTTAACACTCCATATCTCATATGGTACACTTTGAACAAATATATTTTTGGAACAAGATTTAGTGTATAGGAGACAATTTTATGTAGGACAAAACCCCAAAACCATTTTGGTAAACTTGCATGGGACATCTCATCTCATGAGATATAATTCTTTATCTAGATTACACAACAATAATTGAGATAACTAGAAAAATTATTTTACTTGAGAATCACATTCTCCTTTAGTTAATTTTGAAACCCTTAGATTAGGTATTTTTCACCTTGATCAAATCATGGCGTTCCAATACTTTACCATGGCTCAAGTATTTTTCACCTTGATCATATTTAGGTGTCCTAGTACTTGACCAGATTGTTTCTCTACTTTATACTTAAACCTCTTAACTTCTCAAAATGTTGGATTAGTACCTTAAAGATACATATATCCATTTTGAGTTGTTATTAGCAAAAGTGATAAAATATGAGAAATAATCTCTAGTATGAATTGTTAATCTTCCATATACATCATAATGTATGGATCCTAACAATTCATTAAATCATTTCATAAAAGATCAAATTAGCCTTTTATTAGTGAATAAGGCTCATACGTCTCAAATGATTCATAATCAAATGAGCCAAATCATCATGCGATGAAAAATATGTTTCTTATTCAAAAGACTAATTTCCAAATGTTAAAGATGGTTTCAAATTATCTAACATCATATTGAGAAATGGACTTTCTTTTATTTTAGAAAATAATAACATTTATTAAGTTCTAAAATAAGTCCATTAGTTAATCGCAATTATAATCTCAAAAATAAAACTTTCACAAAGTTGTATTTCAAAACCATGCATTGAAAGCTTGTACTATAAGGCTAGTTCTTTAAAACTCTTAACTTATCAACTCTTGATAAGTAATTCTTATTATCAACTCTTGATAAGTAATTACTTTTAGTCAACATTTGACTAATAGTGTATGACAAAACTTTGATTGATCTAAATTTCTTAATATAGTCAATCACTCTCTAATAAATTAATATTTAATTTGAGATATTTTTGTCATCTTGTAATAGAATTATTGCTCAAGTATTTCATACATCTTATACCTTGATTATTCATCATTCAACTCTTGAGATGTATAACCATGGTGAAAGAAATTGAAATCTTATCTAGTAAAGGAGATTTAGGAAGCATCTATGACATACTATCATCATCTCCTCTTACCTATTGTAAGCAATTTTTATTAATTCCATTACATCTTCCATAATTGGAAGTGCTAAGGTTTTAAATGATATAGCCAAATTTTCTTGAGAACTTTTCTCAATTTAACTTGCCAATCGAAGAAATTAAAAATACCAATTATATCGAGAATAATATGCAATTACTCATAATTTCTACAACGGATAGTAAAGATAAAAGAGAATTGCTATTTATGCAAAACAAAACCAAGTAAAATGACATAAAATCAAATTTGGTTTTGCTCCCACTATTTTATTCAAATCTATAACCCTCTTATATAGATTAGAATTTCAAAAATTCCTAGTAGGCTAGAATCCCATTTAGTTATTTTGATCTTGAGTGTGCTCAACAAATCAAAATAATTTCAATAGGTAGGTACTTATTACCAATTATAACTTTTGTAACTTCTAGATAGTTGAGTTATCAACTCTTGATAAATCACATCATATGTGTCACCCAACCTTTGCCTCTAAAATTTTATGACCTTGAGTGTACTCAACAAGTCACAAATTTTAGTTAAGTCATACCCATTATTCCGAGATCTCATCTCATAGTTAAAACTTCTCATGGTAGTGCAACCTTGAGTGTACTCAACAAGTTAACTCGAACATAATTTCATTTTAACTATAACAATGGAAGGCAACTTAAGTTTAGACTTAATATTTGAGTAGAGGGATTTTAGACATGGTATTCCAAATTGGTCTCATCAAATATATATATATATATAGCATGCATATTCATTCATCAATATAAATAAATAAATAAACATACTATAATTAAACATGGATGATTATGGACTTTATTCCTACACTAGTTTCCTTGAGCCAAAAGGAAACTAGATGGTCAAACAAGGGACGGCGACATCTCCATGCCCTGTACGTCTTTTGTATGTACACCATGGTGGAATTGGTACCATCTCCATCTTCTTTGTACATTACAAATGTAAATCTATTCTAAACATTTTAAATCCTCACCCTCTCCCTATCCCTAATATAGTACATTACATAATATTGGAATAAACCTTGAGTTACATTCAAGGGGAGTGAGATGATAAGAGAATTTACATTAAGAATATATAGAGAAGGCAGGACACGCAGGCCCTATTTCAAAAATATCAAAACCAAATCATACATACATTCAACCATTCACAGTCACATTGGCCTTAGTCCATAATCATCCATCATGCATTCATAAAATACAATATTAAATGAAAGCATAAATATTTATTTAGTTCCAATCATGTATCATTATATGCACAAGCCTTTAATCTCAAAAGGCTTCAATTCAAGAGGTTTAAAAATTAATTGAATCAAATTCAATTTGAAAATTTCTAATTTCTGGAATTCAGTTTTAGCGACAGAAAAAAGTCTTTAGTGACGAAAAACCTTCACAAGGAAACTGTCGCTAAAAATTTTAGCGACGCTATTGCAGACAGCATCCTTCTTCCTTCATTTTTTTTAATTTCCAGAAAGATTAAACACAAGAAGAATTTTTTTTGGCAATACTAATGATTTGGAAACTATATTTTATTCATAATAAAAAGTAGATTCAATTTCCAAATAACTTTAAAAACCAATGCTAATTTGGAAACTTATATTTCTTAGGAAATCTAATTTCTTAAGGAATATTAAATAGTTTCCAAATTTCTTTTCAATTCCTTTTGTTTTAAATTATGGAAACCACATTCTAATCTCATTAAAATGATTTTCCATACTTTATAACCATGATAAGAAACTTTTCACAATCGAATGACCATCCAAATCAAAATTAGGAATTTCTAGTCTAACTAGAATCTCCTAATTCACTTATTTTTGGAAATTTTCTTTTAAACCATTTTAGATCTCAATTACTAACTTTAGATCATTTTCTTAATTTAACTTTATTAAATTAGAAAGTTTCTAAAGGTATTTGAACACCATCCAAATTTAATCTTATCAAATTGAAAAGTTTCCAAAGTTGGTTTACTTCTTAATTCTAGTCTCACTAAAATTGAGTAAGTTTCTAAAACTTAATTGAACAACTCCTTGTCCAATTTTGATTTCTAAAATTTCCAGAAAACACCTTAATTCTAATCATATTAGAATTATAGGAAATTTCCATACTAATTTAGAAACCCAAACGAAAAGGAAATCAATGACCAAATCCCATTTGTTATTTGGAAACTAACTTGTTTCTTGAATTTCCTTTTACGAGAAAATTTCCAGCAATTAGTACGAAGGAAATCCCTACACCAACTAATTGATGCAAGAAAAATAGTACGTCGTTGAATGTGATGATGAAAACCCGTGACCAATCACTTATGATTAATCGTGATTTCCACCCTTAACATGGCCAACGACTTCTTATTCTTTCCGTTGATACTGTTTTGCTTGAAAGCTTCAACCACTTCATGAATTTTCATACGATGAAAACAATTTTCAAGAAAATTCATTCCATGAAAAATTATTAAATCTTTGAAACCTTTTCAAAAATTTATTTTTCATCAAAAGTATATTTTTAAAACTCTTGAATCGCACAAAATCAAATCTAATTTGACATACATGACAACTAAATAAACAAGTTACATGGTTTAATCAAAGTTGGCTCTGATACCACTGTAAGGAATCAAGAAGATGAACACAGCGGAAATTTAAAATTTTTGATTCCTTTAATAGATCGTCCTTTGATTAAATCCATGTAACATAGAGATAGTTCAAGAAGATTACCTCAATCCATGAAGACCTCCTTGAACTTGGTGGAGATTTGATGCAGAGGATGGCAAAGAGATCCACGTAGCCGTACATGCGTCCGACCTCAATGGTGATCCACACGAACCTCCTTAGGTTAGAACCTCCAAGGTCGAATTAGCTTAAACTAGATTAGTGCTAGCTATTGCCAAGACAACCACACACAAGTCTATTGAGATAATTCCAATTTTTCACCAGGAAAAATTCATCCCAAGATAAGAAATAAGAGATGCAATTTTTCCCTTATTTTCTTGGACGAATTTTGGGTATTTTTTCTCTCAAGATTTTTCTCAAAAATCTCACAAGACAAATTGTGTGATGATTCAACTTGCTAGCAAAAGCTTAGTGAGTATTTATAGACAAATAAGTTGTCAAATCCTTATGGAAACCTGAAAGCAGTTTCCAATAAGATTTAGCTTCCTAATTCTAATACAACTCTTGTATTTGGAAGACTAAAACTTATTTGCACCATAAGTCTCTCAAGTTTAATTTGTCTCACAAATCAAACTATAAGTTATAAAACTTATCTATCAAGTCCCACTTGAAATTCATTTAATCTAGCTAAGAAAGTTCTTAATGTGTGTGACCCATTAGGTTCTCATATCGTTGGCAATAAGTATGAGCTATACATTCTTAATAAATAAGAACTGGATAAATTAAAACTCCTTTTAATTTATCACTGATTCCACTAATCAATCAGCTCATACTTATAGATCAAGATTGGTATCTAGCAATACATCATGACCACCCAAGTAATGAGAAAAGTCAAGTGGATGACTTCACCTTTCAGTAAACGTTTATAATGTAACTAATATCCTTTTACCACACTTATCTCACATTAATCTTGGAATAAGTTGAGCCTATTCCATTGTATGATTAATGCTTTTTCTCTTGTACCAAAATATAACTCCAATGAAGAAGTTCTTAGAAACACTTTCTAAGACTTTCCCACTTAGCTAAGATTTCGAGTTATACTTCTACAAGTGGTCAAACATGAGATAACTCCTCTCACATAAGAGGCGGTAAAATCCTTATAGGTTATTCACCATCTTTCCATACTTCAAAGATACACCCATTTGCTAATGATGTGAGCATTCCCTTTTACAGGAGCAATCATATAACAAAGAAAGTATAACTATCCATATTCAAGATATCATGATAACCTTAAGTCTAAGAATCATTTACATAGCGTCCACTTAGAGATTAATCCTTTGGCACTTAAAGGATGTCTCTATGTGGATCGATCTAGTGAACTTGATCACACCATCAAGCACCCATATACTTGCTTAGGTGTCTCACACACCATAATAGATGAGGTCTACTACTTCTCATATAAAAGCGGCATAGTATATGCTAGTCTAACCGTATTAACAATTCCCTTTCTTGTTAATACTATGACTAGAGATATTTAAGAATAAACCTTATTTATAATCGAATGAACCTCACCATCATAACTCTTATGATTTCATCGATTAAGTTTATTCTAAGGGTTTTATCATACTTATATGAAAAAATATAAACAATCAATATGATAAAGATGTCATTTATTATTACATAAATAGTCAAAGTGTATAATAAACCCTAGAAGTTGATTGACTTTAGGGCATATACACTAACAAATCCATTGCTGTTTGAACTTTTCGTGGTAATGGATCTTGTGTCAAAACTCCTTGCCGCTTGGAATTCCTTGCAAATGTCATGTGCTTTGTCTAATAATATTGATTCTGTTGGATATAATTAATTACGAGAAAGGAGAAAATACTTTCTTGTCATATTTTGGCGCGTTCAATGGTCATGTACTCATGTTTTATCATGAGCCTTCTGAGAAAGAAACAAAAACAGCTCAAATAAAATTATAGTAACAATTCATAGCAATACATGCACGCATGCGTGTGTATGTGAGTCTGTATATATGTATGTGTGTGTAGATGTATATGTGTGTGTGTGTATGAGAGAGAGAGAGAGAGAGAAAGATAGAGAAAGATGAGTTTTGATGTTATAAAAATGAAACTAACTATGTCTGGCATCTAAGCAATTATATTGTGTTGTAAAGTAATCTTACTAACAAATAAAGTTCATATCCCAAAAATTAGAGGTATTATCATTAGTAGATTAGCAGTAATGTGTGATACACTGGTTTGATCCAGCGTCTTACTCGGGTTGATTGTAATGCTGTCAAAAGGAAAAAGGAAAATTTGAAAAAAAAAAGGAAAAAGAAAAAGGATATTTATTTAGAGAAGGTCTCCTCAAGGCATACTTTTCGTATTTTTATTTTTCTAAGTTCTGCCACCAAAGCACTGTTGAAGCCACAAAAAAAAGTGAGTGTACCCCAAGGAAATAGCAAAAGCCAAAGGACTACATCTTCGAAGTTTATGCATAGAAACTTTTCCTTTTACTTGTTTGCCTGCCTGTTTTCTTGGCCTCATTGAGATTTCGCTCACCCCATTAAGTTTGTTATTATTTAACGGGGACTTGAAGTGAAGAAGTTGGTGGAACTAGTTTTGGTGAGTTTTTGTCTTATTTTCACTAACGTATTTATTTAAATCATTTGAATTATTGTAAGTGTAAACTTGAGGTGTAACCACAATAGTCATTGTATTGAATGAAATTTGCACTTTTAGACAATGACACTTATTATGTTAATAGTTTCTTGACTCGATGGTCTTAATTATCCTTGAATTGTTAGTGAGTCCCGACAAGAGTTGGGCGGGCGGCCCGCTGATACATTAGAGTATGCCTTAGGGAGAGGTGGGGTCGTCGCAGTTGTTTTGTGTTGATTTCTTGACCATTTGATGCTATTATATTGAACAAGTTATTTAGCACTTTTGTTCTTATAATCATGATTGACTGGCCATTTATTTTGATAATCTAAAGGTATTAGATTTATAATGAAAATTAGAATTTAGCACTAGTTCGTGGAAGTATTAAACTTGGGGAATACATTCATGAAGGTAGAAGTGCACCTTTATAGCTTTAGTGACTTGTTCATATAATTTCATAGAGTTAAGAGCCTTTAGTTAATTTCATAATCACAAAAGTAGGTATGGATTAGCTATAGGTATGGTTGGTACCTTGGCGAAAGCAAGTATCAGGTGCATTAGGAAATTACACTATAACTAATCAAGGTAGTAGTGTTCATTAATTCAAGAGTTGCACTTGCATGAGTAGTAAGAGATTTGATAACCTAAGGAGCCTTTATTTACTATTTTGTTGCACATTTTAGCATAGCTTTACTTTTGGTAATTTGTTGTTAGTCTAAATAATAGAGAAACTTAAGTAACGTTGGTAATTGTCCATTTTTCCATGTGAATAGTCACCTTATATTCAATAATAACCTGTATACTTGCAAAAAATTGCATGTTGGGATATTTTGAAATTTATAAATCTCAAACTTTACTAATGATTTTTACTTGATGTGTATGCATGCCTGCGCACATCAAAAATGACTGCGCCAAAGATTGAGAAATCATTTGAAACAAATGATTGTGGCAGAGGAATTTGGAATTTGTCTACTGGGTGACTTGATGCAAGGCTGACAACACAAAGATTCAAGGAATCGTTTGGATCAAATGACTGCGGCAGAGGAGTTTCGAACTTGCCTATGAATTTTTTTTTTTTTTTTGATTGTCTATTACTCTTGTACATATAAACATGAGTCATTTGTACTAGGAATATAAGACTTGAATATTTATTCTAGATTGTTTAGTTTTCTGTTAATGTAGTTCATGAGATCATTTGATCATTTACATAGGAATTATTAATTTGGTGGGCAAGCATTTATTTTAATCTTATAGGTCAATTTTCTTCAATTTGTTTTATTCTAAGAAGCATGTAAAACGATTTTTAATTATAGAAGAGTTAATATTTTTGGTCATTCAGCTCTTTTCAATAACATATTCCTGTAAGTTATAACATTACAAATTTTATAAAAGATAAGAGAAGACTATGACTATGAGTACGTATTCTTTCTTTCTAATAATAAAAAAAAGGTGCAAATTTAAACAAAACTTTCATCTCTTATTCAACAAAATTCTAGCAATTTCAAACATATAGCTAAAGAGAAAATGTTAATTCTACATAAGCAATTATAATTCTTTATGAATTCTTTTTCCATCCGAACAAAAGAATTAGAACTACAAATGAATTTTGTATAAATTCTACACATTTACCAAACAAAGGAATCCCAAAGTTCTGGAATTACAATTCATAGCATCCTTGAAAGAAATTTTTGAAAGTTTATGAGGGCTATACAAAACTTGAAAGAAAGTGTGCAAAAATTAAAGGAATGAAATTATGATATAGATTAATAGAAAATTTTCTTTTATTATAAAGACTCTTGCTTAGCCTTATTTACTCCTTGTGTATAGCACACACATAGGATTTTGCAGGGAGGGAGGAGGGTTTCTTGGGACCAAATAGACAGAAGAATGAACAAACTTGGCAAAACATTGTATCCACAAATAATAAGTGATTTATACAAGATAACTATAGGAAGTAAAGAACAGACCCATTACAACATCATACCGATTGTCATTACAAATAGATTACTTCTGCTCATCATTTCCCTTGTTTTTTTTCTTCATTTGGCCTAAACACGAAGAAAAATCAGACACTAACATTCAGCAATAAAAGGGTTCTGCTTATAATTTGCCAGGACACGAAAAAAGAAAAAATAAAGATATAGAGACGACAAAGCTCCAGCAGCAAGGACTAGCCAAGAAATCCTGCAGTTGAAAAATGCACATACTTTTGAAACGTTTCCTATTACATATCTCGTGCATCACCAGTTAAATCCATAAATTGGTACAACATTTGGGATTGAGGAATGTTTGCCAAACAGCTCCGTAATACCTTCTGTCGTATGACTTTTTGTGCTAACAAGGATTAGAAACCTAAGTTCAAAAAATTGAACCTAGAGTTGTTCTATGCCATTTTACGATGGAATACTCAAATATTGAAGAAATGGACCACCAAAAAAAGGTTTGTCTTGAGATATTCAATCATTTGTTGACAATTAAAGAAAAATTGAACTTATTAGACGGAGGTTTGAAAAATCCTATCAAGATTGTTGATGTTAGACAATGATCAATAAGAAGATCCTATCAAGAATCGAGGCATAAACAACGGAGGCCAAGAAATTCAAGCGGCGGAGGAAAAAAATTATTTGTTAAGGTATATCAATTATTTTTTGAGTTGCCATGATAAACAAAGAATTTATTAATGGTAAAAGATTTAAAATTTTACACACTCTTAGTACTGATGAAGAAAGATTTGAATGGGTAGCAATAATGAAAAATTGTTTCAAAAAGTGTGGTCTGGATGATATATTCATAGTAAATTCTTGTAATGGTTTGTCAAAAGAGGTTAAGAAAAATAAGACAAAACTATTTTTCAAAATTGAACAAAGATCCATAATTGGAGAATTTTATGATAGCCTCTGTGACGACCCACCTCTCCCTAGGGCGTACCCTAGGGTATCAGCGGCCGCCTGCCTAACTCTCACCAGGACTTACTCACTCAAACAACCATAAATTTATCAAACTATCACTTAACACGCTAACGCTCTAAACATGACATAAATGGGTACAATGCCTTACAAATACATCACATCCAAATTACAAACCCATAATACACCAATCATCCATCCTTACAATCAAGTTTCATTATACAAGAGTTCTTAACATACATAATTCCAAACTCTCCAAAAACATCAAAACAAGAGTAACCCTAGTCTTAAGGGTTGGCATCTTCATCGGGGATCTCATATCCTGCTAAGGAAAACAAATGGAAAAGGGTGAGTTAAAAAGCTCGTGAGTTCCCAAAACATGCAATTCACATAACAGATAAGGACTTACACTTAATAAATTGCACTTGAAATTAAATCATATAAGAAAGCATTTAACAATACAATTATAGATACGGGGACTCTCAGGAGCCAAAGTCCACGTCGCTTGTCCACGAATCAGGTAATTGACACTCCGTCAACTGTCACTATTACCATGTAGAACTCCACTTCCCTTTACTCCACCGAACCTCCACCGGGCCCGAAATCCAAACACTTTAAAACACTTTGAAACATTTTGTAACATTTCACTTTGGTTGAGTACACTCCATGAGGGACAAGTCCATACGCCAAGTCCAGAGTACTTTTCATTTCATTTCATTGAATATCATTGGTGGGTTGCTCATTTAGAGACAAGCTCGGTTCCAGAACCCAGTCTCGAGCACATTGCACTGGTCTATCATTTGGGCATCACTGGTTGGTCGCTCTTTTGAAGACAAGTTCGGTTCCAGAACTCAGTCTCGAGCACATTGCACTGGTCTAAGTCACTGGGCTTTGTGACATTGAAATAACCCTATGGCTCTTCCCTTTCTCCTCGACCTAGGCCTAGCCCCCGGCTCGAGTCGAAGGGTTTACCGATAGGTCTCAGGCATTTCCTGACCTTTTCAAACACATGCAGTCACTAGTAGCATTGTAACAGTCAATCACTCATTTCACTTTCACTTTCATTCACTTCAAAGTATTTTCGTAATCATTCCACTCAGACGGGGGTAAGTGCGATAAAGTACACACTACCCTATCTGAGAGATCAAAACCAGGTTTTACAGTACAAACACAACATTAATCACAATTGCAGTCATTTCACATAAACACATATCAAGCATGGAAACTCACCAAAGTAATAAGGTTCGGCTTCCACGTATGGGTCAATTTCACTTTCGTCCACAAACCCTAAACAAGTAGAAACAGTAGTTGAGAATTCTATTCTTTCATTCATTAATCAAAACAACTTACTTTCACTTTTTAGTTTTCAATCAATGTTTTCCCAAAAATCCCCTCGAGGAAACGCTTTCATTTCAAATGATATCGTGTTTTCAAATACCTCTTTGAAAATCACTTGTTCGTTCCAAATACAATGTTTTAAACGGATCTTTGAAAGATCACCATCTCATTTCAAATACGACACGTCACCGATGTACTCACTAAGCACTTTTCCCACATTTTCTTTAATAAAACACTTAGGTGAAGTTTATCATCCCAAAATCACTTTTAACACAACTCTACACTCACTCCTTGATAATGCTTTAATAGAACTTTAAAACACTCTAAACCATGTCTTTTCTTTCAAAATTCATAAGATTTAGCCACAACACCACAAAACCCTCAAACGACATTTTTCACTCAATTTTCGTGGAAAGTTCCATTCTTTATCCTTTCAAAAGTCATACACTTATAAATATACATATCATATATTTTCTTAAACAGACATTCATCACAATTAACTACAAAATTTTGAAATCAAACATAGAAATTTCCAAGCATGGATTTGGCCACTTTAATCATTTTTCCTTCAAACTTTTCAACAACTAAAACCCTAATTTCTAACCGTATCATGACAAATTCACAAATATCATTCAAAGCCACAATCAGGTCCTCAAGTCCGCTACCTAGAGGCCACCTAAAGTCCGCTACCTAAGTTGGGATTTCAAGAGCCCAATTTCATCTTTTCAGATGAGATCATATCACCAAAATCAACCATAGATCTAAGCTATTTAACACTAATAAAGCTATATCTACAAGTTTTAAGGCTTATACCTCCGGATCTATCAAGATCCAACAAGATCCGGCAAGATCTAACGAGATCTCTCGAGCTCTTCTTTAAGAAGGTTGCTTCCAAGCTTGATGGCTTCCAAGAACTTCGATCCTAACCCAAGATCTTCGAGTCTTGACGACGATTTCCAACCCCAAGCTCTATCTCAAGCTTAAAATAACCACCCAAGCTTTTCTTTCCTCTCTTTTCCCTCCAAATTTTTTGGACTTCACCCCTCTCTTTCTCTCACTTCAACCGGCTGCCATGGAGGAAGAAGTTCAAGCCATAAATCTCCAAATTTTCAAGGTACTAAGTGAAGAAGAAATGAAAGATCAATTACAAGACTTACCCCTTCTTTTCTTCCTCCAAGAACCGGTCCAAAGCCCTCTCTCTCTCCTCTCTCTTGGCTGCAAGAAGTGAAGAAGATGATGGTGGTTGATGGTGTTTGACGCTCCAAGAAGAATGCATGGAAGGCTATGGAAGAAACAAGCTCAATTTTCTCTCTCTCTCTCCCTTCTCTCTCTCGGCAGCCTCTCTCTCTATCTCCCCAAAGTTTCAGCTGAAATTGGAGTGCAAGGATTGCAAGGAAGTCAATGCAAGAGGAGACAAAAAGTGCAACTTCCACAATTTAAGAAAAAAGTGCTTTTTAGCACTTTATGTCGCGTCATACGCGACAGTCCAACTTACATTGTTCTAGTCCATTCCAACACTGTCCAAACTTATTAATATTTCCAAAATATCGGCACTTATGCTTAATTTCAACTTAAAGTCACTAATCAAGTTCTGGTAAAAAATTAGACACCTAATTCGGCCAAAATCGCACACCGACAAATAAATCGTATAAAATGCTATAAATTTGAAAATATTCAATTTAAACATAATTTTACTCATATTTCAATAAATAAACACAATATAAATAATATTATATATTTTTAAAATAATTCTAAATTTTGAGACCCTCACAGCCTCAGCTCATCTTTTCTAGCCAGATATTTTCAAGATTTTTCATAAAAATCTAACCACAAGTCAGAATTTAATTTGGAATGACAAGTCGAATTGAAAGAGGATCTGTTCGTTGACCTTGGAGGAAAATAGCTTTGGTAAGAAAACATTTGCTCTGGTAATAATGGTAGTCAATAACAAATGATACGAGGAAACATATGTGCGCGTAGAGGTGTCAAACCTTATATTTTATTTATCCATTTACATGTTCGGATGCTCCCTCCAATGCTAGTGAGTACTTTTCATTGTTTGTTTATAATTTTTTTTTTTTACCTAGATCATCTACGAGTTTCTCCCTATGGACGTGGACCTTGGCCATCTGTCTTTGTGTATTTCTAGTTGCATTAATACTAGGTATATTTGGATGGGAGTTATTTGTTAAAAAAATTATTACTTACATCATAAACGGATTTTTTAACATACCTTTCTTGGTATGTAAGAACGGCAAAATGTTTTCTCAAATTAAGCCTTGTCTGGATTATCATTTTTCATCCAAGATTTTATGTTTTCTATAAATATATCTTTAATTTTTTCTTCTTACTTTAAATACATAAAATCATTATAATATATTTTTCTATAAAAATTTCAAAAAAAAATTAACAATCAAAACAGAATCTAACTTTTTTTTGAAAAAATTTTGTATTTTGTTCCCATAGAATTTGTAAGATTTTGCTCAGAGAGAGAGAGAGAGATAGAGAGAGAGAAAGTCAGACAGTCATAACTTTTCTAATTAACGAACCAAATAATAGAAAAAAAATACTGTAATATTACATTCGATGTGTATAAGGTGAAAAAATCAAATAAAAAGTGTAATTACGAGGTAAGGCATTCCCTTGGCTTATTAACAAAGCTGCCTCTCTATGTAACAAGTTCAACAATGATGTAATCAACTAGTTGGCCAAATCTGAGGCGCCTGGCCAAGATTCCTCAACGACTCCAAATTTTTTAATGGGTACAATTATTCAACCCATTCCCCTTTATGATTCTTGGCTGGCTTCCACACTTACTAGGTAACTACGAGGCATAAACTGTGCGGTGGCAATTGAAGTACATTTGCCTAATTAAACATAAGTGGTGGAGGCACACCACCCGTATTGTTTTTGTGTCGTACATCTTCATTTGTGTGTGTTTGCGAGAGAGAGATCGATACAAGTTATTGGAACAAACAATTGAGAATTGCTGGAACACATAAAGATGGCGAGAAACTTCTACCATGTCTGATACAAGCATATTATAAAGGAAATTCATGTTATGTATATTTTCAAACAATCATACGGAGGTTAACTTAACTCCTCCCCAAAAAAAAAAAAAAAACCGAGAGTTTGGAGCCCTTCTTGATTGCTCTTTACAATTGCATTGCACTCCATCCATATCAAACAACATTGTCGACACCTTTGCCTACTCAAGCTCCTACGCACAGTACAATTTTTTGCAATAAGGAAGCTTAATTATGTCTCCTGAAAAAGCACTCCCTGGTACGATCATGCCCTCATCTAGGGGTGTGCAATGCAAACCGAATTTATAAGCGATTTCAAATTGAATTTAGTAATTTAGAATCAGGTATTTGGTAATTTGGTACATAATCGGTATATACCAAATTTACCGAATTCGAATATGGTATGAAATAGGTAATGAGATCTTTAATTTGGTAATAACTGATTTTGAATTCGGAATTTAGTAACGAAATAGGCACTACAACAAAAAGGGCCTTTCCTGACACTTACAAGTGTCAGTATATATAGTTTAAACTGACACTTTTCCTTTCCTAACACCTCGAACGTGTGTTGTGCCTTCCAATGTGGGGATAGCCTAATGGCATGCAAATGTGTCAGGCAAACATATCTATTATGGCATGTTCACTGCCAACACAAATACCCTGTATTGACAATCACAGGTGTCACTATAGCTATAGTACTTTCGAAATCTAGGAAGACATTTTGGTTTGTCATAATATAGACCGTGTAATGACGCTTATAAATGTCATCAAAAAGGTCTTTGGACGACACTTTCATACATCAGTAGAGACTTGTTTGAAATTTGGCTTTGCTGACTCTTTGACTGTCGTAATATAGGCCGTTTAATGACGCTTGTAGGTGTCATAAAAAATTGCTTTTGATGACACTTGCATTGTCATTATACATTGGTTTGATGTTCCTTTGACACTTTCAACTTCAGGTTTTTTTTTTTTGTAAATAAAATAACGAAGCAATGGAGATCCACTACATTTCCACAGTCCATTTACATAATAGTTGAATAAACATTTGAAAGAAATGACTGAATAGAACATAATGCACTTAGTAATACTAGCAATTCATTGCTCAAGTCATAACAGTACTCATACAAAATTCTACCCTCCATTGATAAAAGAGAAAAACAAAGAGAAAGTACTAATTGACTCACCTAGCAAAAGGGATGAAAAAAGTACCCAACATCACAAGCCCATAAGGCGAAGAAACTAGAAAAAGAATAAAACAGCATCAATTCAGCCGAGAAAGTGCGGAGAAAGTGATCCAGGGAAGGAACCAAACTAATGAAGCTACATTAGCATGGATGACATCACCCCTATCCTCAAACTTGATCACTGGAATCACCACATTAAAATAACAGCTCAAAGCCAAGAATCAAACACTGTCAATCTGTAGTTGGCATCACCTATGCACATTTTTAGTTGTGGAGTTAGTAAGAGAACTAGTTAGGACATTCCATAGGGATCAATAGATCATAGTTAGTGTGACGACCCCACATCTCCTTGGGGCGCACCCCAAGGTATCCGTGGACCGCCAGTCTAGCTCTCGCCAGGATTCACTCACATACAAACACTATTACATCAAACTAGAATACAAATCTCCAAATTTCATAAAATACATATTCGTACATCCAAATTCTCATCATACAAAACTCACAGATTCTTAACTCAAGTTTATCATACCAAATACAAAAGTAGACCTTAAGCCTAACGGTGGATTCCTTCACTTGAGTTCTCAGTCCCTGTTAAGGAAAACAAATTTGAAAGGATGAGCTGAAAGCTCAGTGAGTTCCCAAAAGGGCATGCAAAGCAACTAGCACATAAAGCATTTCACTTGAAATACAGACTTAAAATAAACACAAAGGAAAGCATTTAACATCACAAGAATAGGAAAGCGGGGCTCTCGGAGCCAAGGTCCGTAAGCTTGACCACGAACCTCGTAGTTGACACTCCGTCAACTTTCACACAGTCCATGTAAAACTCCACTTCTCCTTACTCCACCAAACCCCCTTCGGGCCCGACTCCACACATAATTTGTCACATAATTTGTTCACATAAGGGATCACATAGTTTGTCACATAGTTTGTGTTTTGCTCTCCAAAATGGACAAGCCCTTTCGTCAAGTCCAGAGCACACATCACATCACATAGGATTCCCTATGGCTCGTACTATTCTCCTCGGCCTAGGCCTCGCCTACAGCACGAGTCGAATGACTTGCCGATAGGTCTTGGGAATTCTCAAACTTTTCATGTGCATACAATTCACAACGACACACTTAAGTCACATCATAGAAATCTTTAAAGGTTTCCACTCAAATAGAAGTAAGTGCGATAAAGTACACACCACTCTATTTGATGGCTAAAATGATCGTATTTTCACATCGAATCACTTACAACACATAATTCCAATTAAATTCACATAAGCACATAATAGGCATGGAAACTCACCAAAATAGCGAGATTCGAATTCCAAAACTTGCTTGGCTTCAAAGCCTTCCACACTCCCTAAAATGAGTAAATGGGAAATTGATAAGTTTTACTTCCTCATTTGCAAATCAAGTCTAAATACACTTACTCCTTCATATATTCGAGGTTTTTCCGAAATTCCCTTGAAAATAATATTCGTTTCGAATGATAACATATAATACTTGATTCTTTTCAAAAAGCGTCATATTAATTAATGTAAAGTGCTCCTTCGATATACTTCCTAGACACTACTCAAAATTCACTTTACCGCAAAACTTATACGAGGCTTGTTATATCAAAATTACCCTTCCAGGTCTAACTCATACTTTAAAACAAATCTCACCAGATCTTTATAGATACTGACTTTACGACAATTGATTAAAACATTTCAAAACTTCCAAGTCTAACCCATCAGCACTTTTTATTCCAAAGTTCATGAATAGCTTTACTTTTCTTTATTTGAAACCCACGTTTTTAATTCACAAAGACACATACTCACAAATGAGCATATTACATATATACTTGAGCAAAATCTCTTCAAGAAATATCACAAGATTTCGAAATCAAAGATCCAAAGTTTGCCAGGCACAAGTTCGGCCATTTTACATGCTTTTCCTTCAAGATTTTCAACAACAAAATTCTATTTTCTAACCATGGAATAAACTAATTTCACAAATATCAACCAAGCCACAACCAGGTCCTCAAGTCTGCTACCTAAAGGTCACCTCAAGGCCGCTACCTAGGTTGGGAATTCAAGAGCCCAACTCAATCATTTCAAATATTAGCATTTCTACCCAAATAAACCGTAGATCTACAGTATCTAACACTAATCAAGGTAGATCTAAGAGTTTTAAGTCGTATACCTTCAGATTTGTTCAGATCTGACAAGATCCGCCAAGATCTCGTGAGCTCTCCTCAAGAATGTCTTCTCCAAGCTTAGCACTCCAAGAATCTCCAACCTTAAGCCAAGATCCGTGTGTTTAGACGGTTGTTTTTCGTCTTCAAACTCAAGAACAAAGAGTAACCCATCCCAGAGAGACTTTCTTCCCCTTTTCTTGCCTTCTCTCTCTCACGGCTCCCACTCTCTCCCTCTTGCTTTCTCTCGGCAGCTTCAAGAGGGGAAGGAACACAAATCAAGTCTTCAATGGAGTCTTCAAGCTTCAAGATTGGGAAGATGAAGAATTGGAAGAACCAAGCAACTATCACTCTCTCTCTCTTGCTCCTAGCTCTCGGCGTCTCTCCCTCTCTTTCACCCTCTCATGGCAGCCCAATGAAGCAAGAAGGAACAAGAACAACACTTGCAAGATTGTCTTGAAGTTTCAAGAAAGGAAGGAAGAAGAATGGAAGAAATTTTTGCAAAGTTTCTCCCTCTCTCTCTCACCACTCTCTCGGCTGCTCTCTCTCTCTCTACTCCAGATTTGCAGCTGATAAAATGAAGCTTCAAGGGGCCAAAAGTCAGCTTTTACGGGGGACAAAAAGTGACATTTCAATGTTTTAAGGAAAAGTGCCTTTTTGGGCACTTTATGTCGCGTCGCGCGCGACAGTCTAACTTACACTGTTTTACTCCATTCCAACACTGTCAAATCATAATAATATTTCCATAATATCACTACTTATGCTCAATTTCAATTTGAAGTCACTAATCACTCTTCGGAACATTAATTAGCGCTTAAACAGGTCGAACACATACACCGGCAAATAAATCTTTAAAAATTCTCTAAATTGGAAAAAATAATCACTCAAAACATAAATTCACTAATATTTTAGTGAATAAACATAATATAAATATTATTATGCATTTTAAAAATAAAACAGAATTTTGAGGCCCTCACATCCTTCCCTCCTTAAAAGAATTTCGTCCTCGAAATTCACATATCACTTACAAATCATTATGGGCACTTCTTTTAGATCTCTCCTTCAACTTTCTAGGTTATTTTCCTGATCCCTTAATTTCTCCGTAAAACCTCAACTAGTGGAACTGGATTATCTCTCAAGTTCTTCATATTCTTACTATGAATCGGTATGCGGTATCCTTCTGCTTTTGATATCTTCCAATTACTTTGACAACACTCATTTCCTCGACAAAGGTAGGAATTTAATTCTTATAAGGTGATCATCATTTTAGACTCTCCAAATGTTTATCTATATCCCCCAGGGGTCATGCTATTACAATTATATTCTCACCAAGATTTTCCTTCCATAGATTTTACCCTATAGATAGTGCTTCCTCAAGGTTTATGACACAATCTTTCAAGTGTTCCTCAAGCTCCCATCGAGTCTCACATATACCACCATATCCTTAGTAATCTTCAATAGACTCTATTCTTATGAAATTTCGTCCTAAAGGAACTTCCATTACCTATACTGGGATAATCCATTCATAACTGCACAGTAAGAGTATTCACTCTCTAATCTGAAGTATAATTCAAATCCAATAAACCTTGCATGAATCATAAATTCTTGTGTAAATCAAAGAACCAATCCTCCTACATACATTTAAAAGTCTACACATCTTATTAATGAAGCAATCCAGAATAACAAAAGATCGTTCACCAATTAAACCCATATTCACTTTAACACAACAGTCACAAATCCATCCTCTTAACATAATCAAATCCTGAGATGAGACATCATATAACAAGACTTTCACCGATTCTCGATCTTCAAAAAGCAAGAATTTTCACTTCCATATCTAATTTAACATTACCAACTTTAATTCTTCAAATTCTTCAAACTTAACCCAAATCTCTCAAGGCCTTGAATGCAAGTTATGGGGAAGTTTACAAATATTTTAGGGCAAAGGTCCATACATGCGAATAGAGAGAAAACGTTATTTTAGGATCAAAGGGGAGTGAATTGAGTCAAGGAAAGTAAAGCCAAGAATGTAAAGGAGAAGGAGCAAAGTTAACAACTGTGCTAACTTTTTGATCTATCTGGAACTTCACTTATCACATTGAGAGGTATTTTGTGCCATTTTCGAAGCTAGGACATAGCGTCACCTTATATATGATGACTTTGGAATCAAATTCATATATTTCTGTGATCGAAATGGCAATCTTAAAAGTGTAGAAAGCCATCAGATTTAAATTAGGTCACTTTAGTGAATAACCGCAATTCCAAGGAGGAAAGTTGGAAGCGAATGCCGCTAGTGGAATTCGAAACTGGATTTACAGAGCTTTCAATGGTATGAAATTCAAACTCTAAGCCATTACCAATCAATATTAGAAAATCTACGAAATTGACCAAAAAAGGTCCCTGAAGAATTCAAGACAGTAAATACATGGTTTTGGTTTACCCTCAACATACAGGTGAAAGTCAATATTTTGACGAGCTCACTGAACAATAACTTGCCCAGAGTTATCGAGGAAAGGTGGGAGTTCAAGCTGATTTACTCCCCTTGTTTTGCTCATCATCAAATAGAATTCCCACCAATAATTTCTGGTCATTCACTCCACAATTTTTCCAACTTATCCAAACGACTCCACAAAATCCTTTCACTAATATATCAAGAACCATCTAGTCAAGGTCGTTTACAAGTATCACCGTGAAAATTTACACGTGAGCTGTCCTAAATTAACTTGTCGCCTTAAGCAGTTTTAACGAGTAACTTAGTCAAGAAATCATAAAAATTCTTTCTATCAAATCACTCCCTTTTGTTCTCAAATTCTACGTCCTATCACCAATGATGAGAGTACTCCTAAAGTAAGGAATATTTACTCCAAGTCGTTATACCAAGTCCTTAATCTATACACATTATTCTCCAATCTTAGAATAGTTTAATTTCTCACTCTCGACCTCAACCTTTTCCTCCCTCCATTGTTCATTAGAGGGCCAACAATTTAATATAAACACAAGAAATAGATACACTTTTAGAGGAATCACTTCAAAAAGTATGCAAAACACTTTATATACACCACTCATAAAGAAGTTTCAGGAGTACATCATAGGAGCATGCCTTTAACAAAAGTCACATCACATTCACAATCACGATCACACAAAAGTGTAGGGCTTTTAAAAGTTTACAAGCATGTCATTACAAGGACTGAGAACCACTCTAATGGTTTTCTCACAAAAGGTACTCCAAATCTTATCTTCATACTCAGCTAGGCTATCCAGACATACTAGCAGATGTCTCGGAAGTAGAGCTCTCCAACGGATCAGACTCCAAATGCTAGGGATCCGCCTCAGCTATATCAGCCTCCCCTACTGACTCGCTCCGACGGTCTCCTCCCATATCTGCATCAGAAGGGGGCTGATCTACAGTAGTCTCCTCAACTCGATTAGCCTCGAACACCCTCTCTACCAAAGCCTCGTACTCAGCCACAATACCATCAGCTCGCTCTCGAGCAACTCTCATAACTCTAGCCACTCGTTCGTTAGCCGAACGGGCTTCCTCCTCAAGAGCACGGATCTGTTCAGCCTGATCCTGCCTCTCGGTCAACAGCCTATCCACCTCCTCTCATAACTCCTCGCGAATCCTAGTCAGGGTCCTCCTCTCACAATTGATCGCCAGGACTACCTCATCAGGATAGGCATAGTCCTTCCAGCACTCACAATCATGCCTAGTCCTGGTTCTAGGGTTATAAGCCATGCGGGCACCTCCCAAGCCCAGTCGATAGGAAACTGTTGGCTGTCGGCGTCCAGGCCCATTACCATTACCGCCAAACTCCATAACCTACAAAAATGAACTCCATTAGAACTTACTCAAACTTTAAGCATTATTAACACTTTAAACATACATAGCATGTACTCCTTTTTTTTTTTTTTTGGTTCAAACCTACTAACCCCTCAAATGCTCAATAATTCTAATTCTCAACTGTTCGTCAGGTGATAACATCCCATGCACTTAACATACATTCTAATCCTCACAGTCCAGCATCCTAAGAAGATGAATCCAAAGATCCTTCACTAAGGGCCTTCTTCCAAGGTGGATTTGTAAGTTCAAAGGGGAAAATCAATTTTATCTCCTCTCTCTCAGGTTTTGGACAAAGAAGTAAAGCCAAGCAAGTAAAGTTTCTTTTCCCATTTTCCTCTAAAATTTTGTACAAGAACGTAAAAGATGATGGGAGGTTTGAAAGCTTGGTTATTTATATTATTTGATCAAGACTTTAACTATTTGGTTAGTGACAAATGTCAGGCTTTCATGGTTTCTTTCCAAAAGATCTTTGAAACTTTGCTAATAAACCCTTCTTTTACATCTAAATATAGTTTACATACTCAAATAGGTTTGATTAACTCAACTAAACCCTTGCAAATATTCGTAAAATAATTGAACAAAAACAAGTAGATATGAAATCATATCCATATATATAACTTACTTTCCAATCACTAAGAAATAACTTTTATTCAAAATAGATCCTTCGAAATGCATTTCAAAATCACCTATAAGTTTTAGAGCGGTATACTCTCTTCCCCTCAAGGGTGCCACTCTCGACCTCCCAATTCACACTAATCAAGGTCAAAACAATCTTCAAAAGTTGATCGAACACAAAGAGTCAATTTTACACCTCGATTACTGTAACGTCAAACTCTCGATCAAATCAATTCATATGATAAACTCTGAAGCAATAACAATTACTAACCATCAAGTTCCAGAAACACTCTAGTTCTACTTTCCACAGGCCAGCATCATAAACTTTTAGTCTAGGATACATTACAGAGATCTGAAGCCTAAGCTCTGATACCACCTGTGACGACCCCGCATCTTCTTGGGGCGCACCCCAAGGTATCTGTGGACCACCAACCTAGCTCTCATCAGGATTCACTCACATACAAACACTATTACATCAAACTAGAATACAAATCTCCAAATTTCATAAAATACATATTCGTACATCCAAATTCTCATCATACAAAACTCACAGATTCTTAACTCAAGTTTATCATACCAAATACAAAAGTAGACCTTAAGCTTAACGGTGGATTCCTTCACTTGAGTTCTCAGTCCCTGTTAAGGAAAACAAATTTGAAAGGATGAGCTGAAAGCTCAGTGAGTTCCCAAAAGGGCATGCAAAGCAACTAGCACATAAAGCATTTCACTTGAAATACAGACTTAAAATAAACACAAAAGGAAAGCATTTAACATCACAAGAATAGGATACGGGGGCTCTCAGGAGCCAAGGTCCACGTCGCTTGACCACGAACCTCGTAGTTGACACTCCGTCAACTTTCACACAGTCCATGTAGAACTCCACTTCTCCTTACTCCACCAAACCCCCTTCGGGCCCGACTCTACACATAATTTGTCACATAATTTGTTCACATAAGGGATCACATAGTTTGTCACATAGTTTGTGTTTTGCTCTCCAAAATTGACAAGCCCTTTCGTCAAGTCCAGAGCACACATCACATCACATAGGATTCCCTATGGCTCGTACTATTCTCCTCGGCCTAGACCTCGCCTGCAGCACGAGTCGAACGACTTGCCGATAGGTCTTGGGAATTCCCAAACTTTTCATGTGCATACAATTCACAACGACACACTTAAGTCACATCATATAAATCTTTAAAGGTTTCCACTCAAATAGAAGTAAGTGCGATAAAGTACACACCACTCTATTTGATGGCTAAAATGATCGTATTTTCAAATCACTTACAACACATAATTCCAATTAAATTCACATAAGCACATAATAGGCATGGAAACTCACCAAAATAGCGAGATTCGAATTCCAAAACTTGCTTGGCTTCAAAGCCTTCCACACTCCCTAAAATGAGTAAATGGGAAATTGATAAGTTTTACTTCCTCATTTGCAAATCAAGTCTAAATACACTTACTCCTTCATATATTCGAGGTTTTTCCGAAATTCCCTTGAAAATAATATTCGTTTCGAATGATAACATATAATACTTGATTCTTTTCAAAAAGCGTCATATTAATTAATGTAAAGTGCTCCTTCGATATACTTCCTAGACACTACTCAAAATTCACTTTACCGCAAAACTTATACGAGGCTTGTTATATCAAAATTACCCTTCCAGGTCTAACTCATACTTTAAAACAAATCTCACCAGATCTTTATAGATACCGACTTTACGACAATTGATTAAAACATTTCAAAACTTCCAAGTCTAACCCATCAGCACTTTTTATTCCAAAGTTCATGAATAGCTTTACTTTTCTTTATTTGAAACCCACGTTTTTAATTCACAAAGACACATACTCACAAATGAGCATATTACATATATACTTGAGCAAAATCTCTTCAAGAAATATCACAAGATTTCGAAATCAAAGATCCAAAGTTTGCCAGGCACAAGTTCGGCCATTTTACATGCTTTTCCTTCAAGATTTTCAACAACAAAATTCTATTTTCTAACCATGGAATAAACTAATTTCACAAATATCAACCAAGCCACAAAGGGTCCTCAAGTGCTACCTAAAGGTCACCTCAGGCTACCTAGGTTGGGAATTCAAGAGCCCAACTCAATCATTTCAAATATTAGCATTTCTACCCAAATAAACCGTAGATCTACAGTATCTAACACTAATCAAGGTAGATCTAAGAGTTTTAAGTCGTATACCTTCAGATTTGTTCAGATCTGACAAGATCCGCCAAGATCTCGTGAGCTCTCCTCAAGAATGTCTTCTCCAAGCTTAGCACTCCAAGAATCTCCAACCTTAAGCCAAGATCCGTGTGTTTAGATGGTTGTTTTTCATCTTCAAACTCAAGAACAAAGAGTAACCCACCCCAGAGAGACTTTCTTCCCCTTTTCTTGCCTTCTCTCTCTCACGGCTCCCACTCTCTCCCTCTTGCTTTCTCTCGGCAGCTTCAAGAAGGGAAGGAACACAAATCAAGTCTTCAATGGAGTCTTCAAGCTTCAAGATTGGGAAGATGAAGAATTGGAACCAAGCAACTATCACTCTCTCTCTCTGCTCCTAGCTCTCGTCTCTCCCTCTCTTTCACCCTCATGGCAGCCCAATGAAGCAAGAAGGAACAAGAACAACACTTGCAAGATTGTCTTGAAGTTTCAAGAAGGAAGAAGAATGGAAGAAATTTTGCAAAGTTTCTCCCTCTCTCTCACCACTCTCTCGGCTGCTCTCTCTCTCTACTCCAGATTTGCAGCTGATAAAATGAAGCTTCAAGGGGCCAAAAGTCAGCTTGGGGACAAAAGTGACATTTCAATGTTTTAAGGAAAAGTGCCTTTTTGGGCACTTTATGTCGCGTCGCGCGCGACAGTCTAACTTACACTGTTTTACTCCATTCCAACACTGTCAAATCATAATAATATTTCCATAATATCACTACTTATGCTCAATTTCAATTTGAAGTCACTAATCACTCTTCGGAACATTAATTAGCGCTTAAACAGGTCGAACACATACACCGGCAAATAAATCTTTAAAAATTCTCTAAATTGGAAAAAAATAGTCACTCAAAACATAAATTCACTAATATTTTAGTGAATAAATATAATATAAATATTATTTTGTATTTTAAAAATAAAAACGGAATTTTGAGGCCCTCACAGTTAGTAGCAAAATTCCAGAAAAGGCAAAAAGTGGATACATTACCAAATGACAAGGCCAAGCAATTGGTGCTCCAAGTGCATCTTGAATTGTTTGTAGCAAATTGTATGGTCTTATCAGTTGCTCATTTGGACTGACCACAACTTGTACTTGTATCTCACACCAGGTTTGCCAAGTGCTTGTCCCCAACTTCATCCAATGGATTCAGACTACACAAATATCCCTTTGCCACAATTTTTTTCGGATCAAACAAACTTTGGAGGGAAACCATATTCCCCACCTTTTAAATGATTGAACAAGTAAAAGAATCAAAATCCACTCAAACTTTTGCTAACCAAATTTCAGATTAAGCACCTAAAAGTTCAGAAGTTGTAAAGACTTACTCGAATAGAGGGTCGAGTGGGTGATGGATTATGGTTTGACATATTGTTAGAAGACGATGAAGCAAATCTCGGGCTACCAAGTGGTTCGCCCCCTCCCTGCTGAACTGAAACCATTTTCTTCAAAGTGGCAATTTCCTCATCTTGTCGCTGCAGCCTTTCCTCCATTCTTGACAATGTTGCTTGCTGCTGAAGAGTTAAACGGTAACACGTGCTCCGACCAGGAATGTCTTCCCATAAATCCATTTGGTTAACACCTTCGCTAAACAAGCGAACATGACCATGTTTGTCTTGGCCAACCACTTGGGCAAATATATCATTTCGCCCAACTGGGTCATCCGAATCTGGTGGAAGATTATTTTTCAGCTCATTCATTTTCTCCTACAAACTCATAGGAAATTAATTGTTATTACACTAATAATAAAAAGAATGGCACAAATAAAATAATTGTGTTGCTTTTCATTGATCCTTACCAAATTCTCAGCTACCACAGTACTAGATGGAGTTCCATCGGCATGGGTGTAAAACTTATTGAACATTTCTAGTCTACTAGGAGGTCACCCCATCTGTTTGGCCTATACGGAATGTAAATTTTCTTTTAAATTACAGAATTAGTAGCTAACATAGAAAAAAAATCTAACATAGTCAAGTATCAAAATTTAAAAAGTTTGATGCTTCCAAATTTTAGGAATATTACCATTTTATACCGAAGATTAGCAAATGACTTTTTTCTGGTTGTGTGGTTCATCTTCTTCTCCTCGCGAGCTTTCTTGTTCCTCTCACTTACTTTCTACAAGTGAAAGTCATGACGACAATTATGTGATTGGATAAACACAATTTTATTAAGAATACAGAAATTGATTGTACCTTTGCCTCTTCACTTTTCCAATAAGTCCAAATTTTTGCCCATTGCTTTTCATGAACCCTTATATCCTTTTGAAGACGAGCTGAGGAAATTGGCAAGTCTGGATCAAAATATGCAGCTTTTAAGTCTGCCTTCTAGCTTCTCCATTTTTTGCCAATAGATCTCAAGGTCCATGCTTCCAGTCCAATAGGCAAAATGAACCTTTCCTGAAACATATTTACAAACACAAAAAATGAACACCACAATTTTGTAGAAGGTATATAGATTATAAAATTGGCTCATTACCTTTATGACGTCTAACATGTCCATTTTGAGTTTCTTTGGCACCTTAAACCAAGTTTCAACATCTAGTGGACAGTACATACCATTCCTAGCCAAACTGCCCAAGAATTCAGAGAATGTCGTTTCCTCACTTACTGGGATCCCATTGTCATCGAGCTCAATCTTAATCCGTGGGAGGTGCTTAGGCCGACCCCAAATTTCTTTCATATATGTTGGGCCTCGAGTCAACTTTTGCACTTCATTTGAATCGTTTGTCGTACCTTATAGCAGAAAAAGTAAATAAAGCTTCATATTGTGATAATAATAAAAGCAATTTTGGTTTGTATGAAAGAGTTAATAATACCTCCACTTTCACATGTGTGGAAGTTCGATGCAGTTGATTGTGGACCTCCAACATCTTGTGCCATCCCTTGCGGAGTTGCTGTAGGCATTGTACCAATATGAGGTTGCTCAGTTGGAGATTTCTCACCTTGATCAGAAAAATGCTGATCTCGAGCATCATCTATTGGAACTTGTTCAGCTGATTCTATCCTTCTTGTAGTATGAGGCTGTTGCATTGTATCATGCAATGATTGAGGTTGCTCAATTGGTTCATCTCTCAATCCACCCGAAACTACCCTTGATTTCTGAGTTTTACTAGCCATACCTACACAATACCATCTGATAAAGAAAAGCATTGAAATAGCTTGTGAGTACCTGTTCCTATTCTTTGGACATATGCTGGCCGATTGATGGTTGGAGTGCTCCACTGCAAGATGCTAACTCCCTTGCAAAATTCTCATTTTTCCATTTGTTACGATTTAGCAGCTCAAACACGTGATCAAAAAGGTCACTTTCACCTTTGTGCTCTAGGGAGTATGTCCGAGCTACATTCTTCACACGCATATCAAGAGCTGGAAAAATGACCTGGCATGACAAAATTTTGAGCAATTAGTTTCCAAAAACACAAAAACTGAGATTACTCAAGAACAAGCTCCTTGCTTTTGATGTTCCAAACTAGTTATCAGTAACAGAGCCAACCTCAAAGTTATCACACTAACTAGGCTGAACTACAAAAACTAGTTATTTTGCTAACTAGTCTGAACTACAAATTTTGAAGCTCATACTTTTGCTTAGGTCTCCAGACGAACAAAAAAGTATTCCACAAATGAACTAGGTCCTCACAAGGATTTTTTTTTCTTTTTAATAATCCAAGTTCAATTTACTATTCCCCATACCTTGTTTCCTCTCTGATATCTACAACTCATTAATTCTACTCTTTTAACATAAGCTTTCACTATCTTGTATTCATTAATCACCACAACTTTATGCTTTGATTTTTGTCCCATTAATTGATCATTAAGCATGAATATGACCACAATTCAGTTCTTGAATTTACGTAAGTTGTGACCCTCCCCCTCCCAACCGGAAAAAAAAAAGACAAAGAAAGAAAAAGAAACAGTAAATGAGTTTGTCTGAATTGACTTAAAGAGGTGGAAAAGCAAATTATAGCTGCCATGGACCAAATTTATGTCATCACATGATAGACTTTTGACAATTAAGAATTTAAGCTGTTAGTAGAAATCAATGTGGAAAATCAGCATCAAACAAATCCTATGGGGAAAAGGGAAAACTTGACAAGGAGACGCCAGACTTGAAGAGGTTGTTGTTGTATGAACAAATTTTCTGTACTCTTTCAATATCACACTAACTAAGACAAGAAATAACGATCCAACAAAAATAGGAAACATCACAGAAACAAAGCGGTGTCACATCGCACCAGTTTTTGTTCTCTTGCTTACTTATCCAAATTGTTAAGGTAAACAAGCTGAACTAATAGTTTAGATCACTAAATACTGATCAATTAAGCAAAGTAATCCGCTGAAAAGTTCAAAGTTCTGCTCAATAGTTTCCTCACAAGATTAACAATTTGCACAATAAAATTGACTTTTTTTTGTTTATGCCCGTCCATTTGAGCATTCAATCTCCAATTTGTATCAGATTAACCGTATCAATGAACAAATACAAACAAGTCGAATATAGCTTATTCACCATGTAATCCAGAACTCATAATGCACATGAAAGAGTACAGAAGAACCAGGGCATATTTACCAAAGAACTTTGAATGAATAAATTCAAAAAATGAAAAAAAAGCTACACAGGAATTAAGGCAAGTAGGAAAGGTAAGCAAATGACAACCCAAAAAACACACTGTTTGTATGCTTTCACCAAGAAATTCATAACAAAACTATGCTTTTATTTGAAAACCATAAATAAACAAGCGAACATTGCATTCCATAGCACTCTATTACATAAATCATCCAAACACCATAAAATTAGAAGCTGCAAATTCAATAAAAGGATTATTTTTCACTCCCAAATACCCAGAATTCAAGCTACTGTTATCAAGTTACATTAAAAATGAGAAATGCATAACCAAGAGGCAAAATATCAAACAAATGGCTATAATTTTACTTGGGGTTCAGATTTTACACGATGCTCTCTCTAAGATATTTTAACCTACTTTTGACTGCCATTTTAGTTTTTTAAATCTCTACAATGCCAAAGTTCACAAAACACAGAATCACTTTGACTGCCATATTAGTATCTCAAATCTCTAGAATGCCAATGCCAATGCCATATTAGATTCGTACCTGACAGAGTAGACCATCAACTGGATTGAAAGCCTCTCACAGCACCAATATCAACCGTGAATTGGAAATCTCAACTGTCAAATCACTATATTGAGGGTGGAGATGCTGGAAACTATGAAGATTACATCAATGAACTTATCAGGAGAATGAAATAGATTTGTACTATTAAATGAAGCCATTTTGCAATTTTTGGAGGTTCTGCGTTAGTGAATTTCAAGTTTCTCAGTAATTCCTTTTTTTGTGCATGCAGTTGAGCATTGTGTCGAGCACAAATTTCTACATTTTGCCTTCTGGAATGTAGAGCCAGAGTAATAGCAAACCAAACAGAATCTAACCCGAGATTTACCAACCTGTAGCTGTTAAATACGGGGATAAATCGCAAAATTTAGGGTGCAATAGTAGAGTTTATGAAATTATTATATTACATATGTAACTCAATCGTAAAAGATAAGCTGCCATAGAACTCAATTGGAAAACGACGTCGTTTTGTTTTTTGTTTTTCGATTTCTCACACACTCACAAGTGTCATCAAAGGTAGTCTAAGAGCACATCACTCATGCCAGTGTTTTCCAAGTAAAAGTGTCAGCTTAAATTGTCTATACTGACACCTCTAAGTGCCAGTAAATGCCCTTCTTGTTGTAGTGTATTGGGTACTGTTACAAGTGTCAGCACAGACATGCTAGGGTGACATAATCCAACTAGTGTCGTTATAGGCATGTCAGGAAAGGCCCTTTTTGTTGTAGTGAGGGTACCAATTTATCGAATTCGAATTACAAAATTAGTTTATAAAATTATATATTATATAGGTATATAATATATATGCTATGAATAAATTATGTATTTCTATAGATAAAGGCTAATAGGCTATTAATAATAGATAGCATATAGTCTTATCATGTACCTATAATAATAATAATACATAATTATTTACTGTATAGCGATATATTATGATTATCTTAGTATTTGGAATATGTCCATAATATTACAATAATACAAGTGTCCAATAATACATAATTATAATACTTACTTTTTATACATCACTAGAATTGCATAATAAGTATAAATATACTTGTATAATATTATCATGTACCTCTGATAATATACTATTTTAGTTTTGTAATATGACTATAATACTACAAATATCTAATATTGTGTAACCATAAGAATTAACCTTTTATACATAACTAGAATTAGATAATGAGTATAGCATACTAATATATTAGTTTTTACCATTGAAAACAATCAAGTCTTTTAGAAATTAAGGATTTAATCTCTATATAATAAATAAAGCTAAATGTAAGTGCAACTATGTAATGCATTATGCATTACATAATTTGTAAATTATAAGTGATTAAATAGCGCATGACAAAATTAATAATCATTGATTTGATTCATTGTAAATCATAAATTTGTAAGTTGTGATACTATGAGTTATAACTTATAACCAATATCACTTATCATTAATTTATAATTATTGTAATTGTATCTGTATGAGTAAGAGCAAGTTGTACTTTGATGTGAATAAATCAATAATTACTTTTTATTTGTACCTTAAATCATTGATCAAGAATTCAAAATATAACTAATTATCTATGATCAAATGACCTTGAATTAATTTTTCAAATACATAAACATATTTCAATTTTCAAGAAATGAGAAGGGCATATTAAATTTTTGTGCTCATTTTGTAGCTTTTTACAGTCTAAACGGCACTATAGACTTATAGCCAGTATAAATGGTCATTACTCATTATCTTATACGAAATTTCTTATCTAATGAGAAATAAAAGACAAATCAATAGTTTATTCTTTAAATTATTGTAAAGTCCTAATTTACAAATTACACATTTAACATAAGTCTCAAAATTAATGCAAAAATAAAAAATAATATTAGTTCAGTGGACTTGAGTCCAAATGGCTAAATTGGCAAATTCCCTATTCTTAAATCAAATTTCACTAAGTCAAAAAAACCCTACTTTCCAGCAGTTGAGCCTTCTTCTTCTTCTTCTTCTTCTCCTTTCTACCTCCGACGGTGGCACTCATCTCCCAAATCAATGGTTTCTTTGCCTCACTCTACCTTAATCCTTACTCATTATCTTTCTCTTCTTCTTATATTCACTAAATCGCTACTCAAGTGGTCATCTTTGCTGATACGAGCCAAGCAAATGAACCAGGCATTACAAACATTGGTTCGTGCAGTCTAAGACACAAGTAGCACGCCTACCAATATTGAGGGCATTGAGCCAATCTCAAGTGTGATCGTGCTTCGAGTTGAGAACCCTGTGGTGGTCAGTGACACGACTTAGCCGCAGGTGCGTTCTAGTTGCTTATTTGCTGTTATAGGTTGAATAAAGGGTACGACCGACCTGTGGTTCGACCTAGTTCATTAGTTATGTTAATTAGTCCTTTTAGTTAATGTGGGCCAGCTCGGGGTTCGCCCTACTGAGCCATGGCCGAACCCTTGGCTTAGTTAGTCATTAATTGGTTAGTTAGTAGTTAACTAGGGCTTGTTCCTTGGTTAGCTTTTAGTATTTAAGCCAATTGTCTATGTACGATTCATTAGATCATTCAGAAATAAGAACACCTTCTTGAGAGTCTCTTTCTCTTGCTTCCTTGAAGCATTCTTGAGTATCTTAGATTGTTCTAGGGTATTCGAGTTGACTTATCAATCTAGGAACACGCTAGATTGTGGCGTCCTTTACCATATCAAGGGATCGTTAGCCGTGTGATCAACGGGTTCTTGATCTTCCGCGATGATACGAGCCAAGCAAATGAACCAGGCATTACAAACGTTGGTCCGTGCAGTCTAAGACATAAGCGGCATGCCTACCAATATTGAGGCATTGAGCCAATCTCAAGTATGATCATGCTTCGAGTTGAGGACCCCGTGGTGGTCAATGACACGACTTAGCCGCGGTGTTACGGGCCATCTTAGTTCAGGCAATGACTAGGCGGACCGCAAGGCCGACGAATCCCCAAGAGCCGCTCCGCCAACAACTCATGTGCTCACGATCCCACTTAAAGCAGTAAGCAAAGTAATGCGGGAAATGCTTTAAAGGGACAATAATTTGAGCAAAGTAGTACTTGTATTGAGAATAGAAAAGTAATACAACGTTCTCAAAAGTAAAGCAACAATCGGATGTGGGTTAGTACTTTCACCCACAAGGTAATCCTAATTGGAAAACTGGAACTGGTAGTTAAAATGCACTCTACTCCTATTTACATATGTACAATAAAACTAAAGGACTACGGGCAAAGGGATGGCCTAATAGCCAATGAAGATACTCTTGGACTCCCTGGATGGTGCTCGCCTTGTTGGTGACGCGGGGCCGTTGCATTGGGAGTGCGGTCCGCACACCTGGATTTGCACACCGGGTGTGCAGGTGTTGATCGGGCGTGGAGGCTCACCTTGTGAAATTCTCCCCCACCTGTTTTGGCAACGCCCTCATTGCCTTCCTGTTGAGGTATTCATCGATTAGTGGTTGGAAGGTTTGGAGATCCGTGGCATTCTCCTGTGTTCTCGCTCCCCTGTCCCTGCCATTTCACAAGATATTCCTGGTGATCTTTCCTTGAATGCCTACTGATTCTGTCATCCAGGATCACTTCCGCAACTCGCTTCCCTGTCGTCTTGTGGCTTAAGGTGGTGCGGTGGTCTCGTCCCCTGTTTGGATCCTCCATGTCTTCGTGGTACGGTTTGAGGAGACTAACATGGAAAACTGGGTGCACTTTCCACCACCCTGGGATGTCAACTTTATATGCCACCTTTCCGATCCTTTTCAGGATGCACACGGGCCCCATGTATTTTTGGAGGAGTCCCTCCTCCGTAAGTGCCGACTGTGCCGTTGATCCGGAAATTTCACCAAAACCTTGTCCCCCACCTGGAACTCCAGTGGATGTCTGTTGCGGTCCAACTTCTTCTTCATGTGCCTCACAGCCTTTTCCAAGTAGCTGCAAGCTATGTCGATGTTTTGCTTCCACTCCAGAGAAAAACTCTCGGCCTTAGTTGGTCGGGAGATGTCGTCAAGAACATCAACAATGTGGGGAGGGTTGTCGTCCCATCACTACCTTGAAGGGACTCTTGTTCGTGGAGGAGCTCTTCTAGGAGTTAAAGCACTTGGCAAAGCTTGGGTCCAGTTAGTCTGCTTGACAGTAGCAAAATATCGAAGATACTCCTCCAACATGCTGTTAAAGCGCTCTGTCTGCCCGTCGGACTCATGGTGGGCTGTCGAACTCATGCACAGTTTGGAATCGATAATCTTGAAGAGTTCACTCTAGAAGGTACCGGTGAATCTTGTGTCCCGGTCACTAACAATCTCTCGGGGGATTCCCCAATATTTAACAATATGCTTGAAGAAGAGATGTGCCGTCTCTTCCGCGGAAACATACTTTGGGGCAGCAATAAACGTTGCATACTTCAAGAAGCAGTCGACCACCACTAATATTGTAGCAAGGTCACCCACCTTGGACAGATTGGTGATGAAATCAAGGGAAACACTCTCCCAAGGTCGCTTAGGGACTGGAAGGGGTTGTAGCAACCCCGCTTTCTTCTGACGAACTACCTTATCTTGCTGACAGATAAGGCAGGTCCATACGTAGAGATCAACGTCGTCTTGCATTTGGGGCCAGTAGTAGCCTCGTTGAACCAACGCCAATGTTCATTCCATTCCAGCGTGTCCAGCTCAAAGGGTGTCATGACACTCCCTTATGAGATCTCTTCGCAACTCCCCTTCTTTTGGAACATACAGTCACCCCTTCTTGGTCCACAGAAGACCATCTTTGAGCCAGAACTATCGAGCCTTCCCTTGTTCCACCAACTCCATGAGAGTATTTGAGCTAGGGTCCGTTCGAAAGAGTTCCCATACCTGCTCTCGGATACTCGTGGTCACCTAACTTTCTTGCAGAGCAGCCAGGCGACAGATACAGGTTAGGTCCGCCTTGCGGCTCAGGGCATCTGCCACCTGATTTGACCTTCCGGTGCGATATTCGATAGTGAAATCAAATTCTGCCAACAGCTCATGCCACCAAGCTTTCCTGCTGTTGAGTTTAAGTTGGGTCATAAAGTGACTCACCACAGTATATCCGTCTTAACAAGGAATGGGGCACCTAGCAAGTAGTGTCTCCATAGCCGTAGACAATGTACCACTGCCAGCAGTTCCTTTTCGTGAGCCGAATACTTACGCTCAGCATCATTTAGCTTCCGACTCTCATAGGCCACGGGATGTCCTTCTTACATCAAGACTCCACCCAAAGCAAAGTCAGAGGCATCCCTGTGTACCTCAAAGGGCTTCTTTAGGTCCGGCAGTACCAATACTGGATTGGTCGACAATGCTCTCTTCAGGCGTTCGAAGGCTTCTTGGCAAGACTTGCCCCAATCCCATGCCTTTCCCTTCTTGAGCAAGTCGGTTAACGGTAGGGCTATCTTAGAATAGTCTCGTACAAACCGTCGATAGTAATTGGTTAGACCTAAGAAGGACCGAAGTTCGGCGACACTACTCGGTGACTTTCAATCTTCCAAGGCTTGAACTTTCTTGGGGTCCATTTTGATCTCTCTCGTCTCAATGATATGCCCCAAGAAATCAATACGCTATTGGGCAAATAAACACTTAGAGGGTTTAAGGTACAGCTCGTGCTCCCTCAACCTGGTCAGCACTAATCTCAAGTGCTCTACATGTTCCTCCAATGTGTTGCTGTAGATCACAATGTCGTCCAGGTACACTACCGCGAATTGATCTAGGAAGCCACAGAGGACTTGGTTCATCAAGGTACAAAAGGTAGCGGGGGCATTGGTTAACCCAAATGGCATCGCCAAGAACTCATATGCCCCATACCTCGTGACGCAGGTGGTCTTGTGCTCGTCACCTTCTTTGATTCTCGCCTGCCAATAGCCATTCCACAAATCGAGTTTGGTGTAGTATTTTGCTCCGCTTAACTGGTTGAAGCAATCTGCTATCAATGGAATGGGGTACCTATTCTTGACCGTGATCTTATTCAGCTCACGGAAGTCCACACAGAATCGCAACGTCCCATCCTGCTTCCTTTGGAACAAGACTGGTGCTCCATAGGGGGATTTGGCAGGTACTATTATGCCGGCCTCCAACATTTCCTTCAACTGTTTTCGAAGTTCCATTAGTTCAGGTTGCGACATCCGGTATGACGCTCGTGCAGGGGGCTTTGCACCAGGGATTAGTTCGATCTCATGATCTACTTCCCTTCTCGGGGGCAATCGCTTGGGAAGTTCGTCTGGCATCACGTCCTCAAATTCCTTCAAGAGGTGCTTGACTGGCATGGGTATTGGTCTCGAAGTCTCTTTCAGTTCCTCTAATCGGATGTGTGCCAGCCAAGTAGTCTCTCCTCGTTTAAGACCCTTTTCCAGTTGCATGGCCGAAATGCTTTGCACATTAGCGTTCATGCAATGAGTCGGAATCACGCAGGGGTTCCCATCCAATCAAAGTAGGCAGTTCTCCCTTGCCCACACTAGTAGTCCTGAGTCCCGAAGGAACTCCAACCCGATGATGAACTGGAAGTCGTCCATCCTAACCGCTGTGATATTCGTTTGCACCCGAAGAGGACCACAGCTTATAACAGTTGCCTTGCCCACTCCCACCACAGGTTGGGCAGGAGAGTTGATGGCATTCACCTTACTATATGACTCCTCCAAAATTAGCCCAAAGCGTGCGACTTCGAAGTCAACCAAATAGTTGTGTGTTCCGCCGGTATCGACCATAGTTGCGAGGGGCTTCCCATTGACCTTCAAGTCGATGACCATGAGCCCATTATTCTTATTCCAAATAGGTCTGATTATTTCAATCTCATCTGCCTTTAAACTTTCGGGTGGTGCCGGGGTTGCGGGATTAGATGGGGCTTGTTGATACCCCTTGGCAGGGCTGGTGCGACCTCGACTCGAGTCACCCTGCTAATCTTCCTTGATGGAAACCTTGGCCGTGGGAGGGCGCTTTCCCCTTTGCTCATTGGTATAACCAAGAGCGTTGCACCAATAAGTATAGGCGCCCATGGCCTCAGCGTTCCCATTCTCCGATGCCTCTCGGTCACTTGGGCCTACACCGATCTCGCCCCCATCTTCTTCGGCATGGTCTTGTCCCTCCTGGCTAAGACTCGCTAGTTGGCGCATGAAAGCACTAGCTGCCTTATGATACCTTAGACACTCTCTCGCAAAGTGAGGTCCTTGACAGTAGAAACATCCTTGGGGCGGCCCATTACCATTGGGACGATTCGTATGTGCTGGGGCCTTCGGCTGACTAGAAGGATTCTGGTTCGGGGGCGTGAAGGCTCTACCTCCCCTTCCCTTTCCTTACTGAGCAGGGAAGGCAGCATTTGGGGTTCTCTCCCCACCACCTCTTCCGTTGCCAGGACGAAAGTTACAGTTTGATGAGGTTGTGACGGTAGCCGTCCTAGCTTGATTTGGTTGGTACAACTCATCAAAGCCTTCTACTATTTTGACAGCTTCAGTCAGGGTCTCAAACCGGTGCTTCTACAGTTCCGATTTGGCCCACAGCTTGAGTTTATTTTGGAAGTGGTAAATTCGATCCGCTTCCGACATGTCAACAATTTGGAGCATCAGCTCTTGGAATTTGTTGACATATGCTCTAATCGTGCTCGTATGCCGCAACTCATTGAGTTCATCACGAGCTTTAGTCTGAGTATGGTGAGGAAAGAAATGTTCTTTGATTCGCTGCTTCATCTCCTCCCAGGTGCTAATGGGACGTGCACCATTGTTGATGGCTTCCCTCTACGTCTGCCACCAAAGTTTGGCATCACCAGCCAAGTATCGACTAGTAGTCCTTACCCGCTCTGCTTCATCCACTATGTGCAGAGTGTCCAAGTAGTTGTTCACGTCATAAAGGAAGTTGTCTACTTCCTTCGCATCCCGCTTCCCACCGAAAGCTTTTGGTTCAAGGATTTTCACTCTCGCGCCTCCTGCGCCGTTCACCCCCCCTCCATTGGGTTGAACATTGTTGTTGTTAGCCACAGCCAGCTGAAGAATGCATACTTCAGTGCGAATGTCACCAATAGCAGCTCAGTAGCTCCGCATTGTTGATGTTTTGCAATTCCCCGATTGCCTCCTGGTTCCTCGCCATCCCGACTTCAAGGTTTTGGGTCACCTCCGACAATTGTTGGTTAAGTCCTCCCTGCCTGTCCAGGTTGGCACTCAACTGGGCCAAGTCTGTTTCAACTTGACCAACTCTTTGATCAATGGGCGGTGCTCCGTGCATCTCACCGAAGCACGCCGTATTAAGGCGGGTCACTTCCTCCTCCAAGGCATCCAGCCGATCTCTCTGCGACATTATGTGTCTCACTTGTTCAGGCCCCGGTAGAACCGAGGCTCTGATACCAACTGTTACGAGCCGCCTTAGTTCAAGCAATGACTAGGCGGACAGCAGCCGACGACTCCCCAAGAGCCGCTCCGCCAACAACTCGTGTGCTCACGATCTCACTTAAAGTAGTAAGCAAAGTAATGTAGGAAATGCTTTAAAAGGACAATAATTTGAGCAAAGTAGTACTTGTATTAAGAATAGAAAAGTAATACAACATTCTCAAAAGTAAAGCAACAATCAGATGTCGGTTAGTACTTTCACCCACAAGGTAATCCTAACCCGAAAACTGGAACTGGTGAGTTTGTTTTGATAGGATTTATCTCCCAAAATTTATCCAAAATTTACTTGCTTGTATCATCAACACATTTTCCAACCACTTTTTTATCTCACACACATCACATCAAAAAAGTGCTACAGTATTTTATTTCAAAAAATTATTTCAAATACTCTCTATCCAAACAAACCCGGTAGTTAAAATGCACTCTACTCCTATTTACATATATAGAACAAAACTAAAGAACTATGGGTAATGGGGTGGCCTAATAGCCAATGAAGATACTCTTGGACTTCCCGGATGGTGCTCGCCTTGTTGGTGACGCGGGGCCGTTGCATTGGGCGTGTGGTCCGGCACACGGGTGTGTGGATTCGCACGCGAGTGTGCAGCTGGGCGTGCGGTTGGACGTGCGGTCGGGCGTGCGGAGGTTCGCCTTGTGAAACGCGAGCGCGTTCTAGTTGCTTATTTGCTGTTATAGGTTGAATAAAGGGTACGACCGACCTGTGGTTCAACCCTAGTCTATTAGTTATGTTAATTAGTCCTTTTAATTAATGTGGGCCAGCCCGTGGTTCGCCCTACTGAGCCATGGCCGAACCCTTGGCTTAGTTAGTCAGTAATTGGTTAGTTAGTAGTTAACTAGGGCTTGTTCCTTGGTTAGCTTTTAGTATTTAAGCCAATTGTCTATGTACGATTCATCAGATCATTCAGAAATAGGAACACCTTCTTGAGAGTCTCTCTCTCTTGCTTCCTTGAAGCATTCTTGAGTATCTTAGATTGTTCTAGGGTATTCGAGTTGACTTATCAATCTAGGAACACGCTAGATTGTGGCGTCCACTACCATATCAAGGGATCGTTGGCTGTGTGATCAACGGGTTCTTGATCTTCCGCTGTGTTCATCGACTCAAACGCATTTCAACCTTCTAGATCCGTGATAGTCTGTACGGGTTTCGTCACAAGGTTGGCGACGTTTTTATCATTTGCTGAATCATTGCTCAAGTCACACGCAGACAAGCCTCCCACTCTCTGCCACTGGGACTGGTTGTTCTTTGCTACTTGGCACTTGCAGGCGTGTGGCTGACCTTTGGACTTTGGATTTTCTTAGGTAAGTTCACCTCAGTCCCTAATTTATCCCTTTTATGTTTAATTTCATAATTTTTTTGTTAAATGCGAACATGAAATAGAAGCTAAATTCTCCCTTTTGATGAGTATTTGCTAGGTTGTGTGATAACTTGAATATTAGACCATAAAAATGCTGCTCTTTAGATGTATGATCAGAGTATTTATGACTAGACAGAATTTATGTTGACTGGAAGCTCTTGCAATCTTTCCTAAAATTGAGGGGTATAATTATGAGAAAACTTTCTATTTTGTAGAACTTTCAGGCCTATACTTTTACATTTGAAAAGTTGAGGGTGGGCAATTGCTCACCCAAATGTGGCTCCGGTACTATCTGCTACAGCTGATTTTTTTAAAAAGCTAATTGTAAATATCAGCCAAAAGATATTCTTGAATATTTTAACAGAACCATAAAGCGCAAGACAAAAATAATAAGAAAAGAAAAACGCAGGTCATCTGCACTCAATTTTACATTTGTGACCGGACCTGTATTATGTCGATCGTGCTTGGTTTGTCAATGATGTCCATACACGACACTCAAACTGATTAAGGCCCTAAACGGTTGAAAGAAAAAAATTAGTCGGGACAAATTTGTTCAAAATACAAAAATATATCTTTAGTAATTGAGTATGTAACTCAGTTTCAACAACTTTTGTGGGCTCCACATATAGTGTTAAAAGCGATATATAAGATGTGATCTAAATCATGCATTTTATTTTTTTTGACCAAATCATAGCCGTTAATATTTAGGAACGATTGCTTTCTAGGGTGGGTCATTGGAATTCTACATTAATACTCCATCAATTCAAAAAAATTGGTCATTTTTAAGGAATTGTGCAATTTATGAATACTGCTCCTTAATTTGCTTGTCATCCGTCCCTACCAATATTTTTTCTTGAATTTGACTTCGTTTGCATCTAATTTTTGTAGCTGAGACTGCTGAAAACACTAGAAGGGTTCAAATCTTTTATTTGTACTGAGCACATTAACTACACAGGTGGTGCGTGTTATGCACCCTACCTTTTTTTTCCCCCTACCAAGAAGGTTCTTCAATCAAATTCAAGTTTCAATTTTACGACTTCGAACGAAATGAAATTCATTCAAGTCCTACAACAAAACAGTCACGAGGATAATAACAATATCAAAATTGATAACGACACCACCATTTTTAATTAAGCTACTAACTAAACAAAAGTTTTTTCTTTTTTGGTGGGGGAAGGGGGTAGGGAAGGGTAAAAAAAAACTCAAGACAAATACTAGTGACATGATGGAGGCAGCGGACGCAGGGAATTTAGAAGCCGAGCTTGGTGAGGCTCCAGTGGCGGCGCTTGGCGTTGTAGCGGATGGTGTTGTCCGTGCGCATGCGGATCCAATAGGGGATGGGCCTGTTCTGCCTCTGCTTCTTCTTTATCATGAAGGTCTTGTGGGAAGGAATCTTCGATTGCTGGAAACTGAGGGAGAGCTCCGGTGGGATGGTGGGTTGGCTTCGGAGTAGCTGCAGAGAGGCTGAGAGCGAGGCGGCCTATGCACCCTGCTTGATTAGTCAATTTCCCATTAACTTTTGTCCATCAGGGGTTATTCAAGGAGTTAAATGTCATTTGGAGGACAATCAACAAGGGGTCCATCAGATTTACCTTTACGTATTTTCGGTCCCATTAACAAGGGGTAAGAATGGATAATGGAAGAAAGTTTCTTCACAATATTGGTAAGTGACATATATTTGGAAACAAGTCAAAAATAAAAATATGATACTTGAAACGAAAGGATATGTGGTACCGTCACATCACTAAGCTAGGAATCGTCATATATATGAAGACTGACGTGAATGGACAAAATTGATCAAAATTTTGAAAACTAATTTTGACTCCAAAAGTTAATAGAGAAGCCCAGATAAAAAAGTCACCTTGTTGGGTGAGATCTCATTTTGTTAAGCCTGCACTTTTTTTGGCATAGCTGAAAATTGCCAGCATAGATTATCTTGGACAAATAATCCCAACAAACATCTTGATGTTTATTATAATGTAGTAATTTGATTCTGAAAATTGTAGTACATAACAAATTGCTGCATTCATCCTATTAAGATGAATCAGGCTTCTCGGGACAGTTTTTCCAACTTGAGTTTGTAATTGTGGACCTCTTACATTAAACTGGCTTTTTGCAGATAATATAAAATTCTTTTGTACGAAATTCCGATTGTTCTATCCATACTGGTTAAGCTATTCGTGATGAATTTACTCCGGTTTCTGGTTTAATCATTAGCCTAGAAAAGCCTGGGTTCCCTTGCTGCAGAAAGCCACTAAAAATCCGGCGACTAGGGAATTCTCTCGTGGTGTCTCTCCCCAACAAAATTGCGCATCGGAAGTCACAATTGGTGTCCACTTTCCAGTGATCTACATTTCCATATTGAAGATAGTTTGCTATTTGCCAAGGGAATGATCAGAAAGGTTTTCTTCCCACCTCATCCACTGCATTCCATACTATGTGATAAGTGTATATTTTGTGTGTTTAAAGTATATTTTTCTGTTTAATTTTTGTGTATTTTGTTATTTTAATGGCTAATTAACTAGGGTTTCTAGTAAAATTTTACATTTTATGGTTTAAATAGAAAAATTACATTTTTATGAATTAATGTAGTGAAAATTTCATGTTTTTGTAGGATTAATTGCTCAATCATCAAATGAAGTGAAATGAGGAGATATTTGTATAATTATTGTTGATGTGAATTAATTTCAGGTAATGATGATTGGAAGAAAAGTTGAAAAATTGAAATATCCGAAATTGATAAAAGTTCTAATGAGGGTTTTCTTTACTTCACAAATTTTAATAACCTTTATAACCCTATATTACCGCAAGTATATGGATCGTTTATTGAGTATAGGGAAATAAGGTATCGATCCCACGAGGAACTATAGTTTTGCAAACACTAAAGTTTAATCACTTGCTTTATTATCTAGAAAACAACTAAAGGAAGGTAATTAAAGGAAAGAAAAGCTAGGTGGTACAACTGACCTTAGCAACAAGGAAAATAAAAGGGAGATGGATTAAGCAATTAAAACCAATCATTAGGTGTCGAAGACATCCAATTGGTGGTAGAAAGGAAATAATAAGAAAGCAAGTAAAGAAATTAGAGAGTTAAGTTAGAGAGTTTTAGATCAAGTTGGAGGAATTCTAGAGCTTTAGAATCCCTTGTTACGTTTAGATTAGAAGTTAGTCCAGTTATAATGTCCTTTCTCCAATGATTTGCTAAGGTATAACTTCCATTTGTATGCCACCACTTTCGTTAATGGTCCTGTGTAGTGTAAGATCTCATTAAAGATGACCTAGTCACTTGGAATCGCTTTCGCCAATTCCCTAACTCCTTGGAATCTTCCTTGACCTATTTTCATAGATAAAAGAGAGAAACAAGTTAAATAAGTTCAATGAATTTATAGTATGAAACCACAACCAACAAACTATATTTACTTCTTTCGTGAGAATATAAACTAGTGTTTAAGAACTTAGATCTTATTAAAGGTAAGTTTTTCATTGTTCATCAACATCAAATCATTTATAGTTGGTAGCTAATCAACCATAAAGTATAACCACAAGTCTTAAACTAGCAAAATCATGGAGGATATAAATAACTTAACTACTTCATAATCACAACCAAAATAAGTTTATCCTAACTCTAGGATTTACGAAACTTAGCTAGACATCATGTTAAGAACATCTAAGCATAAAACAAACTTGCACAAAGCCATGAAAGTAAAGCACAAGAGACAAAGTAAAGGAAGAAGGAATCTTATTCAATTTCTTGAAATTTGAATCCTTGAACTTCTTCACAAGTCGATCTCTCAAATACAAAGTGCAAGAGTCCTCTCAACTATTACTTTTAGCTCTCTTTAGAAACTACACACTAAGAATTATAAGAACTAGAACTAAAACTAATGGACTAGAGCTATTCTCTACTTTCTCTTTCCTTTTTTTCCTTTTTATTCTCTTCTTCTTCTTTTTTGAATTGTCTACAAAAGGCCCTATTTATAGAAGATGTTCTTCATAAGCTTCCAAAAACTCTATCATGTGAACACGTGACAATTGGCCTTTAAAAGTCAAGGAAAATGGCTTCATGAATCTTCTTATCCTTGAATTTCTTTAAACATGTCTTCATGCATTGAATCCATTGAATAACAACCTCAAATGAGTTGTAAAGTTTATGTAAATTGTGTTTTGGATTAGCCATGAGTTATTTCTTCAACTTCACAAGATTCTTCACGCAACTTTCGGTTGAAATTCATTTGAAAATTGAGCTACAAGTGAGATGGAAATTCTGGAATTCGGCTGCAACTTGCAACTGTCATTTTCTTGCATTGCGGATTTAGTCCCCTGTCTCCATTGAGAGGGATTCGCGAGCTGCTTGATTTTCTCCAATTGTTGCATCGCATTTCAGGTGGCGAATCTGCTCCAATTTTGCAAAATCCGAATTTTCGTTGTGAAATTGTCGCATTAAATCCTCCAACTTTTGATCCTTTGATTCTTCATTAATTGAATTGCATTTTGCTTATCTAAATTTGGAATTTTATCAACTTCAGATATTTCAATTTTCCAACTTTCCATCCAAGATGCTTGGCAATTATCCTCACATTTTCACCTCATTTTATAATTAAACCATTAATCCTACAAAAACATGAAGTTTTCACTACATTAATGCATAGAAATTCAACTTTTCTAATTGAAGCCATAAAATGCAAAACTTAACTAGAAACCCTAGTTAATTAGCCATTAAAATAACTAAAACACACAAAAACTACATAATTAAACCTATTAAAAAGCATGCAAAGTATTGACTTATCAAGTTCAAAATTGAAATGTGCAAAATGCAATTCAAATATCAAGGAATCAAAGGATCAAAAATTGGAGGATTTAATGCTTCAATTTCACAACGAAAATTTCAGGTTTTGCAACTCTGAAGCAGATCCACGACCCAGAAATGCAACGTGCCAATTGAAGAAAACAACCAGCTCGCGAATCCCTCTTAATGGAGACAGGGCACCGGATCTGCGATGGGATTCGTGAGCCTCTTCCTTGCAGATCCACCTTGCGGATCCTTGACAGTGATTGGTACAACTTGCAGTCGATTCCAGAAATTTTCCAGCTCACTTCCAACTCAACTTTTGAAGAAAGTTTGCCTGAAAATTGCGTGAAGAATCTTGGAAAGTTGGAGAAGCAATTCCAAACACAACTTGCATCAACTTTACAACTCATTTGAGGATTGAATTCAATGAATGAAGATTGATTAAGATGCATGAAGACATTTCAAGAAGGAAGATTCATTGAAGGCATTTCATTTGACCTTTTGAAATTCAATTGGTTTTGTGTTCACATGATAGAATTTTGGAAGCCTATGGATGAATTCTTCTATAAATAGGGTCTTTGGTAGACAAGAGAAAGAGAACTTTAGGAAGGCTAGAATTACTACCAAAAATGTAGTCTTCATTAGTTTTTTTCTTAGTTCATTAGTTTGGTATAGTTAGTAGTGTAGTTATAGTATAATACAAATATGATGTGTTTTCCTTCTTTATCATGTTTAGTTAAGGTTTATGCCTTGAGTTATGGATGAACTTTTTATATCTTGTTTGTGAGGTTTACTTAATTGTTTGATACTATTGTTTGAGCAAGTCATTTAGTACTTTGGCTTTTATAATCATGATTAATCGGCCATTAATTGTGATCATTTCAAGGTGTTAAGTTTAAATGAAAATGAGAATTTGACACTAGTTCATGAAGTGCTAAACCTAGGAAGTCACTCACATGTGTAGCCTTTGTAGCTTTAGTGATTTATTTCATGTAATTTCATTGAGCAAATTAACTTGTAGTTAATTCCATAACTTGTAGGTATGGTTTAGTTATGAGTATATTTGATTCACTACGAAAGTATGTTTCACATGCATTAGAAAATTACGCCATGCTTAGCCAAAGTAATAACATTAATTCAACCGGTAGCTTCATTTGCAAGAGTAGTAAGGAATTCTATAGCTTGAGAAGCTTTTAATTGTTGTTTTTACTTTTTTTATTTCATGTTTGTAGTTTAAGATTAATTTACTTACTTGTGACAGTCTAAATAATAAAGGAGTTCGAAAATCACTAGTACTTGACATTCTTCCCTGTGGGATTGACACCTAATCTACTCTATGCTCGATAAACGATCTATATACTTGTAGAAAATGGGGTGTTTAGGTTTTATATTAAAATTTGGTGTATGGTAAAACCTCATCAAGTTTTTGGCACCATTGTTGGGGAAGAATTTGTTCAATATCGGTGTTAAGAACAACTTTATTACTTTAGACATTTTTACATTCTTTTCTTGTTTATATAGTATAGTGTCTATTCTTCTTACCTAATCTTGCCTTTTGAGTTTGAAAGCATTTTTAGATTTTAAGGAAGGATAGCAAGGACATGGATTAAGGCTTGAAAGAAGGAAGATTGGCAATGAACCCCTACAATTTTCAAGATTATAATTATGGAGGTAATCAAAGGATGTCCGAAGGTATGTCATTTGAAAATTGCACAAGAAGCATTGAGGCTAAACTTGATTATATTACATTAAATGTGCAAATGGACACCATTACAAATTTTCTTGAACAAAAAAGGAATGCTAATGCTTTTAATTCTAATCATGTGATTTGTAACTTGTGTGGAAGTAATCATGCTACATATACATGTATGCAAGCACAACATGTGGATTCTTATGATGAATTTGAGCATTACAATTCTTGTTTTGATCAATATGGTGCTAATTATGGTAATTCTTATGCATATGGTTGGAATAATCAATGTGCTTATGGTGATTTTTCATATTTTTATTCAACTTGAATCAAAGCCATCTTGGGAATTAACTATAGAAAAGTTAGCTAATCCACCTTTGTCTTTGGAGCAAGAAAGATTAGCTAATGATTCTAAACCATGTTGGGAAATAGCTATTGAAAAGTTAGCTAATACAACTTTCGATCATTTTGATAGGGTTGAGAAAAGATTAGATGAATTAGCTTCTCATTTTGAAGGATTACAAGACCAATTGCATACTTTGTGTGAAGTTATTTCATGTAGTGAAATGCAAATTGACCCTAACATCAATGATGGGAATGTTGCGTGTGACAGTGGAATACATTTTGATGACAATGATGAATCTTATTTCCATTTCAATGATGAAATGTCCATTTCACATGATAATGTCTTTGGAATGAATTTTGAACCTCAAAAGGCAAGCATGAATGATGTTTATATAACCCTTTTTGAGGAATGTGGTGAATGTATAGATTCCAAGGTCATCATACCCTTAGAAGGGCATATGGATACTTCTTTGGTAAGTTCTCAAGTGGTGGAACAAGGTAATATCTATGAGTCATTTGAGATTGGTAAACCTCTTCCTTCTTTCTTATCATTTGGTTATAGGACTCACATAATTGAGTCACTTTTTAATGATCCACCTCATCCTCGAATGGTGGATTATGCATTAACTAAACCTCCTTGATGAAAAGGTTATGCAGTCAAGCTAATGATTACAAAAAAGTGCTAGTTGGGAGGCAACCCATCGATTTATGTTATTTTGTTTAATTTTAGTGTTTGAGCATGTGTATTTTATGTTTTAAAGTGTGTTTATTTTGTTTGTTTTGTAGGAAAATCAAACATGGCAAAAGTGACCTTTTTGGCGAGGTGTGAATAGTAAAATGCAAATAACTTGGTACCTCAATTTGCGTTTTAGTTGTTAATGATCCAAGAAAAGAGGTTAGTTATGTTGTTTTGATCATTTTACATGTGTTAGGAAAGGTGCATTTTATAATTAACAAACAGGATTTTAATCTGGAAATAGTAGAAAAGGATTGCCCAATGAAACAGTTGCAAAAAAATTACAGAATCTTATTTCCAATCGGACCCGCGAGCCAATCCGCGAGGTATGCCTTGGGGATCCCTGAGGCTGCGGATTAGAATCAGAGAGCACCCAGGCAGATCCGTGACCTAGATCCACAAGGTATGCCTCGCAGATCTCTGAGGTTCGCGGATCAACTTTTGAGACCTATGAATTGAAGTCGTGATGCAGGAAACGCGAAGTGCGCTTCGCTGATCCGAATATGTGACCTAGATCCGCAATGCGCTTATCGTGGATTGCTTCGTGGATCCTTGACCAGAAGCTACAATACAAGAAGTTGTGAAGTGATTTTTTCATCTTCGTCTTCGCGATTCAACCTGCAAAAACACACACTAGTACACACTTTTTCATGCACTTCATCAAATCACTCATTTTCTTCGTTAATCTTCTCAAAAATCATCAACCCAACCCTTATTGAACATCAAGAAGCATTTTTATCCAATTTAAATCCAACTAAAACACCTCAAAATCAGATTTTTGAAAAAATTGAGGCTAGGTCTTCCGATTTTTATTTCTTCAATTCATGATTGTTTTGGGCTAAATTCAAGGGTTTTTTGCATCAATCATCTCCCCATTCATCCTTCTACTGATTCCAAGTAACATTCCTCAATTTATATCTACAAATTTTGACTTCCAATTTCATGTTCTTGAGCAATTTTTGCAAAATTTTGGGTTTCAATTTTCGTGATTAATTGTTGTTGTTCCTTGATTCCATTATGCTTATTGATGATGTTTAACCATATTTTGTGAATAAATTATGGGAATGTGTTACTTTTTAATGAAGTTAAAATTTTAAATTTCCTATAAAATGCTCAATTTGGAATTAATGCTTGGCACGAATCAATGTGTATTGGGTTGTTATTATGGAGCTTATAATTATCCTTGGATGCTATTTGTTCCAATTTTGAGAAATTTTGGAGTTATTTTTATAATTTTTGCCAATTTTTGCATAATTTTGGGATTTAATTTTATCTATAGAACATGGAAATTATTGGTGACATAGTGCATTTTTCATGGACTTTAAATCTTGATATGAAGTATGTTGTGTACAGTTGTGTTAAGATTTAGAGAAATTTTTGGAAAAAATTGATGAAAATTGGTATTTTCAAATTTGTTTAAAGGAATGATGCTTTGTTGGAATTTGGATTGAAATTGATAATTTGTATGCTTTCAATTGTTATTTGACAAGTTGTTAAAATTAATTGATTAGTAAATGTGCTTGACATTGCTAATTTTCATGAATTTTGTGCATTGAGACCTAGTGAAAATTGTTTGAAAGATGTGTTAGAACTTTGGTTAAAAGTTTGATGTTAAATTTGAACTCAAATGAGCGATTTGGAGATGAAATACCTCATTTTATTTCGATGCGCTAAAGATTAGAGGCTGCCTAGATGGAGTACATCGATAGAGTAATTTTGCTTAATTAATGTGTTAATTTGAAAATAAAATCTTTTAAGATGACTTTCGACACGAATGACTACTTTTCATTCGAGCAAAGTTAGAGGAAGTTTGTGAAGAATTTTGATAAAATAAATGAATAAGTTATTTGAGTTAGTTTCGCTAATTGAGAGGGAACTTATTTCTTCCTTTTATTTGATTATAGGAAGTGGGGAAGGATTTGAACCAGATCCCAATTTGGAAATCGAACCTTGCTACTTTGGTGAGTTTCCATGCATGTTATTTGATTATGTGAATTTAATTTGGAATATGATTGATTAAGTGATTTGATGTGAAAATCTGATTTTTGATGCATCAAATGGAGTAGTATGTACTTTGTCGAACTTATACCTATTTGAATGGTAAATTTTTGTAAAAGTGTTATTGTGACATTTCAAGTATGTTTTGAACTCTTGGATTTTGGTATGATGTGAATTCTTTTTTGAATATATGATGTGATATGATGTGTTCTGTAATTATTATTCTCGAGAATATTTAATCCCCTTGGTAAGTTATTGACTCGACCCGTTGGGAAGCCCCAGGTCAAGGAGATTTAACAACCTTGGGCTATGAGATAAATTGTGTGCTCTGGACTTGGCATATGGCGTTGTCCCTGTTAAAGAGCAATACACAAATATATAAGTTTATATGAGGTAGGCGGGCCCGTACAGGTGTTTTGGTGGAGAAAGGAGTAAGTGGTGGTCTACTTGGTTTTGTATGTGAAAGTTGATGGAGTGTCAACTACGAGATTTGTGCACCAGTCCAGGAACATGCTCCAGCTTCGAGAACCTTCACCCCTGAGGGCTACTCGTATCCTACCTTTATGTTGTTATTTGTTTTTCTTATTTGCTTACTTGTAAATATGAATTTGGAGTGAGAATCTCATATGTGTTATGTGCTTTGCATGCCTTTTTGGAACTCACTGGGCTTTTACCTCATTCTTTCAAATTTGTTTTCCTTAATAGGGACTGAGAAACCAAGTGAAGGTGCCCACCCCTAGAACTAGAGTTTTCTTTTGCTTCTAGCTTGGGAGATTTGAACTTTGAATTTGGGGTATTGTAATGTGAACTTTGAATGTAAGATTAAGTACTTTATGTATATAGAGATTGTAAGGTTTGAGTAATGAATTTGTGAGTTATAGTTTGATTTAGATTTGTGATTAAAATTTTAGTTTGATGTTTTAGTGATCGTTTGTGTGTGTAAGTCCTGGCAAGAGTTATGTAGGCGGTCCACGGATACCTTAGGGTACGCCCTAGGGAGAGGCTAGGCTGTCACAGGTGGTATTAGAGCTTAGATTTCAAATCTCTGTAATGTATCCTAGGCTAAAAATTTAGTATACTGGCCTGTGGAAGGTAGGGTTGGAGTGTTTCTGGTGCTTGATGGTTGGTAAGTGTTACTGCTTGAGAGTCCCTTATATGAATCAATTTGATCGAGAGTTTGATGTTGCTGTGATTGAGGCATAAGAGTGACTCTTAGTGTTTGATTGACTTTTGAGGATTGTCACAACCCTAATTAGTATGAGTTGAAATGTCGAGGACGATATCCTTAAGGGAAGAGATTGTAACACCTCGAAAGTTAAAGGTGTTTTGAAATGTATTTTTAAAGGTTCTATCTTGAATAAAATTTATTTCTTAGTGATTGGAAATAATTCATAAATGTATTTAATTTTGTATATTCTTGTTTTCGTTGAATTATTTTACGAATATTTGCAAGGATTTAATTGATCTAGTCAAGCCTATTTGAGTATGTAAACTATATTTGGATATGAAAAAAGGGATTATTGGCAAGGTTTCAAAGACATTTTTGGGGGAATCAATGAAAGCTTGATATTTGTCCCCAAACTAATAGTTAAAATTTTGATTAAATTACATAAGTAGCCAAGCTTTCAAACCTTCGATCATCTTTCATTTTATTTTCTTCTCTTCTTCTTGGACAAAATTTTGGGAGGAAAAAGGGAAAAGAAACTCCCCTTGCTTGGCTTTATTTTCTTGTCCCAAAACTTGAGAGAAAAGAGACAAAATTGATTTTTCTCCATGAAGTTACAAATTACCATTGGAAGGAAACCTTTAGTGGAGGATCCTTGGTTTCATTTTCTTAGGATGCCGGACTGTGGGAATTAGATTGTGTATTAAGTATAAGGTGATTTTATCACTTGATGATTGGCCGGGAATTAGAGTTATTAAATATTTGGGAGTTTAGTAGGTTAGGGAGAAATGTAAGAAAAAGCTCTTAATTATGTTTAAGTGTTAATGATGCCTAAGTTCTGTTGAGTTCTAGTTGAGTTCATTCTTGTAGGATATGGATTGTGGTGGTGATGATGACATACCTAGACATCGTCAACCAGTGATTTGTTACCGATCGAGACCAGGGGGTGATTATAGGGCTTATAACTCTAGGACCAGATCTAGATAGTTTTGTGAGTGTTAGAGAACACACGCTTACCATGATCATATGGTCCTATCTATCTACCATGAAAGAAAGAGATTGACCAGAGTTAATAGGGAATTGCAAGAAGAAGTAGATAGGCTCATGACTGTAGAACGGATTCAGGGTGATTGGATTCGTGAGCTTGAGGAGGAGGTTCACACAACTACTGAGCGATTGGCCAGAATCGTGAAGGTTGCTCGAGAGTGAGCCGATAGCATAGTGACCAAGTGTGAGGCTATGGTTGAGGAAGTCCTTGAGGCTAATCGAGTTGAGGAGGATACAGTGGCTAGTGATGAGAATATGGGAGGGGATGCCTCTATGGCTGAGACAGATCCCCAGTATTTGGAGTCTGACCCATTGGAGAGTGCTTCCACAGAGACTTCCGCTTTTAAGGCTTGATAGATTAGCCAAGCATGAAGTTAAAATTTTGTGTAATCTTTTGTGAGAAAAGCCATTCGAGTGGTTCTCCGTCCCTGTAATTGCATGCTTACTAACTTTTCAAATACTGTACTTTTGTTTAGATGTACTTGTAAACTTGATGTGATCTTTGTGTGTCCTTTATTAACAGCATACTCATCTGATGGACTCCTGGCACTTCTATTATTATGAATTGTGTATATAAAGTACTTTGTTCTCTTTAAAGTTTGGTTTACTAATGGTTTATCTTATTCCATATCCTTGTACTTCTTCCTTTTAATTTGAGACCTCCATAAGATTCTTGGATGAAATTAGTAACCCCCCCTAACTAGGATTTTGATTATTGGTGATTTGATTTAAAATTAGATCATTGCCTAAAATGTGTAGGATGCTATCAATACTAACTGGAGTACTCATTGAGGTCGAGTGAGGTGATAACATGGCAAATTGGGAAGCAGAGTGTAAAGAGCTAGAGGTTCTTAAAAAGAAGGTGAAATTTCAAAGGAAGTTAGCCGAATATTGGGAAGGACAATGGAAACAAGAATATGCAGAGGAAAATCGAGCTGCTAAACAAGTATGTGGAGGTCAAAGCGAAATATGAAGAGGTATTAGAAAATTTGCATAATGAGCTTGAGAAGACTCAAAGAATTGAAAGTACGAAGGCCCAAGTGAGGGCTTTCAATGCAAGAAAAAGGAATGCTCCTAGTAGTAGCCGTGAACCAGTGGACGTAGATGCTCCATCTCCCAAGCTTAGTAGAGAAATGAGTGGAGCAAACACTCCTGGAGTATTAAGAGAAGTCATGATGAGAGGGGTACTCTCTAGCAGATCACCAAGTGAAAATGGACCATCAAAGAGTGTTCCGCAACAAAGCCAAGCATTAACTCTTGGTGTGCATTGCAATTTTTGTGGGAAGCTAAATCATATGGAGGATAGGTGTTGGAAGAAAGCAGGGAAATGTTTCAAATGTGGATGTAGTAAACATTGGGTGGCTACATGCCCAAGGCTCAAGAGAGAAGTGGAGTCCGACAGAAAGTCAGGCTAAACTAAGCGCTTGGGTTATGCTAGATTTGCTGTAGTAATTAAAGTTTGTGACTTGTGGTGGTGTAATGGAGGTTAATTATATCTTTTGGTTTATGGTTGTCACTTTTGGAAGCTACGTGTAAGGAACACTTAATGTAGTAATGTGTATTTGTTGTAAGACCGTTGAACTTGGTATTTCATGTTCCAGTTGGTGGTATCAAATGTGGGTTTTGTTTGAAGTCAACGACTACAATTTCATAGTTGGATGTAAATAAGAGGTTCATTTATGCTATTTTCTTTATTGATAAGTGATTAAAATATTCAAGAAGTAGTTTGAAGATGTGTAGTGGATGGAAGGAAAATTTGAGTTTTTCCTTTAAAGTGATTATGACAAGTATTTGCACCAGACATCAAGGAATAACGGTAAAACTTTCTATGTATGATTGAGGTGGAGATATTATTTATATAGGATAATATTTGAGATTTATACAGACCAGAAGAGTCTTGAATAGTTGTTTCTTAAAAGGAATTAAGTTTGAAATAGAGATGTTGGGAAAGTTTCTTGAAAATAGTATTGCAAACTTTGAGGAAGTACTATTTGTAGGTTAAAATCTATGGAGGGTAAATTTTGGTGGGAACATAATTGGAATAAAGTGATCTTTGGGAAAAATAACACATCTGGAGAGTTTAAGTGATGACCTCCTTATAAGAGTTGAATTCATACCATTGTCAATGAAATAAGTATTATCATGGAAATTAGAAGACATCGAAGTAGATGAGATGTTATATCATGAAGAACATCCTGTGCAGATTCTTGATAGGAATGTAAAGAATTTGAGAAAACAAGTAAATTCCTCTGGTTGAGATCTTATGGAGAAATCATAAAAAGTAAGGAAGCAACTTGGAGAATTGAAGAGAATATTTTGAAAAACATATTCAGAGTGGTGTGTAAAACAAGATATGAATTTCGAGGATGAAATTCTTTTAAGGGGGGAAGGATGAGGGTCTCAAAATTCTATTTTTGTTCAAAATGTAAAATAACATTTATATTGTGTTTATTCACTAAAATATTAGTGAATTTATGTTTTGAGTGATTATTTTCTAATTTAGAGAATTTTTCAAGAATTATTTGCCGGTGTGTATTTTCGGCCAATTTAAGCGTTAAATTTTGTTTCGAAGTATGAATAGTGACTTTAAGATGAAACTGAGCATATGCAGAGATATTACAGAGATATATTTAAGGTTGGAAAGTTTTGGAATGAGATAAAACAGTAAAAGTTAGATTGTCGTGCGCGACGCGACAAACAATGGTTGTTTGACCACTTTTCCATGATTTAAGGAAGTTGCACCTTTTTGTCTCCCTTAAAGCCATTATTCTTGCCTTTATTGCTTCATTTTCAGCCACACTTGGAGGCCATAGAGAGAGAGGGAGGCCGAACCATAGAGAGAGAAAAGAGAGAGAGTTTGTGAGGTTTTTCCAATTCATCTTCTTCCTCAAGCTTGAAGACTCCATTGAAGGTCTTGATCTTGGTTTCTCCTCCATTCCTTGGCTGCTGTGGGAGAGAGAGAGAGAGAGGGAGTGGTCCATGAGTGAGAGGAAGGAAGAAAGACAGAGAAAGGCTTCTTAGTGTGTGTTGTCTTCTTGTTCTTGGATTTTGGCAAAGGAAGTAAGCAAATCCTTGGAAAATTTGAAGGATCTCGAGGGTTGAAGCTTAGAACATCACAAATCTTGCTAGATCTGAAAAGATCTTGAGGTATAATCCTTAAAACTCTTAGCTTTAACCTTATTAGCAACAGATTTGTTAGATCTATGGGTTATTTTGCTAAGAATGCTTATGTTTGAAGCATTTGAGTTGGGCTCTTGAATTCCCAACTTAGGTAGTGGACTTGAGGTGACTTTTAGGTAGTAGACTTGAGGACCTGACTGTGGTTGTGTTTGTCATTTATGAGTTGAGTGCATTTTATGGTTAGAAAATAGCATTTGTTGTTGAAAATTTCGAAGGAAAGTGTTGATGGCTAGCCAAACCTATGTTTGGAAATTTTTATGTTTGACTTCAAAATTTTATGATATTTCTTGATGATATTTTGCCTAAGTATATATGTATTATGTTCGATTATAAGTATATGCTTTAATAGAGTGAAAATCCTGAACTTTAATGGTGAAAATTGAGTTTCACTAAACTTTGAGGGAAAAGTGCCATTTTGGATAAATTTGTGGGTTTGAAAGATTTTAGCTAATTTTCATGAATTTTGTACATTGAGACCTAGCGAAAATTGTTTGAAATATGTGTTAGAACTTTGGTTAAAAGTTTGATGTTGAATTTGAACTCAAATGAGCGATTTAGAGGTGAAATACCTCATTTTATTTCAATGTGCTAAAGATTAGAGGCCGCCTAGATGGAGTACATCGATAGAGTAATTTTGCTTAATTGATGTGTTAATTTGAAAATAAAAGCTTTTAAGATGACTTTCGACACAAATGACTACTTTTCATTCGAGCAAAGTTAGAGGAAGTTTGTGAAGAATTTTGATAAAACAAATGAATAAATTATTTGAGTTAGTTTCACTAATTGTGAGGTGGAACTTATTTCTTCCTTTTATTTGATTATAGGAAGTGCAGAAGGATTTGAACGAGATCCCAATTTGGAAATCGAACCTTGCTACTTTGGTGAGTTTCCATGCATGTTATTTGATTATGTGAATTTAATTTGGAATATGATTGATTAAGTGATTTGATGTGAAAATCTGATTTTTGATCCATCAAATGGAGTAGTGTATACTTTATCACACTTATACCTATTTGAATGGTAAATTTTTGTAAAAGTGCTATTGTGACATTTCAAGTATGTTTTGAACTCTTGGCTTTTGGTATGATGTGAATTCTGTTTTGAATATATGATGTGATGTGATGTGTTTTGTAATTATTATTCTCGAGAATATTTAATCCCCTTAGTAAGTTACTGACTCGAGCAGTTGGGAAGGCCTAGGTCGAGGAGATTTAACAACCTTGGGCTATGAGATAAATTGTGTGCTCTGGACTTGGCATATGGCCTTGTCTCTGCTGAAGAGCAATACACAAATATATAAGTTTATATGAGGTGGGCCCTGACGGGGGTTTTGGTGGAGAAAGGAGTAAGTAGTGGTCTACTTGGTTTTGTATGTAAAAGTTGATGGAGTGTCAACTACGAGATTTGTGCACCAGTCCAGGAACGTGCTCCAGTTTCGAGGACCTTAGCCCCTGAGGTCTACTTGTATCCTATCCTTATGTTGTTATTTGTTTTTCTTATTTGCTTACTTCTAAATACGAATTTGGAATGAGAATCTCATATGTGTTATGTGCTTTGCATGCCTTTTTGGAACTCACTGGGCGTTTACCTCATTCTTTCAAATTTGTTTTCCTTAATAGGGACTGAGAAACCAAGTGAAGGTGTCCACCCTTAGAACTAGAGTTTTCTTTTGCTTCTGGCTTGAGAGATTTGAACTTTGAATTTGGGGTATTGTAATGTGAACTTTGAATGCAAGATTAAGTACTTTATGTATATAGAGATTGTAAGATTTGAGTAATAAATTTGTGAGTTGTAGATTGATTTAGATTTGTGATTAAAATTTTAGTTTGATGTTTTAGTGATCGTTTGTGTGAGTGAGTCCTAGCGAGAGCTAGGCAGGCGGTCCACGGATACCTTAGGATATGCCCTAGGGAAAGGTGGGGCTGTCACAAGTATTGTGTCCAGTGTTAGTACAGATCCCACAAACTTAGGCTTGTTGCACATTCCCAACAGTCATCTGTCGAACAAAAGAAGTTTGTGAGGGCCTCAAAATTTGAATTTTATTTCAAAAATGTATAATAATATTTATATTGCATTTATTTATTAAAATATGACTGAATTTAAGTTTTGAGTGATTAATTACTAATTTAGAGAATTTTTCAAGAATTATTTGCCGGTGTGTGTATTCGGCCAGTTTAAGCGTTAATTTTGGCTCCGAAGTGTGAATAGTGACTTTAAGTTGAAACCGAGTATATGTAGAGATATTCCAAGATATATTTAAGGTTGGACAGTGCTGGAATGAGATAAAATAGTGAAAGTTAGAATGTCGTGCGCGACGCGACGAAAAGTGGTCTTTTGACCACTTTTCCTTCAATTAAGGAAAGTGCACCTTTTTGTCTCCTTAAAGCTTTTTCTCTTGCTTCTTGAGCTTCATTTTTCAGCCACTCTCGGATACCATAGAGAGAGAGGGCAGCCGAGAGCTAGAGAGAGGGAGGAGAGAAAGTTTGCCATTTTTGCTTCTTCCATTTCTTCTTCCTCAACTTTTTTGAAACTTCAAGACTTCATTGAAGGCCTCAATCTTGGTTTCTTCTTCATTTCTTGGCTGTCGCGTGAGAGTGAGGGAGAGAGGGAGAGGTCGAAATTTAGAGAGAGAAGAGAAGAGGAAAGAAAGCTTGTGTGGGTTATCTGGAGCTTGTTCTTGAGGTTGTTGTTGGAAATCACCATCAAAGCAAGAGGATCTTGAGTTAAGATTGGAACTTTTTGGAATTATCAAGCTTGGAGTATCATACTTGAGAAGTGCTCCCAAGATCTTGCTTGATCTTGTTAGATGTAGTCAGATCTGAAGGTATAAGACTCAAACTCCCTAGATCTAGATTGATTAGTGTTAAATATAGTAGATCTATGGTTTAATTTGTTAAGAATGCTTATGTATGAAGCATTTGAGTTTGGCTCTTGAATTCCCAACTTAGGTAGCGGACTTGAGGTGACTTTTAGGTAGTGGACTTGAGGACCTGATTGTGGATGTGTTTGATATATGCGAAATGAGTTCATTTTATAGTTAGAAAGTAAATTTGTTGTTGAAACTTTTGAAGGAAAGTGCTATGGGTTGGCCGAACCATGCCTTGGAAATTTTGATGTGTGATTTCAAAATTTTATGATACTTCTTGATGAGATTTTGCTTAAGTAAATATGTATTCTATTTGATTATGAGTATATGTTTTAATAGAGTTAAAACCTTGAACTTTAACAGTGAAAAATTGAGTTTCACTAGATTTTGAGGTAAAAGTGCTATTTTGGACAGATTTGAGAGTTTGAAGTGTTTGACCTATTTTTCATGAATTTCGTGTATTGAGACCTAGTGAAAATTGTTTGAAAAAAAATGTGTTAGAACCTTGGTTAAAAGTTTAGTGTTGAGTTTGAATTCGAATAAGAGATTTGAAGGTGAAACACCTCACTTTATTTCAATCTACTAAAGATTAGAAATCGCTTGGATGGAGTGCATTGATAGAGTTGTTTGTTTATGCGAGATTTTGATTTGATAATGGAATCTTATAAAAAATGAGTTTCGACTCGAGTGATTACTTTTCGTTTGAGTAGAGTTAATGGAATTTTGTAAAGAACTTTGATAAGACAAGTGAATGACTTATTTGAGTTTAGTTTCGCTAATTTTGAGATGAAACCGATGTCTTCCTTTTTCGTGATAATAGGAGGTGAGGAAGGATTTGAACCAGATCCCACCTTGGAAAACGAACTTTATTGCTGTGGTGAGTTTCATTGTTTGTTATGTGCTTATGTGAATATGATTCGAAATATGTTTGACAAGTGATTTGATGTGAAATTGGGTTTTCAAAATATTAAGTGGGGTAGTGTGTGCTTTATCACACCTACCTCTATTTGAAATAAAAGAAAAGTGAAGTGAAAGTGTTTTGCAGTGACTTGTATGTGTATGTGAAAGGCCAGGAAATTCCTGAGACCTATCGGTGAGTCCTTCGGCTCAAGTCGGAGGCTAGGCCTAGGTCGAGAAGAAAGGGACGAAGCCATAGGGTTAAGTGAAGTGAAGTGCGGTGATATATGCTCAAAACTTGGCATGTGGAGTTGTCTCCGATAAAGAGCAATAAACCAGTGATGTGAAGTGCAGTGATATATGCTCAAAACTTGGCATATGGACTTGTCTCCGATGAAGAGCAATAAACCAATGATATAAAGTGCAGTGGTAAACCACTGATTAAACCAGTGATATATAGTGTTTGGAGTTGAGCACGATGGGGGTGTGGAGGAGTAAGGAGTAAGTGAAGGTCTACATGGTTTATGTGTATGAAAGTTGACGGAGTGTCAACTACCTGGTTCGAGATCGAGCGTCGGGGATCCTGACTCCTAAGAGCCCCTATATCCTTCCTTTTTAGTGTTACTTGCTTTCCTTATGTGTTTTTTACTAAATTCGAATTTGAAGTGAACTTTCATATGTGCTATGTGCATTGTATGCTTTTGGAACTCACTGGACTTTTAGCTCATTCTTTCCAATTTATTTTCCTTAACAGGGGCTGAAAACTCAAGTGAAGGAGCCAACCGTTAGACTTAGGGTTTGCTTTTGTATTTGATATGGCAAACTTGAATTGTGATTCAGAGAGTTTTTGTGTTATGAAGATCTGAATGTGTGTTTAAGTACTATATGTAAATTGAGATTGTATGTTTGGAACAATTTATTTGTGAGTTATCATTTGGTTTGATTTGAGAATGGTATTTTAGTGTGGTATATTAGTGATCGTTGTATGAGTGAGTCCTGGCGAGAGCTAGGCAGGCAGTCCACGGATATCTTAGGGTACGCCCTAAGGAGAAGTGGGTCTATCACAAAGTTAGTTCAAATAATTGCTGTTGAATAGACAAAGTTTCTACCTCATTCACTCAATGAGTAGGGAAATTATTTCTCAAGCCAAATTATTGTGAGTTTTCCGCCATTCTCTCAATCAGCTCCCATGCCTCTTCAGGAGTTTTGTTTACTAGTGCTCCACCACTTGCGACGTCAATTATGTTTCTGTCAGACAAATAAGGACCCTTATAAAAATACTGAATTAACAATTGATCACTTATCTGATGTTGGGTGCATCTGGTACATAGTTTGTTAAATCTTTTCCAATAATCATATAAGTTCTCCTCCTCTTGCTGCTTAATACCACATATTTCGTTTCTCAAACTTGCAGTTCGGTAGGCAAGAAAGTACTTCTCCAAGAACTTTTTCCTCAATTGCACCCAAATTGTGATACTACCTGCTGGTAGGTAGTATAACCAGCCCTTTGCTGAGTCCTTAAGAGAAAAGGGAAAAACTCTTAATTTAATTTGCTCTTTACTTACCCCGGGAGGCTTCATACTTGAGCATACTACATCGATTTCTTACCGATGCTTGTGGGGTTTCTCACCTAAAAGACCATAGAAAGAAGGTAAGTGGTGAATTAATCCAAATTTTAATTCGAAAGAAGCATTTTCATTTCAATTATGAAATGTAATGCAAAGTAACTATTAGTTAAGTCAGGAGCAGCTAACTCCCTCAATGTCCAATTTTTTTCCATGGTAATCTTTTCCTCTTTAGAATCACATGAAAAATCACTCAAAAAATCCTCTGAAGGTGCAACAAGTAACTGTTCCTCTTTTTGTTTTTTGGTTTCATTCCTTAGTCTACATGCGGTCTTTTCTATTTTGGGAATATATATTAAATTTCCTATGTGAGAAGAACGAGGTATAAACTAGAAAAAAGATCCAAAACAACACTGGACAAAACAAAATAAAATAAAAGAAAAGAAATGCAATTAAAAAGAAATAAACAATTTACGCACCAATTTCCAGCAACGGCGTTAAAAATTGACAAGTATTGGGTCTGTGCAATAATAATTACTTACTTCAAAAAGTACAATTTAGAGTACACTAGTGAGTTAGATTGTCTCCACAAGAATTGGGAAAAATCATTTTCTTTTTAAGTGAGGAATATGGGGGGATTTTTGGAAGAAGATTCAGAAATAACTAATCAGCTGAATAATAAAACAAATTACTAAAGTAAGAAGGAACTAAATTAACGATAGACAAATTCTAGTCAAAGATTCAACTTCTAGACACAGTCCATATATTCGATTATTGATACAAAGATGATTCATTCAATTCATTAATTGGTTGGTTATAGTCGTCAACCAGTTCTAACGACCAACTTTTCCTTAGTTTATTGATAATTAAGGTATAACCATTATCGACCCCTAATCAGGAAATAACTCTAAGTATAACCGTAGAATTTAATTTTTCAATTGCATTAAAAACTAGAAAAACCCAAATTCTAACCAACAAACACGCTACGAGGGTTTGTTTAACTTAGATTGCACTTTCTCCTAACGTGTGTTAACATTAGTTACCACTAATATTAATTGACTAAACAATTACAAATTTAGTAGATTAATTTGGCAGTAAATTATTAGGCTACTTTGAATATCAGATCCTTGAGATTCAACTAACAAAATAATCACAAGAACATAAACCATAGAACAAACAAATATTAAGGAATTAAATAAACAAATAATAAATCAGTTAGATCTCATAGATAATTGGAACTGCATTGTTGAGTTAATCTTTGACTAGACAAAGAATTTAGCCACGCCTCATGGGAAAAGTTCCGCAATCTCAGCAAGCGATATCTTTGTTTCTTGAGCAAATATAACAAAGGAAAAAGAAACACTATCGTTGTGTTTTTTTCCCGTAGCCTCCAATAGAATAGTCTTCAATCAAAAGTATATTCGGGGCCAAGGAATAGTCCGTAGCAACAAGGAAGTAGTACCAGTACTAATCACTTAGATTCCTTCCATACTAATCTATTACGAATTTCCTAATGGAAATAAAAAACTACTACTTTCTTAATCTAAAAAGTATTCTACTAATAAAAACTAGGATAGTTTTCTAATACCAAAAAATTACTAATTAGCCAAAAAAGAACCATTCCAGCGTAGTTCAGAATTTGGATTCATCACTTCTTTGGAAACTTCCCACACACACGAAATCCCGACTGTCTCGGACTCAAAGGCAGGAGTTAAACGCGCCCACACCTAACTATAGGGAAATCTTCTAGAAAACTATTTTTCAAGCATTTTCGTTACCAATTTCTGCAATTATCACCAAATACAAAAGTTAAGTAAAATCCACCAAGTAGTGCAATATTTAATCCAACTAATTAGGAAATATTAACAAAATTAATGACTAATATGCACCCTATCATAAGTAATTCTAGTAATAAGAGAACTTTGTATTCCTATTATTAACAACAAATTATCATTAGATAAAACACTAAATTTAGAGTCTAATATGAATCTAGTAATAATGAAATTGAAAGTAGAAAAAGTGATCATGGAAAAAATACCTACTTTAAACTATAATTTAAGGAACTTTTAGGATGGATTCATAATTTCAAAAAAATTAAGGGACAGCTTTATAACTTTCTTTTCTTTTCTTCCCTCGATGTCTTCTCATACTACTATTATTACTCATACTACTATTATTACTACTTCTATTTGTTTCTTTCATAACCACTGGTAACCACCATAAAAGTAGGTGGTCTATTCCCTTATTTTTTTTACTTTTCATTTTATTCTCACACACACACATGCACTCACATTAACTCTCACACTAGAATTACTATTCTCTCTTTCTTCATTTCCTTTTTTCTTATGTACATATAAGTTTATTCCATCTCTGATACAATTCAATCCAACTCGCTTGATTTTTCAATGATACACACCGAAACCGTTGTAACTCATTCAATATCAATCAAATTATCATGAGTCACCTCAGATATAGTTAAATCTGTGATTTAGGGATTGGTGTCATATCAGTCCCCTCCATTCCAGTTATGACTTGGCTGAGTTATTGCGGATTCAGCCGGGACGGTGAACTATGCATTTGACAATATTGTATGCTTTCATGATGTCAACTTTCAGCACACATCTCGCTTTTCCTCCTTTCTTGCGATGCCTCCTAACTATTTCATGCATAAGAAACACATTCAGATAGAGACCTGCCTTCCAAGAAAGCAGTTTGCTTTTTCGAGATCAAAACCTCAAGAACAGTTTTGAGTCACTCAGTCAACACCTTGAAGTAAACTTTATATACAATATTGCAATAGGCAATTGGTCTGTACTCCTTCATACCTACCGGATTTGCTACCTTAGGAATCAGGGTCAAATTGTACTATTAAGACGTGAAGGGATCGTTTGATAATCAAAACAATACTATATAGCCTCAGACACTTCTTTTCCCATAATGGGCCGATTTTTTGTGAAACTTTCCACTGTGAAATTGTCAGGGCCCGGAATAGTCTCCTCTTTCATACTGAATAAAGCTTGCTTAAGCTCCAGATCTGTAACCACATCAGGAGTCAGCTTGTTGAGTAGATAGTCTAGTAGAGATAATTTGTCTTAATCTGAGTCTCATCTTATCAGTAAAGTCTCCATGTGCAGCAAAGAGATTCTGGTAAAAACTTACAGCCTCATGTTTCACCATATCAGAATTAGTGAGTTTAGCTCCCTCATCAGTTGTTAGAGTAAGGATTCTATTGTGAGCATGATGCACTTTTAATTTTCTATGGAAAAAAAGAAGTGTTTGCATCTCCTGCCTATAGCCAATTTACCTTAGATTTATCCTTGATAAACGGCTCCTCATCCATGACTAAATCAGCATATTGACATAACAGGTCTTTCTTCTTGGCCTACAAAATTGGATTAAAGGGATTGTGCACCAATTGTTTTTGGGTATCAGTAAGCTACTCTCTTAAAGTTTGCACTCTAATAGATATATTACTATAATACTTTTACTTTAGAGCTTTCATATGCATTTTACTATCTTCAGTTTTTTGCATGTAGGATTTCCACTGCAATTCCATTCACAGAATTCCGCCAACTATTTTACAGTAAATCTTTAAAGTTATGATCACTCATCCATAATGAATGAAATTTGAAGGGCTTGGGCCCTGCATCAAATTCGTCTTTAATATGCATATACAAGGGATTATGATCAGAAACTGTTGGGGCTAGGATCTCAGCTTCAACATTGGGAAAGAGGCAAAACCAAGCATGGTTGCACATAATCCTGTCTAGTTTGCAGAAATTTCTCTCATCGCCTTCTCTTTTATTACACCAAGTGAGATGATAGCCCTTTGAGGGACTATCACTAATATCTAGGTGCTCAATACAATCATGAAATACAGCTGTAGGTGCATACTCATAGCTTTCCCTACCAACTTTCTCATGACAATAACGAATGACATTGAAATGCCCCATTAATAACCAAGGCTCACCAGCAACCAAGAAATGAACATGATGTAGCTAATGCCACAATAGTCTTCTACTTTCCTTGTCATTTGACCCATAGATAAATGTAAGTGCAAATTTTTTGCTCCAGTTCACATTATCAACAAAACAATTAATGGATTGGCCAGCAATTTTAATTCTTGTACCACGGATATAAACAGCTCACATGGATATAAACAGTATCTCTTTAAATAATAATAATAATAATAAATAAAAACTTTTGCATCTCTTTTTTTTTTAATGAATATAATAGGAGCTTTTATTGATTTTATTAGAGTCTATACAATATGTCTTCAATCTATTACAGCAGAACTCTTATCTACTCACGTCATCAATCCTTCAGGAATTCATATAAAACTGTCATATACATTATAGTTCTATCTAACTCATGAAACACCTGTGATCCAGTCCCCTTTCAACCACCAATTCCAGATTTTCCCGAGTTCTTGGAACACTTTCCCAAGAAACACAAGTTAACAGTACAATCTTCACAAGTGCTGCAACAAGTTGAACATTAGTCCTATAGGTTTGTTTGAAAATTCTGCTGTTCCTTTTTCATGCCATAGATGCCAGATAGTAGCTGAAAGAACCAGCCGTTTGTGCTTAGTAGCAAATAATTCAGCTTTCAAGTGAACACCATTGCACATCCATCTGCCAGCACATATCATCCCAATACAATAGCCACATTCTTTATACTCTTTGCCAGACTGGCTTTGCAAAAATACATTCAAAAAATAGGTGGTCAACTGATTCATCAACTCCTCCATAAAGTACACAAGTGGGATCAACATTCTGCACCCCCCCAATCTTCTGAGCCTGTCTATTGTCATAAGCTTCCGTTGAACTACCAACTATAATGCGAAAGATAAGTCCAATATAAAACTTAATTAAAATTACGTTGTTCACTATTATATACTATAAAATTTTTTCTTATTTATTTAAAATTTTAATCATAAAAGAGTGGATCTCAAACCAAAACTGTTGGTTTTCAAACATGTGGAATTAAATCATAGGAAGATAGAGAACGAAGGACATTCTTATGCATTGTAATGGGAGGACTAATTTTATTAGTTTGAAGCTCTTTAAATCTGATTTAGATTTACAACATAGAGTATTGTGTAGAAGGCCGAATTTCTAATATCCAAATTCTAAGGCCTGATCATGATACGACTGGTCAGGTGGTTCCCAACCAAAAAGTTGTAAGGGCATCTCATGTTCATGGTGTTGTTGACCATCTTTTAAAAGGAGAGCAAATGAAACCACATCAGTTCCTTCCTGGGGTCGATGTAGGAGGTCTCTGTTACTCCCAGTCACCATTCTGCAAGGGTGACTCCTGCTACTCTACCTCTTCCTTCCGCTTCTACTCATACAAAATGGACAATTCTGAAAGTTCTCCTCAGACGACTGGACATAGATGCATGTTATGCAAGAAGGATGTCTCTTTCACGTATCAATCCCCTGGCTACCACAATTCTTCCCTGTGGCCACATATTTCATGACCAATGCTTGCAGAATATCACCCTAGAAGATCAATCAAAAGATCCTCCGTGTATACCATGTGCAATTGGTGAAACACAAGCTTAAAATTCTTCTCTTATATTTTGTATTGGGCAAACTCTGAGCTGTATCTACATTCAACTGTATGTGCAGTCAATTGGGATTTAGTAAGTGAAGATATCTTAGAGTGTTAGGATTGATCCCAAGGAAATTAACGAAACAATTCTTGACATATTGCAAAAGACAAATAACAAAGCAAAATTAAATAAAATAGAGACACAGGATTTACATAGTTTAGTCAAATTGACCTACGTCTATGGGCGGAGGAGGAGCAAAATTTCACTATGAAGAAGAGAGTACAAAAGTCTTAGAAGAGTGTTCCTAAACCCAAATGCACCTAATACAAAAACACAAGAGAGTTCAAAATAATTTTTCTACACAAGCAGTTTAACGATCCAAAAGGTCCAAATAGCCCACTAAGAATTCTCTTGTTGTGGTGCATTTAATCTCACCATAAGGCCACTATATTTATAAGCAACAGAGGGAAAGATTCCCTAATAAAATAACCGATGTGGAACAAAACCACACATAACAAATCTCCACCTTGGTGTGTCCCCAACATCGACAAATAGTAAACTTGCTCCACCTTCTCCATTGAAACCCCAATGGGTTTAATCACAAACAACGAATATCAACCAAGTCCAAGAATTGTTTGAACTTGTAAACTGAAAGAAGTTTCGTAAACATGTCGGCAGGATTCTCCTTAGTATTTATTTTCTGAACAAGGACTTTCCATTCAGCAATAGTGTCTCGAATGAAGTGATACTTCACATCAATCTATTTTGTTATCTCATGATACATCTGATCTTTAACCAAGTGTATCGCACTTTGACTATCACAGTGAATAACAGTAACACCTTGATATAGACTAATTTCACCAAATAAACCCTTCAACCATAAGGCTTCTTTGATTGCGTCAGTCATAGTCATATACTCTACCTCCGTAGTAGATAAAGCTACAACAAGTTGTAAAGTAGATTTCCAATTGATTGCACAACTACCAATGCAGAATACGTAGTCTGAAAGTGATGTTCTCCTGTCAAGATCCCCGGCATGGTTTGAGTCTACGAAACCAATCAAAACATTATTATTTCTTCCAAACTCCAAACAAGCCTTTGACGTCCCTCGCAAGTATCTGAGAATCCACTTCACAGCCTACCAATATGCTTTACATGAACAAGACATATATCTACCAACAACACTAACTACTTTTGAAACATCTAGACAACTACAAACCATTACATATATAACACTGCTGACTGCATTGGAGTAAGGAACCCATACCATATATTCATTCTCTTCATCTGACTGTGGTGACTAAACAATAGATAACCAATAATGGTTAGCAAGAGGAGTACTTACTGGTTTAGTATCTTTCATGCCAAATCGCTCCAAAACTTTCTGAAGGTAATTTTCTTGGGTCAAGAATAACTTCCCTGCTCCTTAGTCTCGTCTGGTATCCATACCAAGAATCTTTTTAGCTACTCCCAAATCTTTCATACCAAATTCACTACTTAGTTGCAATTTCAAATTGTGAATTTCTGACAAATTCTTAGCAGCAATTAGCATGTCATAAACATAAAGCAACAAATAAATAAAGGAACCATCCTTTAACTTTTGGAAGTAAACACAACTATCATACATGTGCCTCGCATAACCATTACTCAACATAAAGGAATCAAAACTCTTATACCATTGTCTTGGAGACTGCTTCAATTCATATAAAGATTTCTTCAACAAGCAAACATGGCCCTCTTTTCCTTCAATTTTAAATCCCTGGGGTTGCTTCATATAGATTTGTTCTTCAAGTTCACCATGTAGGAAAGCTATCTTAATATCAAGTTATTCCAATTCCAAATCATACATGGCAACTAAAGCAAGTAAAACCGAATAAAGCTATGTTTAACAATAGGTGAAAATACATCATTAAAATCAACACCTTGTACCTGACTATAGCCCTTTGCAACTAATTATGCATTATACATTGCATTTTCAACTCCTGAAATACCTTCCTTCTTCTTGAAAACCTACTTACAACCAACAATTTTCTTATCCAATGGCTGCTTTACAAGATCCCAAGTTTCACTTTTATGGAGAGACTCAATTTCTTCATTCATCGCAAGCAACCATTTAGCAGAATCATCATAAGAAACTGCTTTTGAATAGGTAGAAGGCTCACCAACTCCATCAGTTTCTTCTGCAATAAACAAAGCATATGTAACCATATCTACATATCTTTGTGGTGGTTGAATATTTCTCCTAGGTTGATTTAGACTATGGAATATTGCTCCTTTTATAGATCATTTTCATTAGTAGACTTAGATGTATCTACTGGCAACTGCTGAATAGAAGAACTGGATTGGGAAGGACTTGAATTTCTGATTTCAAACTCCACTTATTTCTGTGTACCATTTATAGCACAAGGATTAGAAAACTCCTTCTTAGAAGATAACACAGATAATTCATCAAAAGTAATATCTCTACTGATCACAAATTTTGGAGATTTGAGGATCGAGTCACCATAATCTGTATCCTTACACCCTAGAAACATACACAAGGAAAATTCACTTTTTAGTTCTAGACTCTAATTTTCCATCATTCACATGCATGTATGCTGGAGACCTAAAAATTTTTAAATCAGAGTAATCGCAGGAGTACTTGACCAAACTTCCTCAGGAGTTTTGAAATCAAGAGTCGTAGAAGGAGCACAGTCGGCAATGTAATGGGCCATATTGATTGCTCTACCCAAAAGTCTTTTGTTAACCCTACGTTGGAGATCATACACCTTGCTCTCTCAAAAGTGTTCTATTCATACGTTCAACTACGCCATTTTGTTGAGACGTCATCCTAACAATGCGATATCAAACAATTCCTTCATTCTTGCAAAATTCATCAAATTCACCTTCACAAAATTCCATGCCATTATCTGTTCTAAGCCACTTTATCTATTTATCTGTCTATTTTTTAATCAAAACTTTCCATTGTTTGAAAGTTAGGTAAATATCATTCTTACGTTTCAAGAAATAGACCCAAACTTTTCTTGAATAATCATCAATGAAAATCAACATATATCCAGCACCACCTTTAGACAGAACATGAGATGGACCCCATAAATTTGAATGAATATAATCAAGAGTACTTTTCATCTTACAAATTGTTGGTGAACTGAAACTAATTCTTTTCTACTTTCCGAAGATATAGTGTTCATAGAATTCTAATGGACTGGTACACTGTCCACAAAGAAGTCCCCTTTTACTTAAAATGCCCAAACCTTTCTTGCTCATATGTCCCTAATGTATGTGCCATAATTTGTTGATATAGGTATTAGTCAAAGATGATGATGAAATGGCAACAAAACTTGTAACAGTAGAGCCTTAGAAAATATACAAACTACCCGACCTACAAGCTTTCATTATAGCAAGAGCACCTTTACAAATCTTCATATTGCTATTTTCAACTGTGTATTTGCACCCAAGCGCCTCCAAGGTATCCAAAAAGATGAGATTCTTTTTCAAATCAGGAACATTTCTAACATTATTGTGCGTTCTCACAATACCATCATGCATTTTAATTCAGTTTGTACCCTTACCAACAATATTAAAAATAGTATTATTTCCCATCAGAACAATTCCACCATTAAAAGATTTATAAGTGAAAAATAAATCCTTGTCAGGACACATGTGATAAAAACACCCCGAATCTAAAATCCATTCATTTTTAGACCTTGTCCTATTGTTAGTCACAAACAAAATATTTCCTTCATTCTCATCAGTTGCAATACTAGATTCAGCTTTAGTATTTTTCTCAACATATTTACCCTTTTGCTTTAATTTATTTTTTTAATTTATAGCAATCAGCTTTAATGTACCCCATTTTATGATAATAATTGCACTCCAAATTCCTATATCTTGATTTAGATCTAGTTTTAGATCTACTACTGCTAGATTCCCTTCTATCAAATTGCCCCTAGCAACCAGGCCTTCCACTTGACCCCCCATTAATTTTCCTAATAATATCCTAGTCTATCTACTCCTTAAATTTTAATGCAGATTTAATTTTCTAATACAAAATTGTTTCTTTTCCATAAATCATAATATCACAGAAATACTTAAAGGATTGGAGAAGGGAACACAAAAGTAATAGGGCTTGATCCTCATCATCAATTTTCGAATCTATATTCTCCAAATTCATAATAATGAAATCAAATTTACCAAGATGTGAAAGTATAGATATACCTTTAGTCATCCGAAGCATATACAGGCTCTACTTCAAATAAAGTCAATTCTCAACTGTCTTTTTCATGTACAAAACTTTGAACTTATCCCACATGGCCTTAGCTGAAATCTCAGTGGCGACCTCTCATAAAACCTCGTCAGAGAGATTTAAAATAATACTGGATATGGCCTTCTTATCTATTGCAGCAAAATCTGCATTTGTCGCATTTTCTGACCTTTTTTCAACTCCCTGTATTACTAAATCAACTCCGTCTTGAACTAAAATGGCCTCCATCTTAAGCTGCCACATCCTGAAGTTGACATTCCTATCAAATTTCTCGACAATCATCTTTATTATTGTCATTGTTGTCACAGAATCCAGAGCCTCCTAAGAAACTCTAATACCAGTTTGTTAGGACTGATCTCAGGAAATTGACGAAAGAGTTCTTGACAAATTGCAAAAGATAAATGACAAAGCAAAATTAAATAAAATAGAGACATAGGATTTATGTGATTTGGTCAAATTGACCTACGTCCACGAGTGGAGGAGGAGCAAAATTTCACTATGAAGAAAAGAGTATAAAAGTCTTAGGAAAGTATTCCTAAGTCCAAGAGCACCTAATACTAAAACACAAGAGATACCAAAATAATTTTACTACAAAAGAGATTTAATGACTCAAAAGACCCAAATAGCCCACTAAGAATTCACTTGATTTCAGTGGCGGATTCAGGATTGATTCTTAATGGGGGCAAACTTTGGAGATTTGGGAGAATTGTCGGATTGAAGTGCTAATGAAAGCAGAGCATAGATGAGTTTTTTCTGCTACTTGGCCTTTGGAAAATGAAGAGAAGAAACTTTTTTTTTTTTAACTAAAAGACAACCAACTTTTGGATTCTTAAAGAAAGCATTTTTTCTAGGTGTTTTATAGCAATATTTTAGTCACATTACTTGCAATTTTTCCAAGCATCTTCCCGCCATTCCTGCCAATGACAAAAGTCAACAAGATTATATTTAACTCTTATTTACTACAATACCCTTCAATGAATTCTTTGACTGTTTTGAGTTGTGGGGACAAATCAAGTAAATTACTAAACTCTTATATACATTTTGGGAAATTTATACAAAGTCAGTGGGGGCAATTGCCCCCACTGCCCCCACTGTGTGTCCGCCACTACTTGATTTGGTGCACTTAATCTCACAATAAACCCACTATATTTATAGGCAACAAAGAGAAAGATTCCCTAATAAAATAATAGATGTGAGACAAAGCCACACATAACAAAGAGGAAGAAAAATTTTTGTATAGTTGTTGGAAAATAGGTATTGTTCCTGCAACTATACATAGTGAATGTGGATGGCAGGCTCAAACATGTGTGTGTGTGTGCGTAAAATTGAATAGACTGGAAATGTTTGTCAACATAGAAATAGTATTGTATTTGTGAGGGCCTCAAAAAATATCGATTTTATTTAAAAATATCAAATATTGTTTATAATGTGTTTATTCATTTAAAAATGAGTGAATATATGTTTAAAGTGATTATTTTCCAATTTAGAGAATTTTATACGAATTGTTTGCCGGTGTGTGGTTTTGACCAAAATTAGCATTAAAAATTGTCCCGACGCGTGAATAGTGACTTGGACTTGAAATCGAGCATAAGTAGTGATATTTTGAAAATATTATAACGGTTAGACAGTGTTGGAATGGAGTAAAATAGTGTAAGTTAGACTGTCACGTGTGACGCGACATAAAGTGCCAAAAAGCACTTTTTCCCTTAAATCATGGAAATGCACTTTTTGAACCATAAAGCCTTGACTTTCTTGCACCCTTAAACTCCATTTTCATCTGCAACCTTGAGAGATAGAGAGAGAAAGTGCCGAGAGGGTGAGGAAGAGAGAGAGAGAGAGAGAAAACTCCAAAATCTTCCATTTCTTCTTCTTCCTTGTTGTGATTCTTCAAGACACCATTGAAGCCCATCATCTTCTTCACTTCTTGCAGCTGAAAGAGAGAGGAGATAGTGAAGGGCTGGACCAGTTTTGGAGGAACAGAGAAAGGTAAGTTTGTGGTTGAAATCTTCCATTTCTTCTACAACTAGGACCTTGAGTTTGTGAAGGTTTTTGGCTTGAACTTTTCCCTGTATGGCAGCTGAACCAAGGAGAGAGATTGGGGAGTGAGGTCCGAAATTTTGAAAGAAAAAGAAAGGAAAGAAAAGCTTGGGGGTGATTGTCTTGAGCTTGGGTTTGAGCTTGGTGACGGAAATCCTCAACAAATCTTGTAGATCGGGGGCTAAGATCGAAACTTGTGAAGCTTGCTAGGCTTGGAAGCACTCCTGGAAAGAGGAAACTCACGAGATCATCTTTGATCGTGTCGGATTGTGTTAGATCCGGAGGTATAAGCCTTGAAACTTGTAGATATAGCTTTATTAGTGTTAAGTAGTTCAGATCTATGGTTAATATTGATATAATGATCTCATCTGAAAATATGAAGTTGGGCTCTTGAAATCCCAACCTAGGTAGCGGACTTGAGGTGGCGTCTAGGTAGCAGACTTGAGGACCTGATTGTGGCCTTGAATGATATTTGTGAATTTGACATGATATGGTTAGAAATTAGGGTTTCAGTTGTTGAAAAAGTTTGAAGGAAAAGTGTATGTGATGGCCAAAACCATGCTTGGTAATTTTAATGTTTGATTTTGAAATGTTGTGTACGTTCTCGAAGACTTTTCTTCTGAGAAAAACATGTATATTGTTCATTGTGAGTATGTGTGTGTGTGAGGGAATGTTTGAAATTTAAAAGGTGAAAAGTGAAGTTTTTCATGAAATTCGAATGAAAAGTGCCGTTTAATTGAATTTGAGGGTTTTGCCATGTCTTGGTCAAATTCTAGAGATTTTGAATATAATGGCGTGGTATGACGTGTGTTAATATGAAAGTTTTAACTAAAAGTGAATGCCGAACGTGTTGTGCAAAAAGTGATTTTGAGGTGTGAGACCTCACTTAAATGTTTTGTGAAAGAGAACGTGCTTGTAGTGCCAATGAGTATATCGGTGAGGTGCTCTTTTGAAATGATAACGTGATTTTCCAAAATAATCTATTTGGAACATTGTACCATGTGAAATGAAAGTTTTTCCTCGAGGGAATTTTTGAGAATGTCGTTTGAAACTACAAAGTGAAAGTGAATTGTGTTAGTGAATGAAAGATGAAGTGAACCTCATCTATTGTTTTAAATTATTTTAGGGAGTGTGCAAGGTAGTGACTTTGATCCCTACGTGGAAGCCAAACCCTACTTCGGTGAGTTTCCATGCTTGTTATGTGTATAAGTGAAATGAATGCAGGTGTGTTTAATGTGGTAATGGTATAGTGAACATGGATTTGATCTCTCAGATGGGGTAGTGTGTACTTTACCGCACTTACCCTCGTCTGAGTGAAAACAAATTGTGAAAGTGTTTTGAAGTGAATGAAAGTGAAAGTGCAGTGAAATGAATGATTGTTACAATGTTGTGAAGTGAATGCATGTGTTTGAAAAGGTCAGGTTATTCCTGAAACCTATCGATGAACTCTTCGGCTCGAGCCGGGGGCTAGGTCTAGGTCGAGAAGAAAGAACCATAGGGTTAGTTTAAATGTCACAAGCCCAGTGATATAGACCAGTGATATATGCTTGGGACTTGGCTCTTGAACCAGTCTCTAGAAGAGCAATAACTCAGTGAAGTGAAATGAATTGAAATGTGCTCGAGACTTGGCTTGTGGTCTTGTCTCTGATAAGTGCACCAAACCAGTGATATATATATATACAAGTGAAGTGAAGTGAAATGAAGTGTACTCGAGACTTGGCTTTGGACTTGTCTCGGAAATGAACAATGTACACTATCAAAGTGAAGTGATAAGTGCTTGTAGTGCGGGCCCGGTAAGGGTTTTGGTGGAGTAAGGAGTAAATGGAGTTCTACATGGTAATAGTGACAGTTGACGAAGTGTCAACTACCTCGTCCGTGGACAAGTTTCGTGGAACTTGGCCGCTGAGAGCCCTCGTATCCAACATTGTATTGTTAATTGCTTTCTTACTTGTTTAAATTCCAAGTGTACTTGTAAAATGAATTTATTTATGTGCTAAGTGCCTTGCATGTTTTTGGGAACTCACGGGCCTTTAGCTCATCCTTTTCCATTTGTTTTCCTTAGCAGGAAACGAGTACCCAAGTGTAGAGGCCAACCCATAGTGTTAGGGTTGCTTATATTGAATGTTTTGAAAGTTCCAAACCATGGTTATTGAAAGCTTTTGTAATGATGTTTTTGAGATCTTGAACTTGCAAGTAGTGAAAGCTTTTGTATTATGATATTTATCGGTATGAAGGAACGGTTTATGTACTTTGGGATTGTAATTTGAAGTTATGATTTTGTAAGGCATTGTTCTTTTATATTGTATTCGAAGTTGTAGTTGGATAAGTACATGATTGTTTTAGTGAGTGAGTCCTGGCGAGAGTTGGGCAGGCGGTCCGCCTTAGGGGAATGTGAGGTCATCACAGGTGGTATTAGAGCCTAGGTTTGAATAGTCTGGGCATAGGGAGAAATAGTGAACTACTTGAAAGTTTTATAGGTTAGGAAAAGATGTTAGGTGAGAGTTATTGTTTATGTTTAAGTGTTAATGTTCTTTAAGTTAGAATGAGTTCTAATAGAATTCTTCCTTGTAGGTAATTGAGCCTGGAGGTAGTGATGGACCTCGACATCGACAGCCTACCTTGTCTTACAGACTGAGTTCTTGGGGTGCCCGTGTGGCCTACAACCCTAGGATTCTCACTAGTCGTAGCTCTGTGGGTGTTGGAAGACCCATGCCTACCCTGATCATGTGGTCCTAGCAGTCTACCGAGAGAGGAAGAGGCTGACTAGGATCAGTCGAGAGCGTCAGAGGGAGATTGAGAGGCTCACTACTGTGGCTCAGGCTCGACTGGCTAGGATTGGAGAGCTTGAGACTAAGGTTCGCTTGGCCAATGAGCGAGCCGTTAGGATTGTAAGGGTGGCCCGAGAGAGGGCCGAGGACATTGTGGCTAGATGTAAGGCCTTGATTGGAGGAGTGATCGAGGCTAACCGAGTCGAGGAGGATTCGGTTAATCAGCCTCTTACTGATGTTGATTTGGGAGGAGAGCCTCCAAGTGAGTCTATTGGAGACGCTGCCATGGCTGAGGGAGATCCTCAGTACCTGATGTCTGATCCATCTGAGGATGGTTCTACGGAGACCTCTTCCTACGAGACTTGATGGATTGGCCTAGTTTAGGACTAGGACTTTGTATAGACTTTTGTGGGAGTAAACCGATAGAGTGGGTTCCCAACTTTTGTAAAGTGCATGCTTTCTAACTTATCAAATACCATATTTTTGTTTAAGTGTACTTGTGAACTTGATATACCAACGTGTATCTTTTGAGAAAAGCATGCTTAACTGATGTACTTGTGGCACTTTATTGTAATGAAATGTGATTATGAAGTGTTTTGCCTGTCTTCCAAAGTAATTGTTCTAATAGTGCTTTTACTTTCTCTTGTGTATATGATAATTGATGGCCCTCTAGAGAGCTACGGAGGGTAGGAGAGGCCGAGGTTGGGGCGAGGACTAGGCTACTCCAAAGTATTGGAGGTAACCGAGAGTCAACTGCCGACCAGAATCAAGGGGCTGAAGTTAATTTTGTAGAGCAAATGGCTATGGCCATGAATCGTATGACTGAGATTCTAGATCGTATGGCTGGGCAACAAGGCTCTGGACCTGAACAACATCCTGGTAACCTTGGGGTTGGCGAGGATAGAGCCCTTAAGTGATTTCAAAGGTTCAACCCCCTAAATTCTGTGGTGAACCCAACCCTGAAACTGCTGAGGATTGGTTAGAAAAGATTTCAGATATCTTTACTGACTTGGACTATACCAAGGAAAGGCAAATAACCTTGCCACATTCCAATTTGAGGGAGCTGCCCGTTCATGGTGGATCATGATAAGGGCTAAGTGGGATAGAGAGAACAGCCCTAGGACTTGGGTGAATTTTACTAGAGAATTCAATGCTAAGTTTCTTCCTCCAATAGTGCAAGAAAAAAGGGAGGACGACTTCATTAGGTGCAAGCAAGGGTTGTTGAGTGTTGCAGAATATGAGGCACAATACACTAAACTATCGAGGTTTGCCCCTGAGTTGGTGGCAACTGAGCAGAGGAGAGTAAGAAGATTTCTTCAAGGATTGAATGTAGAATTGCAAGAGATCTTAGCGGCTGCCTAAGTCAATAGCTTTAGTGAAACCGTAGAAAGGGCTCAGAGGATTGAAGGGGCCAAGGCACAAGTACGAAGTTTTTATGCAAGGAAAAGGAATGCATCCAGTAGTAGTCGTGGCCGAATGGACATGGGTGCCCCAACTCCTAAATTTGGAAGGGGAATGGTTAGGACAACCCCCTCTGTATCATCAAGGGGATCAAATTCAAGGGGAACATACACTAGAGGAGGGGTATCGAGAGGAACTGCAAGTGGAAGAGGACAATCAAGGGGAGTTCCTCAAGGAAGTCAGGCCTCTACCCCTAATGTACCCTGTGACTTCTGTGGAAAGCCAAAACAAACAGAGAATCATTGTTGGAGGAAGAGCGGAGCGTGTCTTAAGTGTGGAAGTACCGAGCATCAATTGTCTGCATATCCAGTGGCTCAAGGAGGAGGAGGAATAGCCCAGACTGCAAACAAACCCTCTTCTAGTCAAACTAGTGCAGCGGGGAATCGACCGAGGGTACCAGCTAGGGTCTACGCCATTGACCAACAGCAAGTTCCCGACCCCACTGAGGTGGTTGAAGGTACCATACCCATTTTCCATCGTTTAACTAAGATTCTCTGATTGATCCTGGTGCATCACATTCCTTTGTTAATCTTGCCTTTTTGAATGGAGTAGACATAAAACCTGTTAGACTACCTTATGACCTTGAAGTTAGGACACCTACGGGAAAACAAAGTTTAATCACGAGTTGGGTATACAAGAATTGTGATGTTTGGGCAGGAGAGAGAAAGTTAGTGGTGGATTTAATAAGTTTGGATATAAAGGGGTATGATGTTATTATAGGAATGGATTGCTTAGCCCGTTATCATGCTAAATTGGACTGTAGGGCTAAGACTGTGGAATTTGCTATTCCAGGGGAGGCTACTTTAAGATTAGATGTAAAAGGGAGGTTAGCCTCATCTGCTCTCATCTCAGGACTTAAGGCCAGGAAATTGTTAAGTAAAGGGGCTCAAGGGTATTTAGCCTTTTTGATAAACCCTTCTAGTGATAAGATGAAGTTAGAAGAAGTACCGATTGTGAAGGATTTTCCTGATGTTTTTCCTGAGGAATTAGAAAGTCTACCTCCTGAGCGGATGGTGGAATTTAAGATTGATATGTTGCTAGGGATAGCTCCAATTTCTAAGACTCCGTATCGAATGGCTCCAACTGAAATTAAGGAATTGAAAGTCCAATTACAAAATCTATTGGAGCGAGGTTTTATCAGAGAGAGTGACTCACCTAGGGGAGCACCTGTGCTATTTGTCAAGAAGAAAGATGGGAGTTTGAGATTGTGCATAGACTATCGAGGGCTTAATGATGTGACCATAAAGAATAAGTATCATTTGCCTCTTATTGATGAATTGTTTGATCAATTACAAGGATCAGTGGTCTTTTCTAAGTTGGACCTTAGGCAAGGGTACTACCAGTTGAGGATTAGAAAGGAAGATGTACCGAGAACTGCTTTTAACTCGAGGTACGGACATTTTGAATTTGTGGTAATGCCCTTTGGGTTGACTAATGCTCCAGCAGCATTTATGGATTTGATGCAACGGGTCTTTAAACCCTACCTAGATCGGTTTGTGGTTGTATTCATAGATGATATCTTGGTACACTCAAAGACTCGAGATGATCATGCTCAGCACTTGAGGATAGTGCTTCAAACTCTAAGAGAACATCAGTTGTATGCCAAATTCAATAAGTGTGAGTTTTGGTTAGAGGAAGTGTCCTTTCTAGGGCATAAAATCTCTAAGGATGGAATTTCTATGGATCCCTCAAAAGTAGAGACTATGATTCAATGGAAACAGCCGAGAAACCCTACTGAGGTTAGAAGTTTCTTGGGATTAGCAGGGTATTACCGACGATTTATTCAAGATTTTTCAAGGATTGCAGGGCCACTAACTAATTTGACCAAGAAGCATGAGAAGTTTGCTTGGAGTCCAAAGTGTGAGGCTAGTTTTCAAGAGTTAAAGAAGCGTCTAACGATGGCTCCTGTGTTGACCTTACCAAATGGAAAAGATGGGTTTGTAGTTTATTCGGATGCCTCAAAAGAAGGATTAGGGTGTGTCCTGATGCAAAATGGGAAAGTTATTGCCTATGCTTCTAGGAAATTAAAACCCCATGAGCAAAACTATCCAACACATGATTTGAAGTTGGCCGTAGTTCTATTTGCACTGAAAAAATGGAGACATTATTTGTATGAGATGACATTCGAGGTTTTCACTGACCACAAGAGTCTTAAGTATTTATTTTCTCAAAAGGAGTTAAATCTAAGACAGAGGCGATGGGTGGAATTTCTTGAGGATTATGACTGTACCATAAATTATCACACTGGGAAGGCCAATAAGGTGGCAGATGCACTAAGTCAAAAGGCTCAAGTGGCGAGCTTGATGGTTAAGGAGTGGGAAATGTTAGAAAATGTTAGCGAATGGAAACCTTATTTAGAGAAACAGAAGGTCATATTTGGGAATTTAATGTTAAAATCTCCAATATTGGAACGTATCAAAGAAGCACAAAAAGGAGATCTTATGGTGCCGAAGTGGATTGAAAAGGTGAATAAAGGAGAAAACCTGGACTTTAAACTAGGGCCTGAAGGAGTTTTGAAATTTTGAGACCGTCTGGTCGTCCCAAACAATGAAGGATTGAGAAGAGAAATTTTGGAAGAAGCACATCGAACTAAGTACACAATTCATCCTGGGAGCAATAAGATGTACTAAGACTTGAAAAGGATGTATTGGTGGGATGGTTTGAAAAGAGACGTAGCAAGATTTGTTCAGACTTGTCTTGTGTGCCAGCAAGTAAAGGCTGAGCATCAGAAGCCTTCTGAACTTTTGCAACCTTTGGAGATACCTGAATGGAAATGGGATCACATCACTATGGATTTTGTGACTGGATTGCCTAGAAGCCACAAAGGGGACAATGCAATTTGGGTGGTAGTGGACCGACTTACTAAGACTGCACATTTTCTACCGGTGAGCATGAAATGTCCCTTGGAGAAATTAGCTCGATTGTACTTGAATGAAATCGTGAGATAACATGGGGTGCCGGTAAGCATTGTTTCTGATAGGGATCCGAGGTTTGTCTCTCGATTTTGGCAAAAGTTGCAAGAGACTTTAGGGTCTAAGGTAAATTTGAGTACAGCTTATCATCCTCAAACGGTTGGACAGTCTGAGAGGACAATTCAGACTTTTGAGGATATGTTGAGGTCATGTATATTGGATTTTGGAGGAAGTTGGAGTCAACACATGCCTCTAGTGGAATTTGCCTACAACAACAGTTACCATGCATCGATTCAGATGGCCCCATATGAAGCACTTTATGGGAGAAGGTGTAGATCACCTATCCACTGGGACGAAGTAGGAGAAAAGAAAATTCTGGATCCAACCACTAAACCTTGGGTCGAAGAAGCTTTTGAGAAGGTCAAGTTAGTTCGAGAGAGACTTCAGACGGCTCAAAGTCAACAAAAGAGCTATGCCGATAACTGAAGGAAGGATTTGGAATTTGAAGTAGGGGATAAGGTCTTCCTGAGAGTTTAAGCCCATGAAAGGAGGAGTGGTGTCCAAGAAAGGGAAGAAATTGAAACCAAGATACGTGGGACCATTTGAAATTCTCAAGAGAATTGGCAAAGTAGCTTACCAGTTGGATTTACCCCCTAGCATGTCTAAGATTCACAACGTATTCCATGTGTCCATGCTTAAAAAGTATCATCCAGACCCAAGTCACGTGCTACAAATAGGAGAGATTGAAGTGGACGAGACACTAACGTATGAAGAGCGGCCTATGAGAATCCTTGATCAAGAAGTGAAAAATTTGAGGAATAAGAAGATTTCTTTGGTTAAAGTTCCTTGGAAGAATCATGATGTTGAAGAAGCAACTTGAGAATTAAAGGAAGAGATGAAGAAGAAATATCCAGAGCTTTTTACCCAGCAAGGTAAGAAATTTTGAGGACAAAATTCTTTTAAGAAGGGAAGGATCTGAAGGCCTCGAAAAATACCGATTTTATTTTAAAATGTCAAATATTGTCTATAATGTGTTTATTTATTTAAAAATGAGTGAATATATGTTTAAAGTGATTATTTTCCAATTTAGAGAATTTTATACGAATTATTTGCCGGTGTGTGGTTTTGGCCAAAATTAGCGTTAAAAATTGTCCCGACACGTGAATAGTGACTTGGACTTGAAATCGAGCATACGTAGTGATATTTTGAAAATATTATGAAGGTTAGACAGTGTTGGAATAGAGTAAAATAATGTAAGCTGGACTGTCGCGTGTGACGCGACATAAAGTGCCAAAAAGCACTTTTTCCCTTAAATCATGGAAATGCACTTTTTGAACCATAAAGCCTTGACTTTCTTGCACCCTTAAACTCCATTTGCAGCTGTAACCTTGAGAGATAGAGAGAGAGACAGAAAAACTCCAAAATCTTCCATTTCTTCTTCTTCCTTGTTGTGATTCTTCAAGACACCATTGAAGCCCATCATCTTCTTCACTTCTTGCAGCCGAAAGAGAGAGGAGAGAGTGAAGGGCTGGACCGATTTTGGAGGAAGAGAGAAACGTAAGTTTTGTGGTTGAAATCTTCCATTTCTTCTACAACTAGGACCTTGAGTTTGTGAAGGTTTTTGGCTTGAACTTTTCCCTGTATGGCAGTCGAACCAAGGAGAGAGATTGGGGAGTGAGGTCCGAAATTTTGGAAGAAAAAGAAAGGAAAGAAAAGCTTGGGGGTGATTGTCTTGAGCTTGGGTTTGAGCTTGGTGACAGAAATCCTCAACAAATCTTGTAGATCGGGGGCTAAGATCGAAACTTGTGAAGCTTGCTAGGCTTGGAAGCACTCCTGGAAAGAGAAAACTCACGAGATCATCTTTGATCGTGTCGGATCGTGTTAGATCCAGAGGTATAAGTCTTGCAACATGTAGATATAACTTTATTAGTGTTAAATAGTTCAGATCTGTGGTTGATATTGATATAATGATCTCATACGAAAAGATGAAGTTGGGCTCTTGAAATCCCAACCTCGGTAGCGGACTTGAGGTGGCCTCTAGGTAGCGGACTTGAGGACATGATTGTGGCCTTGAATGATGTTTGTGAATTTGACATGATATGGTTAGAAATTAGGGTTTCAGTTGTTGAAAAATTTGAAGGAAAAGTGTATGTGATGGCCAAAACCATGCTTGGTAATTTTAATGTTTGATTTTGAAATGTTGTGAACATTCTCAAAGAGTTTTCTTCTGAGAAAAACATGTATATTGTTCATTGTGAATGTGTGTGTGTGTGTGAGGGAATGTTTGAAATTTAAAAGGTGAAAATTGAAGTTTTTCATGAAATTCGAATGAAAAGTGCCGTTTAATTGAATTTGATGGTTTTGCCATGTCTTGGTCAAATTCTAGAGATTTTGAATATAATGGCGTGGTATGAAGTGTTTTATGTTAATATGAAAGTTTTAACTAAAAGTGAATGCCGAACGTGTTGTGCAAAAAGTGATTTTGAGGTGTGAGACCTCACTTAAATGTTTTGTGAAAGAGAACGTGCTTGTAGTGCCAGTGAGTATATCGGTGGGGTGCTCTTTTGAAATGATAACGTGATTTTTCAAAAGGATCTATTTGGAACATTGTACCATGTGAAATGAAAGTTTTTCCTCGAGGGAATTTTTGAGAATGTCGTTTGAAACTACAAAGTGAAAGTGAATTGTGTGAGTGAATGAAAGATGAAGTGAACCTCATCTATTGTTTTAAATTATTTTAGGGAGTGTGCAAGGCAGTGACTTTGATCCCTACGTGGAAGCTGAACCCTACTTCGGTGAGTTTCCATGCTTGTTATGTGTATAAGTGAAATGAATGCAGGTGTGTTTAATGTGGTAATGGTATAGTGAACATGGATTTGATCTCTCAGATGGGATAGTGTGTACTTTACCGCACTTACCCTCATCTGAGTGAAAACAAATTGTGAAAGTGTTTTGAAGTGAATGAAAGTGAAAGTGCAGTGAAATGAATGATTATTACAATGTTGTGAAGTGAATGCATGTGTTTGAAAAGGTCAGGTTATTCCTGAAACCTATCGGCGAACTCTTCAACTCGAGCCGGGGGCTGGGTATAGGTCGAGAAGAAAGAGCCATAGGGTTAGTTTAAATGTCACAAGCCCAGTGATATAGACCAATGATATATGCTTGGAACTTGGTTCTTGAACCAGTCTCCAGAAGAGCAATAACTCAGTGAAGTGAAATGAATTGAAATGTGCTCGAGACTTGGCTTGTGGTCTTGTCTCTGATAAGTGCACCAAACCAGTGATATATATATATACAAGTGAAATGAAGTGTACTCGAGACTTGGCTTTGGACTTGTCTCGGAAATGAACAATGTACACTATCAAAGTGAAGTGATAAGTGCTTGTAGTGCGGGCCCGGTGGGGGTTTTGGTGGAGTAAGGAGTAAGTGGAGTTCTACATGGTAATAGTGACAGTTGACGGAGTGTCAACTACCTAGTTCGTGGACAAGTTTTGTGGAACTTGGCCCCTGAGAGCCCCCGTATCCAACATTGTATTGTTAATTGCTTTCTTATCTGTTTAAATTCCAAGTGTACTTGTAAAGTGAATTTATTTATGTGCTAAGTGCCTTGCATATTTTTGGGAACTCACGGGCTTTTGGCTCATCCTTTTCCTTTTGTTTTCCTTAGCAGGAAACGAGTACCCAAGTGAAGGGGCCAACCCATTGTGTTAGGGTTGCTTATATTGAATGTTTTGAAAGTTCCGAACTATGGTTATTGAAAGCTTTTGTAATGATGTTTTTGAGATCTTGAACTTGCAAGTAGTGAAAGCTTTTGTATTATGATATTTATCGGTATGGAGGAACGGTTTATGTACTTTGGGATTGTAATTTGAAGTTATGATTTTGTAAGGCATTGTTCCTTTATATTGTATTCGAAGTTGTAGTTGGATAAGTACATGATTGTTTTAGTGAGTGAGTCCTGGCGAGAGTTGGGCAGGCAGTCTGCCGACCCCTTTGGTCCGCCTTAGGGGAAGGTGGGATCATCACAGTATTCCTTATATTATATAAGAGGTACTTGCTTTTTTACTGTACGACTCCGCTTTCATCTACTCGCCCAGGGATGCATCTTGAATTTCCACTAGTTTTGTGTATGCATTACCGTTCAGCAAATAATTTCCAGTGGTTCTGCTAGTGAATTTCCCTTTAGCCAATGCCTGCCTTTGTGAGGCGAGCTCAAATATTCTTAAGGGCTACTTTACCATTTTGCCCATCATATTTGTATGCAGTTTAGCTATTTTCCTGGTTTTGCCCTTTGGAGATTCTCTTTTTGTGGAGCATTGCATATGAATGCCTTGGTTTATTTGTCACTCCCTTTGATTTGATTGTTTGATTAGATTCAAATAGTTATTTAGTTGGTGGATTACTGATTTACCCCTTTGGATGCCTTTCACTAAGACTCTAAGTTTTCAACTGAGGGTAGATTGGGCACACCATGAAATTTTTTTTGCATTTCTACCTACTTTTCTCATTGCCTTCAACCTTCAAGCCCAGTATCTCAGTTTGTTAGCATATGCTCTGTGGTTCTTCTACTCTAATTCTGCTGCTTCCTTTGGTGTTTTAGACCTTTGATCTACCGCTCATTTGCTGCCTTTGGAGCTGGTAATGCAGTCTTGCCACTCTTCATTCACATCACACTCACTATTTTCGGTTTCATACCTTTTGTAAGCATGATCACTTGACAACTTAGTCATCTACACATACTGCACACTCCTGTGTATCTTCTCTTCCTCACTTGCATCAACATCTACTCATCAGAGCATTTTGCACCAATCTCTTCCATCCATCGTAGTTATCTGCTTCAGGATAACAGTTATATGAGCCTGTTAGCTTTTCATATATGATATCATGCTACTATTTTTTACCATCTGTGTACACCTATCAGATTTTTAAGATCTGCCGCAATAACTGACATCATCTTGCTCTACCCTTCTATTTGGTGAGCCATTTATCCAGCATCACTTTTGCCAATGCTTTATGTAGCATCTTTATAATGTACAGTACTCTTTCGCATTAGCTCGTGTATAAGTATCATGACTTTGCTCAAATTATATATGTAAACCTGTGAGGGCCTTAAAATCTAAATTTTAATTTTAAAATGCATAATAGTATTTATATTATGATTATTTACTAAAATATTAGTGAAAATATGTTTTGAGTGATTATTTTCTAATTTAGAGAATTTTCTGAGAATTAATTGTCGGTGTGTGGTTTCGGCTAGTTTAAGCATTAATTTCTGTTCCGAAGTGTGAATAGTGACTGTAAGACGAACTCAAGTATATGTAGAGATATTACAGAGATATATTTAAGATTGGAAATTGTCGGAATGAGATAAACTAGAAAAAGTTAGAGTGTCGCGCGTCGACGGGACAAAAAGTGGTTTTTTGACCACTTTTCCTTAAATTGAGGAAAGAGTACCTTTTTGTCCCCTTAAAGCTTTACCTCTTGCTTTTGTTGCTCCATTTCAGCCACACTTCAAGGCCAAAAAGAGAGAGGAAAATCATGAGCTAGAGAGAGAGAAAAAGAGAGGAAAACTTGAGAGAAATTCTTCTTGATTTCTTCATTTTCTTCATCCTCCATCTCTTGGAGCTTGAAGATCCCATTGAAGCCAATCCTCTTGAGCCTTCATCCTTGAGAGAAAAAGAAAGATGTGATGACCCCACCTCTCCCTAGGGTACCTAAAGTATCGATTGGTCGTGCCTAGCTCTCGGGACTCACTCACTTAAACGATCAATAATACTTAACGACTAAAATTTCTTACATAACTTTACAATACACACTACTTCCAAATCCACAACTTCAAAGTTACAATTCCCAAAATATATAAAGCATTTAATCCATACATTCAGGTTCCATAATACAAAAGCCCTCAATATCCATAGTTCAAAATCTTCAAAAACATTAAACAGAAGTAAACCCTAACACTAAGGGTTGGCACCTTCACTTGTAATCTCATTTCCTGTTAAGGAAAAACAAATAGGGAAAGGGTGAGTAAAAAGCCAGTGAGTTCCCAAAAATATGCAAAACACTTAGCACATAGTACATTTCACTTCAAATTTGAATTTAACAATAAACACATAAAAAAGTTCTTAACATTCAAAGGAGGATACAGGGGCTCTCAGGAGTCAAGTTCCACGAACCAAGTAGTTGATACTCCATCAACTTTCACAAATACAATCCATGTAGACCTTCACTTACTCCTTACTCCTCCAAAACCCCCACCGGGCCCGACTTCAAACACTTAACACTTTATAACACTTCACTTCACTTCACTTTGTTTGCACATTGTATATTTCTCTTTTTCCGGGACAAGTCCAATTGCCAAGTCCCGAGTACACTTCACTTCACTTATAGAACCCTATGGCTCGTACCTTTCTCTTCGGCCTTGGCCTAACTTCCTGTTCGAATCGAAGGCCTCACCAATAGGTTTCAGGAATTCCCGACATTTCACATGCACAAATAAGTCATTGCACAACACTTTTACAATCAATCATTTCAAAACACTTTCACGGTTATTTTCACTCAAATGGAGTAGGTGCAATAAAGTACACACCACCTCATCGAAGGGTTCAAAAATCATGTTTCACTTCACATTCACTTCACTAAACATAATTACAATCATTTTCACGTAAACACGTAACCAGCATGGAAACTCACCGAAATAGTAGGGTTCAGCTTCCACGTAAGGATCAAATTCACTTCCTTGCACACCCCCTAAAACAATTTAAAACAATAGTTGAGATACCCTCCTTTACTCATTAACTAAAACAATTCACTTTCACTTCTTAGTTTCAAACAATATTTTTCCCAAAATTCCCTTAAGGAAAAAAAAAGCTTTCATTTCATATGATAAAATGTCTCAATGGGTCTTTTGAAAATCACTATATCATTTCAAATATAACACGCCAGCGATGTACTCCTCAACCATCACTTTTCGAATCCTTTTTTATTATAGGATTTAGGTGAGGTCTTACACCTCAAAATCACTTGTTTCATAATTATTCAACACTTGTTCTTTTTCAAAGCTTTAACACAAGTTTAAACAATTCTTATCAAGTCTTTACATTCAAAATTCATAGAAATTAACCACAATATTGTAAAAACCCTCGAGTCCTTCAATTCAATACTTTTTACTCAAAAGTTTACGAAAAACTTCACTTTTCATCATTTAAAAATCCAAGAGCTCACTCTACTCAAACATACATTTGCAGATGAACATCACACGTATATTTTTAGGCAAAATCTCTTCAAGAAAAATCACAAAATCTCAAAATCAAACATTAAAATTACCAAGCATGGGTTTGGCCATCTCATACATTTTTCTATCAAAATTTCCAACAACAAAACCCTACTTTCAAGCCATATCAAGACTATTTTCACGAATATCATACAAATCCACAATCAGGTCCTCAAGTCCACTACCTAAAATCCACCTCAAGTCCGCTACCTAGGTTAGGATTTCAAGAGCCCAACTTCATCATTTCAGATGTAATCATTTCTACCAAAGTAAACCATGGATCTATGGTATTTAACACTAATAAAGCTATATCTAGTAGCTTTGAAGCTTATATCTCCGGATCTATCAAGATCCAACAAGATCAAAGAAGATCTTATGAGTTCCTCTTCCCAAGAATGCTTCCAAACCTATCAAACTCTACAAGCTTCTACCTTTGCCCTTGATCCACTAGCTTTATTGGTGATTTCCCACAAGAACTCCAAGAACAAGAACAACACACCACAAGCTCTCTTTCTTTCTCTTCTTTTCCTCTCTTTTTCTCCCCCAAGAATCGGACCAGCCCCTCTCTCTTCCCTCTCTCACGGATGCAAGAATGAAGAGGATGATGGCCTTCAATGGTGGCTTGAAGCTCCAAGGAAGCAAGGAAGAAGAAATGAAGAATACAAGAATTTTCTCTCTCTCTCTCTCTCTCTCTCTCTCCCTTGTTGCTCTCGGCCTCTCCCTCTCTCTTCTCCAAAATATGCAGCTGAACATGAAGCCTCAAGGAACCCCAAAAGTCAAGACTTAAGAGACAAAAAGGTGCCCATCCCTTGATTTAGGGAAAAAAGTGACTTTTGGTCACTTTATGTCGCGTCGTGTGTGATAGTCCAACTTATACTATTTTATTTCATTCTAACACTGTTCAACCATAATAATATTCCCATAATGTCACTACGTATGCTCAATTTCAATTTAAAGTCACTAATCACGGTCCGGTACAAAATTTAACGCTTAATTTGGCCAAAATCACACACCGGCAATTAATTCGTATAAAATTCTCTAAATTAGAAAATATTCACTTTAAACATAAATTCACTCATATTTCATTAAATAAATACAATATAAATAATATTTTACATTTTTAAAATAAAATCTGAATTTTGTGGCCCTCAAATCCTTCCCCCCTTAAAACAATTTTGTCCTCAAAATTTCTTACCTTTCTAGGTAAACAGCTCTGGATATTTCTTCTTCATCTCTTCCTCTAATTCCGAAGTCGCTTCCTCAACATTATGATTTCTCCATAAAACTTTAACCAAAGGGATCTTCTCATTCCTCAAATCTTTCACTTCTTTATTGAGGATTTTCACAGAGTGCTCTTCATATGTTAATGACTCGTCCACTTCAATCTCCCCTATTTGTAGCACATGACTTGGGTTTGGGTGATACTTCTTGAGTATGGAAACATGAAAGACGTTGTGAATCTTAGACATGTTAGGGGATAAATCCAATTGATAGGCCACTTTGCCAATCTGCTTGAGAATTTCAAATGGACCTACATATTTCGGTTTCAACTTCTTCCCTTTCTTGGATACCACTCCTCCTTTTATGGGTTTAACCCTCAGGAATACTTTATCCCCCACTTTAAACTCCAAATCCTTTCTTTGGTTATCGGCGTAGCTCTTTTGCCGACTTTGAACCGTCTGAAGTCTCTCACGAATTAACTTTATTATTTCAAAAGCCTCCTCAACCCCAAGGAATAGTAGTTGGATCCAGAATTTTCTTTTCCCCTACTTCATCCCAGTGGATTGGTGACCTACATCTTCTTCCATAAAATGCTTCATATGGGGCCATCTGGATTGAAGCATGATAACTATTGTTGTAGGCAAATTCAACTAAAGGCATGTGTTGATTCCAACTTCCTCCAAAATCCAATATACATGACCTCAACATATCCTCCAAAGTCTGAATTGTCCTCTCAGATTGTCCATCCATTTGAGAATGATATGCCGTACTCAAATTCACTTTAAACCCTAAAGTCTCTTGTAATTTCTGCCAAAACCGAGAGACAAATCTTGGATCCCTATCAGAAACAATGCTCACAGGTACACCATGTAATCTTACAATTTCATCCAAGTACAACCGAGCTAATTTCTCCAAAGGATATTTCATGCTCACCGGTAGAAAATGAGCAGTCTTAGTAAGTCGATCTACTACTACCCAAACTACATCATCTCCTTTTTGGCTCCTAGGCAACCCAGTCACAAAGTCCATAGTGATGTGATCCCATTTCCATTCGGTATCTCTAAGCGTTGCAAAGTCGAGGTTTCGGTGCTTTTAACTTGGCACACGAGACAAGTTTGAACGAACCTTGCTACATCTCTTTTCAAACCACCCCACCAATACATCCCTTTCAAATCTTGATACATCTTATTGCTCCCAGAGTGAACTGTGTACTTAGTTTGATGTGCTTCTTCTAGAATTTCTTTTCTCAATTCTGCATTGTCCAGTACCACTAGGCGATCTCTAAATTTCAGAACTCCCTCAGGCTCTAATTTAAAATCCAGTGCTTCTCCCTTCTCCAACTTTTCAATCCATTTCTGCACCATAGGATCTTCTTTTCGTGCCTCTTTGATACGTTCTACTATTGGAGATTTCAACACAACATTTCCAAATATGACCTTCTGTTTCTCCAAATGAGGATTCCATTCGCTGACCCTTTCTAACATTTCTCATTCCCTAACCATCAAGCCTGCCACTTAAGCCTTTCGACTTAGTGCATCCGCTATCTTATTAGCCTTTTCAGGGTAATAATTTATGGTATAGTCATAATCCTCAAGAAATTCTACCCATCGCCTCTGTCTTAGATTTAATTCCTTTTGAGAAAACAAATACCTAAGACTCTTGTGATCAGTGAAAACCTCAAATGTCACCCCATATAAATAATGTCTCCACTTTTTCAGGGTAAAGATAACTACAGCCAATTCCAAATCATGTGTTGGATAGTTTTGCTCATGAGGTTTTAATTTCCTAGAGGCATAGGCAATAACTCTCTCATTTTGCATCAAAACACACCCTAATCCTTCTTTCAAAACATCTGAATAAACTACAAACCCGTCTTTTCCATTTGGCAAGGTCAACACAGGGGCTGTTGTCAAACGCTTCTTTAACTCTTGAAAACTAGCCTCACATTTTGGACTCCAAGCAAACTTTCCATGCTTCTTAGTCAAATCAGTCAATGGCCCCGCAATCCTTAAAAAATCCTGAATAAATCGACGGTAATACCCTACTAAACCCAAGAAACTTCTAACCTCGGTAGGGTTTCTCGGTTGTCTCCATTGAGTCACAGTCTCTACTTTTGAGGGGTCCACAGAAATTCCGTCCTTAGAGATCTTATGCCCTAAAAATGTCACCTCTTCCAACCAAAACTCACACTTGTTGAACTTAGCATGTAATTGATGCTCTCTTAGAGTTTGAAGCACTATCTTTAAGTGTTGAGCATGATCTTCCCGGGTCTTTGAATATACCAAGATGTCATCTATGAATACAACCATAAACTGATCCAAGTAGGGTTTAAAAACTCGTTGCATCAAATTCATAAATGCCGTAGGAGCATTAGTTAATCCAAATGGCATTACCACAAACTCAAAATGTCTATACCTTGAGTTAAAAGCAGTTCTCAGTACGTCTTCCTTTCTATTCCTCAACTGGTAATATCCTTGCCTAAGGTCCAACTTAGAAAAGATTACCGATCCTTGTAATTGATCAAACAGTTCATCAATAAGCGGCAAAGGGTACTTATTCTTGATTGTCACATCATTAAACCCTCGATGATCTATACACAACCTCAAGCTCCCATCTTTCTTCTTGACAAACAATACAGGTGCTCCCCAAGGTGAATCACTCTTCCTAATAAAACCCCGTTCTAATAAATCTTGCAATTGAACTTTCAATTCCTTAAGCTCCGCTGGAGCCATTCGATACGGAGTCTTAGAGATTGGGGCTGTCCCCGGTAATAGATCAATCTTAAATTCCACCATTCGCTCAGAAGAAAGATTTTCTAGTTCTTCAGGAAAAACATCAGGGAAGTCCTTTATAGTCGGTACTTCTTCTAACTTCATATTATCACTTGGGGGGTTTATCAAAAAGGCCAAATACCCTTGAACCCCTTTACTTAACAATTTCCTAGCCTTAATCATTGAAATAAGAGCAGATGACGCTAACCTCTCTTTTACATCCAATCTTAAGGTAGCCTCCCCAGGGATAGAAAATTCCACAATTTTAGTCCTACAATCCAATTTGGCATGGTAATGGGCTAGACAATCCATTCCTATAATAACATCATACCCATTTATATCCAAACTTATTAAATCTACCACTAGCTTCCTTTCTCGTACCCAAATCTCACAATTCTTGTATACTCAACTCGTAATTAAACTTTGTTCCCCCATGGGTGTTCTAACCTCAAGGTCATAAGATAACCTTACAGGCTTTATATCTACTCCATTCAAAAAGGTAGGATTTACAAAAGAATGTGATGCACCAGGATCAATTAGAATCTTAGCTAAGCGATGAAAAATGGGGATGGTACCTTCAACCACTTCAGTGGGGTCAAGAACTTGCTGTTGATCAATTGCGTAGACTCTGGCTGGCACCCTTGGCCGGTTTCCCGCCACACTAGCTTGACTGGAATTGGGTTTATTTGCTGGCCTAGACACACCTTCTACTTGGATCACTGAACATGCAGATAACTGATGCTTGGTACTTCCACACTTAAAACATGCTCCGCTCTTCTTCCAACAATTGTTCTCTGTGTGGTTTGGCTTTCCACAAAAACCACAAGATACGCTAGGAACAAAGACTTGACTTCCCTGAGAAGCTCCCCTTGACTGCCCTCTTCCACTCACACTTCCTCTCGACACTGCTCCTTTAGTGTACGTCTCGACACTGCTCCTTTAGTGTACGTCCCCCTTGAATTTGATCCCCTTGATGATCCAGAGGGGGTTGTCCTACCCATTCCCCTTCCAAACTTAGGAGTTAGGGTACCTATGTCCGTTGGGCCACGACTACTACTGGGTGCATTCCTTTTCCTTGCATTAAAGCTTCTCACTTGTGCCTTGGCCCCTTCAACTCTCTGGGCCTTCTCCACAGCCTCACTGAACCGCCAAGATTTCTTGCAACTCTACATTCAATCCTTGAACAAAACTCGTTATTCTCCTTTGCTCCATTGCTACTAGCTCAGGGGCGAACCTTAAAAACTTAGTGAATTGTGCCTCATATTCCGCAACACTCGACAACCCTTGTTTGCACCTAATAAAGTCATCCTCCCTTTTCTCTTGCACTATTGGAGAAAGAAACTTAGCATTAAACTCTCAAGTAAAGTTCACCCAAGTCCTAGAGGTGTTCTCTCTATCCCACTTAGCCCTTGTCACGATCCACCATGAATGGGTAGCTCCCTCAAATTGGAATGTAGCAAAGGTTATTTGCCTTTCCTCAGTATAGTCCAAGGCAGTAAAGATATCTGAAATCCTTTCTAACCAACCCTCGGCAGATTCAGGATTGGGTTCACCATAAAATTTAGATGGGTTAAACCTTTGAAATCGCTCAAGAGCTCTATCCTCACCAACTCCAAGGTTAATATGTTGTTGTTCAGGACCAGGGCCATGTTGACCAGCCATGCGGTCCAATATCTTAGTCATTCGATTCATGGCTGTAGCCATTTGCTCCATAAAATTAACCCCGGCCCCTTGATTTTGATCAGTGGCCGACTCACGATCGCCGCCGATATTCTGGAGTAGCCTAGTCCCACGCCCTCGTCCTCGGCCTCTTCTACCCTCTATAATTTTGTAGAGGGCAGGCAATTTAACATAATAAATAAGTTCAATACACTATTGAAAATCAATTCAAAATTAAAACAACACACTTTATATGCACACTTCATATTAATAAGAGTGCCAGGAGTACATCAAATGTGCATGCTTTGAGTCAAAAAGTACACATAGGTACATCAAGTTCACAAGTACACTTAAACAAAAAATACGGTACTTGAAAAGTTAGCAAGCATGCAATTTACAAGAATTGGGAACCCACTCTACTGGTTTTCTTCCACAAAAGATTACACAAACCCTAATGTCAAGCTAGACTAGTCCATCAAGTCTCATAAGAGGAAGTCTCCATGGAACCACTCTCGGATCGCACCTGGACTGAGAATCTCCTCAACCATAAAGTGTCTCCAACACTTCACTCTGGCTCTCCTCCCATGTCAAGATCACTAAGAGCTGTTGTTAACTGAGTCCTCCTCATCTCGATTAGTCTCGAGCACTCCTCCAACCAAGGCCTCATACTCAGCCACATACCCTCGACTCTCTCTCGGGCCACTCTCACAACTCTAGCGGCTCGCTCATTAGCCCAACGAACCTCAAGCTCTCCGTCCTCAGCAGGAGTGCGTGCGGCCATGAGTCTCTATCTCCTCTTGATTTCGGTTGATCCTAGTCAACCTCTTCCTCTCTCTCAGACTGCTAGGACCACATGATCTGTAGGCATAAGTCTTCCAACACCCGTAAGAGGCACGCCTAGTGCGAATCCTAGGGTTATAGGCTACACAGGTACCCCTAGAACCCAGTCGGTAGGAAACTGTAGGCTGTCGGTATCCAGGTCCATCACTACCACCAAACTCCACGGCCAACAAGAAAGAACTCCATTAGAACTTGTTCTAACTTAAAGATCATTAGCACTTATTTATAATAAAAGAAAACCCTCACTTAACATCTCATCCCAACCTATTAAACTCTCAAATAACTCACTAATTCTCACTATGCCCAGACTATTCAGACCTAGGCTCTGATACCACCTGTGATGACCCCACCTCTCCCAGAGTACTGAGTATCGGTCATCTAGTTTCGAGGACTCTCACTCAAACGATCAATAATACTTAACAACTAAAATTTCTTACATAACTTTACAATACACACTACTTCTAAATCCACAACTTCAAAGTTACAATTCCCAAAATACATAAAGCATTTAATCCATACATTCAGGGTCCATAATACAAAAGTCCTCAATATCCATAATTCAAAGTCTTCAAAAACATTAAACAGAAGTAAACCCTAACACTAAGGGTTGGCACCTTCACTTGGAATCTCATTTCCTGTTAAGGAAAAACAAAGAGAGAAAGGGTGAGCTAAAAAGCCCTTGAGTTCCCAAAAACATGCAAAACACTTAGCACATAGTACATTTCACTTCAAATTTGAATTTAACAATAAACACATAAGAAAGCTCTTAACATTCAAAGAAGGATACAGGGGCTCTCAGGAGCCAAGCTCCACGAAACTTCTCCACGAACCAAGTAGTTGACACTCCGTTAACTTTCACAAGTACAATCCATGTAGACCTTCACTTACTCCTTACTCCTCCAAATCCCTCACCGGGCCCGACTTCAAACACTTAACACTTTATAACACTTCACTTCACTTCACTTTGTTTGCACATTGTATATTTCTCTTTCTCAGGGACAAGTCCAATTGCCAAGTCCCGAGTACACTTCACTTCACTTATGGAACCCTATGGCTCGTACCTTTCTCTTCGGCCTTGGCCTAGCCTCTGACTCGAATCGAAGGTCTCACCGATTGATCTGAGGAATTCCCGACATTTCACATACCCAAATAAGTTATTGCACAATACTTTTACAATCAATCATTTCAAAACACTTTCACGGTTATTTTCACTCAAATGGAATAGGTGCAATAAAGTACACACCACCCCATCAAAGGGTTCAAAAATCATGTTTCACTTCACATTCACTTCACTAAACAAAATTACAATCATTTTCACGTAAACACGTAACCAGCATGGAAACTCACCGAAATAGTAGGGTTCAACTTCCACGTAAGAATCAAATTCACTTCCTTACACACCCCTTAAAACAATTTAAAACAATAGTTGAGATACCCTCCTTCACTCATTAACTAAAACAATTCACTTTCACTTCTTAGTTTCAAACAATATTTTTCCCAAAATTCCCTCAAGAAAAAAAAAAGCTTTCATTTCATATGATAAAATGTCTCAATGGGTCTTTTGAAAATCACTATATCATTTCAAATATAACACGCCACCGATGTACTCCTCAACCATCACTTTTCAAATCCTTTTTATATAGGATTTAGGTGAGATCTCACACCTCAAAATCACTTGTTTCACAATTATTCAACACTTGTTCTTTTTCAAAGCTTTAACACAAGTGTAAACAATTCTTATCAAGTCTTTACATTCAAAATTCATAGAAATTAACCACAATATTGTAAAAACCCTCGAGTCCTTCAATTCAATACTTTTTACTCAAAAGTTTATGAAAAGATTCACTTTTCATCATTTAAAAATCCAAGAGCTCACTCTACTCAAACATACATTCGCAGATGAACATCACACACATATTTTTAGGCAAAATCTCTTCAAGAAAAATCACAAAATCTCGAAATCAAACATTAAAATTACAAAGTATGGGTTTGGCCATCTCATACGTTTTTCTATCAAAATTTCTAACAACAAAACCCTACTTTCAAGCCATATCAAGACTATTTTCATGAATATCATACAAATCCACAATCAGGTCCTCAAGTCCGCTACCTAAAATCCACCTCAAGTCCGCTACCTAGGTTAGGATTTCAAGAGCCCAACTTCATCATTTCAGATGTAATCATTTCTACCAAAGTAAACCATGGATCTATGGTATTTAACACTAATAAAGCTATATCTAGTAGCTTTGAAACTTATACCTCCGGATCTATCAAGATCTAACAAGATCAAAGAAGATCTTGTGAGTTCCTCTTCCCAAGAATGCTTCCAAACCTATCAAACTCCACAAGCTTCTACCTTTGCCCTTGATCCACTAGTTTTGTTGGTGATTTCCCACAAGAACTCCAAGAACAAGAACAACATACCACAAGCTCTCTTTCTTTCTCTTCTTTTCCTCTCTTTTTCTCCCCCAAGAATCGAACCAACCCCTCTCTCTTCCCTCTCTCACGGCTGCAAGAATGAAGAGAATGATGGCCTTCAATGGTGGCTTGAAGCTCCAAGGAAGCAAGGAAGAAGAAATGAAGAAGACAAGAATTTTCTCTCTCTCTCTCTCTCTCCCTCTTGTCACTCTCGGCCTCTCCCTCTCTCTTCTCCAAAATGTACAGCTGAAAATGAAGCCTCGAGGAACCCCAAAAGTCAAGACTTAAGAGACAAAAAGGTGCCCATCCCTTGATTTAGGGGAAAAAGTGACTTTTGGTCACTTTATGTCGCGTCGCGCGCGACAGTCTAACTTACACTATTTTATTTCATTCTAACATTGTCCAACCATAATAATATTCCCATAATATCACTACATATGCTCAATTTCAATTTAAAGTCACTAATCACGCTCCGGTACAAAATTTAACGCTTAATTTGGCCAAAATCACACACTGGTAATTAATTCGTATAAAATTCTCTAAATTAAAAAATATTTACTTTAAACATAAATTCACTCATATTTCATTGAATAAATACAATATAAATAATATTTTATATTTTTAAAATAAAATCTGAATTTTGAGGCCCTCACAAAAGAGAGAGAAGGGGTCCGAAGTTGGGAGAAAGAAAAGGAAGAGAATTTAAGTTTTGATCTTCAACTTCTTCTTCCTCAAATTCCTTGAAACTTCAAGACTTCCTTGAGGGCTTTGATCTTGTTCCATCTTCATTCCTTGGCAACCGTGTAGGAGTGAGAAAAAGAGGAGGGTGATCCGAGCTTGAGGAGAGAGAAAATAAGAGAAAGAAAGCTTGTGGGAGTTGTTTGCTCCTTGTTCTTGAGCTTGAAGATGGAAACCGTCATCTAAACACATGGATCTTGGCTTAAGATTGGAGATTTTTGGAGTGCTAAGGTTCGAGAAAACATTCTTGAGGAGAGCTCACAAGATCTTGCTAGATCTTGTTAGATCTGGACAGATCTGAAGGTATAAGAATCAAATCTCTTAGATCTACCTTGATTAGTGTTAGATATTGTAGGTCTATGGTTTATTTGGTTAGAAATGTTAATATTTGGAATTTTGAGTTAGGCTCTTGAATTCCCAACTTAGGTAGCTGACTTGAGGTGACTTTTAGGTAGCGGACTTGAGGACCTGAATGTGGTTGTGTTTGTTATTTATGAAATGAGATTTTTTTTTTTTGTTAGAATGTGGATTTGATACTTGAAACTTTTAAAGAAAATGAGTGAGAGCTGGTCGAACCACTTTCTGAAAATTTTGACTTGTGATTTCAAAATTTTATGATGTTACTTGGCTAGATTTACCTAAATAAATATGTGTTATGTTCATGACTTTCAAATTTGTAAGTATATGTTTGAACCACTTTCAAATTTGTAAGTATATGTTTGAATGGAGTGAAAATCTTGAATTTTAATGGAGAAGAATTGAGTTTTGCTAACTTTTGGGTAAATGTACTTTTTGGGCAAATTTGAGGGTTTGAAATGTTTTATCTGATTTTTCATGACTTTTGTGCATTGAGATTTGGCTAAAACAGTTCTAAATATGTGTTACAATCTTTGTTAAAGTTGAGTGTTGAGTTAAACTTGAATGGGTGATTTTTTAGGTGACATACCTCACTTTATGTCTCTATACTAAGAAATTTAGAAGTTACCTGAATGGAGTACATCGATAGTATGGATTGGTTATTTGACGTCTCAATTTGAAAATGGAACCTTTTGAGATGATTTTCGACTCGAATGATTACTTTTCATTGGAGCAAAGTTAAAAAGCTTCTTGTGAAGAATTTTGATAAAACAAATGATTAAGTTTTGAGTTTAGTTTTGCTAATTGTGGGGCGAAACTTATTTGCTCTTTTCAAAGGAAGTGGGGAAAGATTAGAACCAACTCCTAACTTGGAAACCGAACCTCACTATTTTGGTGAGTTTCCATGCATGTTACTTGGTTATGTGAATTTGATTTGGAATATGATTGAATATATGATTTGATGTGAAAATTTGATTTTTATCCATCAAATGGAGTAGTGTGTACTTTATTGCACTTACTCCTATTTGAATGGTAAATTTCGTAAAAAGTGCTACTGTGACATTTCAAGTAAGTTTTGGACCTTTTGACTTGAGATATGACGTGAATTATGTTTTGAGTATATGATGTGATGTGATGTGTTCTGTAATTATTATTCTCAAGAATACTTAATCCCCTTGGTAAGTTATCGACTCGAGCCGTTGGGAAGTCCCAGGTTGAGGCGATTTAACAACCTTGGGCTACGTGATGTGTTGTGTGCTCTGGACTTGGCAAATGGCCTTGTCCTTGTTGGAGAGCAATACACACATATATAAATTATGTGAGATGGGCGGGCCCGTGCGGGTGTTTTGATGGAGAAAGGAGTAAGTGGTTGTCTGCTTGGTTGTATGTGGAAGTTGACAGAGCATCAACTAGGTGATTTGTGCACCAGACTGTGATCGTGCTCCAGTTTCGAGAACTTTAACCCCTGAGGGCTATCCGTATCCTACCCATATGTTGTTAATCACTTTCTTTATTTGTTTATTTATAAATACAAATTTTGATGTGGAATCTCATATGTGTTATGTGCTTTGCATGCTTTTTGGAATTCACTGGGCTTTTAGCTCATCCTTTCAAATTTATTTTCCTTAGCAGGGACTGAGAACCCAAGCGGCGGCGCCAACCGTTAGACTTAGGGTTCACTTTTGTATTTGGTACTACGAACTCGAATTGTGATTTTAAGGGTTTTTGTATTGTGAGAATCTGAATGTATGATTAAGTAATTTATGTAATTTTGGATTGTAAGATTGAAACGATGTATTTGTGAGTTACCGTTTGATTTGGTTGGATAATGGTATTGGAGTTTGATGTTTTAGTGATCATCCTGTGAGTAAGTCCAGGCAAGAGCCAGGCAGGCGGCCCGCCAAACCCTTTGTTACGCCTTAGGAGGAGGTGAGGCTGTCACAGGTGGTATCAGAGCTTAGGATTCAGATCTCTGTAATGTATCCTGCGCTAAAAAGTTTAGGATACTGGCCTGTGGAAAGTAGGACTAGAGTGTTTCTAGTGCTTGATGGTTAGTAAGCGATACTGCTTGAGAGTTTCTTATATGAATTGATTGATCGAGAGTTTGATGTTGCTATGATTGAGGCATAAGAGTGACTCTTAGTGTTTGATTGAATTTTGAGGTTTGTCATAACCCTAATTGGTATGAGTTGGAATGTCGAGGATGATACCTTTAAGGTGCAGAGATTGTAACGCCCCAAAAGTCAAAGGTGTTTTCGAAATGTATTTTCAAAGTTTTTACTTTGAATGAAAATTTATTTGCTAGTGATTGGAAAATAATTTATATATGTATATAATTTCATATCTTCTTGCTTCCGTTCAATCATTTTATGAATATCTGCAAGGGTTCAATTGATCTAGTCAAGTTTGTTTGAGTATGAAAACTATATTTTGATGTAAAAGAAGGGTTTATTGGCAAAGTTTCAAAGATATTTTAAGGGGAAATAATGAAAGTTTGACATTTGTTACCAAACTAATAGTTAAAGTTTTGATCAAATAACATAAATAGCCAAGCTTTCAAACCTTCCATCATCTTTCATTTTTCTTGTACGAAATTATGAGAGGAAAAAGGGAAAAGAAGCACCACTTGCTTGGCTTCATTTTCTTGTCCAAAACTTGAAAAAAATGATGATTGGAAATTGATTTTCCTCCATGATGTTACAAATCACCCTTGGAAGGAAACCCTTAGTGGAGGATCCTTGGTTTCATTTTTGTAGGATGCTGGACTGTGGGATTAGATTGTGTTAATCCTAGGGTAACTTTATTATTTGATGATTGGCTAAGAATTAGAGTTATTAAGTATTTGAGAGTTTAATAGAGCAAGAAAGAAATGTAAGAGATAGCTATTATTTATGTTTACGTGTTAATGAGACCTAAGTTCGATTAAGTTCTAAGTGAATTGAGGAGAATGTAGTAGCAGATGATGAGGATGTGGGAGGGGATACCGCTAGGGTTGAGGCAGATCCCCAGTATTTGGAGTCTGACCCATCGGAGAGTGCTTCCACGGAGACTTCCGCTTCTGAGACTTGATAGACTAGCTAAGCATGAAGTTAGGATTATGTGTAACCTTTTGTGAGAAAAAGCTATTCGAGTGGTTCTCAGTCTTTGTAATTACATGTCTGCTAACTTTTTGAAATCCTATGTTTTTGTTTGATCGTAATTGTGAACTTGATATGACTTTTTGTATAATTTGTGTTAAGGGCATGCTCCTTTGACGTACTCCTGGCACTTCTTTGTTATGAGATGTCATTATAAAGTGTTTTACTTACTTTTCGAAATGATTTCTCTAATAGTGTATCTATCTTCTTGTGTTTATATTAAATATCTGCCCTCTAAAGAATTATAGAGGGTAGAAGAGGTCGAGGTTAAGAACGAGAAACTAGACCCCTCTAAGAATGGAGAACAATGTATAAAGATTAGAGACATGGTATAAAGATTTGGAGTAAATACTCTTTACTTTTGAAAACCCACATTATTGATGTTAGAACGTTGATTTTGAGGACAAAAGGGATAACTTTAAGAGAGGAATCTTGTGTTTTCTTGTTGAGTTATTAGTTCGAAATGCTCAAGATGACAATTTAAATTAGGATAATCTATGTACAAATCTTCATGGTTGTACTTGCTAAGGATCATGACTAGATATTTCTTGATATGTTAATGAGACGAACTTGTGGATTTGCTTGGAAAAGTTGGAAGAATTATGGATCAAATGATGAGAGATTATTGGTGAAAATTCTATTCTGTGATGGCCAAAACGGGGAGAGTAAATCAACTTTGATTTTTACTTTTTCTTAATAATTTTGGGCAAGCTCTTGTTCAGTGAACATGTCAAAACATCAACTTTCACTTGTATATTGAATGTGAACCAAAACTATGCAATTTCTGCTTTGAATCCTTATTGGAGACTTTGTAAACTGAGTTAAAATCAGTGAGTGATTTCAGTCAACCCATTCGATTCTCTGGTATCAATTGGCAATGACTTAGAGCTTCATTTTTATATTATGGAAAGCTTTATGAATCTTGTTTCAAATGCCATTAATGGCATTCAATTCCAACATCTCTATTTGGAGATATAGTCATTATTCCGAAACTGCTCCAGAGACCTGATTTTAACCTGACAGTTTTCTACACTCCTGTGATTGCTATTTTAACTACAGAAATGTATGAATTTGATTCTGAATCCTCATATGAAATGTGGCCCTATGACCCAACTTCAAAACGGCATAAAATGCCCCTCAATCTGATAAATAAAAGTTCCAAATAAACCAAAAATGTGGCAAAACTGTCAACTTTACTCCTTTTCTTTTGCATTCTTTCCTTTACTTTCCTTAGTTTGATTCAGTTTCCTTGGTTCTAAACAACATTTTCATTCCATTCTTATACTTAGACTTTTACCCTAAAATATTTGTAGACTTTCCCTTGATTTGCATCAAAGGCCTTGTGAGATTAGAATTAAGTTTGGAGAATTAAAGTTGGTAATGTTGAATGAGATATGTGGATTTGTAAATGTATACGAGGAGATTAGTTCTTTGACTAACGTGAGACATTATGGATATCTGGTTTACATGAGATAAGATGAATAAGATGAGATCAAAAGTTGTATTAACGATAAGACATAAAAATGTGACTAAATGATATATGGGAGTAATAGTTATTCGAGATGTGAGAATTACCTTGGAAGCCCGATCTTAATTGCTAAGAAAGATGAGAAATTAAGATTCATGCACGGATTATTAGATTTGAATTATACTGCCAATTTTAGAGTGAATACCTTTGCCGTGCAATTATGATTTGATTGATTTACCATAAGTAACGGAAGTTCTTCTAAGATGAAATCTTATAAGAATATTGCCAATTGAAGACTAGCAAGGATATATATACTAAGAGTACTATTATCGACCGATATGAACATCATGGATTTGTAGTGATACCATAAGACGAACCACAGCATTTAAGCCTTATTCGAACTGTACTATGGTAAATTTATTAAGGATACTATGGTGCATTTAAGATTCGAGGGGAGTATGAGCAACACTTGAAGATAGTGTCGCAAACCTTAAGGAAGTACTATTTGTAGGTTAAAATCCATGGAAGGAAAATTTTGGTGGAAATATAATTGAAATAAGGTGATCTTTGAGTATATGTGCACCTGGAGAGTCTTGAGTGTTGACCTCGTTATAAGAGTTGAATTCATGTCATTGTTGATGTAATGAGTGTTATCATGGAAATTGGAAGATATTGAACTAGAGGAGATATTATCATATGAAAAACGTCATGAGCAGATTCTTGATAAGAATGTAAAGGATTCGAGAAATAAGCAAATTCCTCTAACTAAGGTTTTATGGAAAAATCATGGGATCAAAGAAGTATCTTGGAGAGTTGAAGAGGGTATTTGAAAGAATTATTCAGAGTGGTGTGTAAACAAAGAAATGAATTTCGAGGACGAAATTCTTTTAATGAGGGAAAGATGTGAGGGTCTCAAAATCTGAATTTTAATTTTAAAATGCATAATAGTATTTATATTATGATTATTCAGTAAAATATTAGTGAAAATATGTTTTGAGTGATTATTTTCTAATTTAGAGAATTTTCTGAGAATTAATTGCCGGTGTGTGGTTTTGGCCAGTTTAAGCATTAATTTCTATTCCGAAGTACAAATAGTGACTGTAAGATGAACTCAAGCATATGTAGAGATATTACAGAGATATATTTAAGGTTGGACAGTGTCAAAATGAGATAAACCAGTAAAAGTTAGAGTATCGCGCGTCGACGTGAAAAAAGTGGTCTTTTGACCACTTTTCCTGAAATTGAGGAAATAGCACCTTTTTGTTCCCTTAAAGCTTTTCCTCTTGCTTTTGTTGCTCCATTTTCAGCCACACTTCAAGGCCAAAAAAAGGGAGGAAACCCGTGAGCTAGAGAGAGAGAAAAAGAGAGGAAAACTTGAGAGAAATTCTTCTTCATTTCTTCATCTTCTTCATCCTCCATCTCTTCGATCTTGAAGATCCCATTGAAGCCAATCCTCTTGAGCCTTCATCCTTATTTGGCAGCCTTGAGAGAAAGAGAAAGAGAGAGAAGGGGTCCGAAGTTAGGAGAAAGAAAAGGAAGAGAATTTAAGTTTTGATCTTCAACTTCTTCTTCCTCAAATTCCTTGAAGCTTCAAGACTTCCTTGAGGGCTTTGATCTTGTTCCATATTCATTCCTTGGCAACCGTGTGGGAGTGAGAAAAAGAGGAGGGTGATCCGAGCTTGAGGAGAGAGAAAAGAAGAGAAAGAAAGCTTGTGGGAGTTGTTTGCTCCTTGTTCTTGAGCTTGAAGACGGAAACCGTCATCTAAACACACGGATCTTGGCTTAAGGTTGGAGATTTTTGGAGTGCTAAGCTTGGAGAAAACATTCTTGAGGAGATCTCACAAGATCTTGCTAGATCTTGTTAGATCTGAACAGATCTGAAGGTATAAGACTCAAATCTCTTAGATCTACCTTGATTAGTGTTAGATATTGTAGATCTATGGTTTATTTGGTTAGAAATGTTAATATTTGGAATTTTGAGTTGGGCTCTTGAATTCCCAACTTAGGTAGTTGACTTGAGGTGACTTTTAGGTAGCAGACTTGAGGACCTGAATGTGGTTGTGTTTGTTATTTATGAAATGAGATTATTTTTTTTTTATTAGAATGTGGATTTGATGCTTGAAAATTTTAAAGGAAAAGAGTGAGAGCAGGCCGAACCACTTTCTGAAAATTTTGACTTGTGATTTCAAAATTTTATGATGTTATTTGGCTAGATTTACCTAAATAAATATGTGTTATGTTCATTTGTAAGTATATGTTTGAATGGAGTGAAAATCTTGAATTTTAATGGAGAAGAGTTGAGTTTTGCTAACTTTTGGGTAAATGTACTTTTTGGGCAAATGTGAGGATTTGAAATGTTTTATTTGATTTTTCATGACTTTTGTGCATTGAGATTTAGTTAAAATAGTTCTAAATATGTGTTATAATCTTTGTTAAAGTTGAGTGTTGAGTTAAACTTGAATGGGTGATTTTTGAGGTGAAATACCTCACTTTATGTCTTTGTACTAAGAAATTTAGAAGTTGCCTGAATGGAGTACGTCGATAGCATGGATTGGTTATTTGATGTCTCAATTTGAAAATGGAACCTTGTGAGATGATTTTCGACTCGAATGATTACTTTTCATTGGAGTAAAGTTAAAAAGCTTCTTGTGAAGAATTTTGATAAAACAAATGATTAAGCTTTGAGTTTAGTTTCACTAATTGTGGGGCGAAACTTATTTGCTCTTTTTATTTGATTATAGGAAGTGGGGAAAGATTTGAACCAGCTCCTAAGTTGGAAACCGAACCTCGCTATTTTGGTGAGTTTCCATGCATGTTACTTGGTTATGTGACTTTGATTTGGAATATGATTGAATATATGATTTGATGTGAAAATTTGATTTTTATCCATCAAATGGAGCAGTGTGTACTTTATCGCACTTACTCCTATTTGAATGGTAAATTTCGTAAAAAGTGCTATTGTGACATTTCAAGTAAGTTTTGAATCTTTTGACTTGAGATATGACGTGAATTATGTTTTAAGTATATGATGTGATGTGATGTGTTCTGTAATTATTATTCTCGAGAATACTTAATCCCCTTGGTAAGTTATCGACTCAAGCCGTTGGGAAATCCCAGGTCGAGGCATTTAACAACCTTGGGTTACGTGATGTGTTGTGTGCTCTAGACTTGGCAAATGGCCTTGTCCTTGTTGGAGAGCAATACACACATATATAAATTATGTGAGGTGGGCGGGCCCGTGCGGGGGTTTTGATGGGGAAAGGAGTAAGTGGTTGTGTGAGGACCCGAAAATTTTATTTTTATCTGACCTATTTATTTAATTATTTATTTATTTTCTCTGAATAATTGATTTAAATTATTTTAATTACAATTGTACCATACATTACCTCATTTTATTTTAAAAACCTTGTTTAATTTTCAATTTAATTTTTCTGTCACTCAATTGTGAAAAATGAAAAAAAGGCATGTTTTTTGAGACAAACCTTTGGACTGAGAGTGACGTAAGTTTGGGGAACAAGAATGATTATTAGTAGATTAAGAAAAGCTAATTGAGGGATTAGAAGTGAGTGATTAGAATTAAACTCCAATTGGAGCTTTTTGGGCCACAAATTCAAGTTGACTTTTGACTCCATAAAGCAAAGCTTTATGTTTCTTCTTCCTTTCACTTTTTTCCCACTTTACCAAACAACCAAAATCCTCTCTCTTCTCCCTCTCACCAGCCGCACCTCCCTCCCCCTCTTCCCCTTTGATTTCATCTTCAAAAACTACAAAACTTCACCCAAATCCACCAAGAAACTTGGACAAATCTTGCTAACCTCACTTGGAAACTTGAAGATTAACTTGTCTTAAGGGTGTAGAGCTGCTAGGAGCTTGGAGGGAAGAACATAGACATCTCAAGCTTGAAATTTCCTTGAGATATTTGAGGTAAAGGGCTCCAACAAAACCCTAATCCATTTGCTCTAATTGTTTAGTTTTGAAGCTTGTAGCTTCTTGTTTATTTTTGTGTTAAATTTGGGTGGTTGTGTGGGCTCTAGGAATTCCCACAATTTATGATGAATTGCTGTTTTGATGCATGTGTTTGTGATGGAGTGTTTGAGATGAGTTTTAGACTTAGAAGGCTAGAAGAAAGAGGCAAAAAACTGAGATGGTGAGGGGAGGGATGCTGCCGGTTCCATTTCAGCAATTTTCTCCCCTGTTTTGGCAGCAGCTTTTTATGGAATTTTTGGTGGTTTTGAGAGCTGAAATGTTGATCTATATGGGTGTAAATTTAGTTGCAAAAATCATTTCATGTGGTGTGGTAAAATCACATGGAAATAAGAAGTCAAAATCTGGAAAAATTTTCACTGTGTTCTGCTGCCTGCCCTGTTTTGGTCTCGTTGAACACTGCCTTCCCATGCGATTTTTTGGCTAAATTTTGGTACAAATGTAGCTTACATACTAAGGTTTATGCCTGAAAATTTTGGTGTTTTTTCAGTACCATTTCATTGCTCAAATGATGTCTCAAAACTGCTCCTCAAATCTAGAAAAATGCTGTGTCAGGACAGCTTTTTGGCCCATGTTCAAATGACTATATTTTCTTACTCGGGTATCAAAATTAAGTTCCATTTGTTGTGTTTGAAACTAGACTTGAATTTCTTTAAGTGGTATAAATTTCAAGGGCCAGTTCAATTTCTACGAAATTTGGCAAATTTTTAAAGTTTGCCGAAAACCAAGACTGTCATGTCTCATTTTCACTGTTGTAGTGAAGATTTCTCTATGTTAATGATCCAACTAGCTCTTACACTAAACATGAAAGTTGTAGAGAATTGAGTTATCCATCTACTCACAAAATTGCAGCCCAATCGGAGCACTGTGTTGAGTGAAATGACCAAAATACCCCTGCTGCTCAAACCCTTATATTTTGCTGGAAAATGGCCTAACTTGCTGTCCAAATTTTTCTTGAATTTTCCAGCCTATTTTCCAAATTCTCTTGAGATGAGATTCTGTGTTATGGATTGTCTTGAGTAGTTTGAAATGTGGGTTGAATTTCAAGAGGAATGAATGATGTTTGCTTAGTTAAAATTGATGAGAGAATTGTTGAAATCTCTAAGTGTATTTGTCAGAAATTTGGGTAAGATGAGCCGAGCTTCACTTGACTTTTATTGGTAATTGTTGGTTAAATTCCACTCAAATTCTGTTATGAATGTTGTATTATGATTATATAATTGCTTTGAGTAAGAATCTTGGTGATTGTTTGAAAGAAAAATGAATTTCTGACTTGGAGTGAATAGATGACCTACTTGTAGTTTGAATATTTGAAAAAGTGTTTTCTAGGGAGTTATAGTACTAAAAATCTATTTTCCAACAGTATAACTTTTATAGTTTTCTGACTTGCGGAACTTAAGATGTGAATTCTTAAAGAGTGCTGACACTTATGGCTAATGAGTAAGTTGGGTGACATTTTTGTCTAAGGCGGATAGTTCAGTGACATTTTTGGCTAAGGCGGATAGTTCAGTGACATTTTGAACAGTTTGCTCATAAATTATTGATCATTAGTCACGTTTGTTTCAGGTGGTCAAGGGAACTACGGCGTGAATTCCGAGGCGCTCGAGTGATCTCACCTACATACTTTTATTTGATTTCTTTTGTTGGTGAGTGTTCAAGTGCATGTTTAATTGCTTTAAATGATGTAAATAATTTGAAAAGCATGCTTGTGTGACTTGGTGAGCGTGTACTTTATCGCGCTCACCTTATTGGAATTTGCCTCTAAATGAGTTCTACTATTTAAAACGTTAATTGATTGACTGCTTGAACTACTAGAATTATTTATAACTGTGGGGATGCCCAAACCCCATTGGGTATCCCTTCACCTTGTCCGACAATAGGAGCTAGGGCAAGGGATGGGTGAACCATAGGTCATTACTGTTTAAATTACGTCGGTTGGAATGAGTCCACCGACTATGGCATACTCATAGTGGGTTGCCATTCACTTTTAAATGTTGGAGTTCGAGCCCGGTCAAGGGGATGTAAGTAGACGGGAGAGGGATAAAAGTGGTGGATATGGACTGTGAGAGTGAGTGGTTGATGGAGTGTCAACGTGTGATTTGAATTGGTGCTGGTGAAGAAAATAATTGCAGAGAATTACGGGAATGTGGAGTTGGCCAACTGTATCCTTCAAATTGTGTTGTTTAAATGTTTTATTAACTGTTTTGCTCTTTTACTGTTTCGTTAATTTATATAACTGCTTTGATTTGCCTGTGTATGTTTTCTTGGCCTCACTGAGCTTTGCTCACCCCATAAGATTTGTTTTCCTTAACAGGTTTTGAAGCGGAGTTCGCTAACCGTGGATATTAGTTTCTTTCGTAGGATTTCTGCTCTTTTGTATAAGGTTGTTTTGATTTGAGCACTTGATGGTTTATAATACTTGGAGTTAGTACTAATGAAATTCGGATGAAATTATTGGGAGTTGTAAATTCAGCTTTTGTATGTATTTTAAGTACTTGGGACTTATTTTGGAATGTAAGTTGAACTTTAGTTTCTTTAAATAGTTGGTTTGGAATTGTTAATTAAGTTATTTGAGCGAGTGAGTCCCGGCGAGAGTTGGGCAGGCGGTCCGCCGAACCCTTTGGTTTGCCCTAGAGAGGTGGGGGCATCACAAGTTGTCTGCTTGGTTGTATGTGAAAGTTGACAGAGTGTCAACTAGGTGATTTGTGCATCAGACCGTGAACGTGCTCCAATTTCAAGAACTCTAGCCCCTGAGGGCTATCCGTATCCTACCCATATGTTGTTAATCGCTTTTTTATTTGTTTATTTATAAATACGAATTTTGATGTGGAATCTCATATGTGTTTTGTGCTTTGCATGCTTTTTGGAACTCACTGGACTTTTAACTCATCCTTTCAAATTTGTTTTCCTTAGCAAGGACTGAGAACCCAAGCAGATGCGCTAACCGTTAAACTTAGGGTTCACTTTTGTATTTGGTACGACGAATTCGAATTGTGATTTTAAGGGTTTTTGTATTGTGAGAATCTAAATGTATGATTAAGTACTTTATGTAATTTTGGATTGTAAGATTGGAACGATGTATTTGTGAGTTACCGTTTGATTTGGTTTAATAATGGTATTGGAGTTTGATGTTTTAATGATGAGTGAGTCCTGGCGAGAGCCAGGCAGGCAGCCCGCCAAACCCTTTGTTACACCTTAGGGGGAGGTGGGGCTATCACAAAACCTCTTCATACTGCTTTTTCCCTGTGTTCACGCTTCAGTCACAAACGCTTCACAATCTTAAAAAATGGATAGCCTTAGTATAACTGCAAAAATAACTCAGCAAAAGGCCAAATGAAATGAAAAATTAAGAAATAAATATGCTCGGTTATCATTTGAAGAGAAGGAAAGAATTCACCTCAAGCAAAGGGAGGCATATCACAGGAGGAAGGCAAAAAGAAATCAGCTAAATACTTCCATTCCCCAGCAATTACTGCCTGCCAGATTGCCATGTACATTGAACAATCATAACTGCATAACTGAGTACGTAACTAATCACGGAATTCAGAATAGCCACTAAGAACATATGCAAGCTCCAAACATCCTTCCAAATGACTCCTATAGTGAACTATCAACTACTGCTGCAAGCTTTGCAACCCCAAAATTCCTCCTATCAGTTTAGCACAGAACAAACATGGTCATTTTAGCCTTCATGACAGTGGCAATCGTCCCCTCAAACACAAAGAAACATATGAAAAGAGGGAATGATAGATGAAGCAGTTACAAAAATGCATGCTACATGTGATGCCGACACCTATCCTGTCAATGTCCTATCTCATTACTATGAAAGTCAACAGATACATTCTGCAGTAGCTCATTTGGCTGACACACCTGTTAAGCACCCCTCTTCTACTAAATGTGTTCGGATCAATGAAACTACATCTAAATCAAATCAACCGCATAATGTGCCTCTTCAGCAACGTGACAGGCTGAAGGCTCATGTATCAGAATTCTCAACTTATGAGAAAGGTCACCTTTGTACACTACACTCACTTTTTTTTTTTTTTTGGCCTTTGCTTCAATGATACTTGTTCGTTTTAATGTTATTCACACAATTAATCTTTGTCTTCATCCTTTCATCAGGTTCTTCTTTAGCACTTCATTGCCACACTACACATAATCGAACTAAAAACCACCAGCTATCAGGTTGCTTTATATTCTCACAAAACTATTAGATAAAATCTTTAGACTATATAAGTATTATTACTCCTTATAGATACACTCAACGAATAGCATGATTTTTCCCACAAAAAATCTTCCTCCTACCTGTGATTCATGTTGCAAATATCTGTCTGATGCAATAGAAGACATTGCAGCTTTTTCTGTGCTATTCCCTCCTGATAAGTCTAAAATAGCAAACACAGGGGACGTTAACATTTCACATGGAGGTTCAGGTTAACATCTTATACCTTATATCATTACTTTGAATACTCCTACTACAACCAAAACTATAGAAATTAGTCAGTCATTAATATCTATAGGTTCTGCTATTGGCTCTCACTGTTGTAGCAGATTCCAGAAAAGGAAAGTAATGACAAAAAGAGGTGCTTCATCTTATAACAATCGACTATTCTCAGCAATTTTCTTATGAATTACATCTTTATCATCCACTGCCAGCTAATTGAGTCTGTATTGTCTGCATTTAGGACCTCGTGTCACATTGGGAACTCAGGCTCTCAAATTCATACCAATTGAATCTAATAGATTGCCTCGTGTTCCTGATTGCTACTACTGTGGTGCTAAGAAATTTTATTCAGAATCTTAGAATTTCTGCTACTCAGATGGTGAAGTCGTGCTCGAAGAGAATAGGCTACCAGACATTCTCATCGAACTCTATACAACTCAGACAGATGACAGAATTTCTTTCCGAACCTATGTGCAAACATATAATAACATGTTCGCCATCACGTCATTCGGTGTACATTATGATGAGGCACTGTGCAGAAGAACTAATGGGATTTACACATTCAAGATCCAAGGACAGACATACCATTTCATCAACGAGCTAAATCCACATGGAGGAAATGGTTTATATCTACAATTGCATTTCCATGACGCAGATCACGAGCTAGAGAATAGATTAGCATTCTCAGACAGAGTCAGAGAAACTGTTACCTATAAAATCATAGAGTTAATGAAACTCAATCCTTATGCCTGTTTTTTTCGAAGCCTACAAAATGTGCCAAATTTTGATTCATACCAAATTATCCTCAAATCACATTCTAATGCTGATCAGAGAGTTTTCAATAAACCCACAGTTTCACAGATTGCAGCTTTATGGACAGAAGAAATTACTGGGAGTCAAGGATAAAGCAGACATATATAGGTATATACTAAAGAGTGTCAGAGTCACAGAGTTCAATACTACTATGGATGCTATGATCCTCTTCAATATCCGCTGTTATTCCCATTTGGTGAAACTAGTTGGCATCCTGGCATCCAAAGATCAGGACATGTAAATCCTAAAAAGTGCAAAAGAGCTGCATTGAGAAAGCACTCAACTGTAACACTAAGCAGCTTCAAATCAGCTGATGAACTTTTCACCTCATAGCAACAAGGTAAGTAACCTCTTACATCTATCTGCTGTTAATTAGCTACATCAACAATATGAAACTCCATTACCCTGTAAATTCATAAATGCAGATTACCAAAAATACCAAGATTCGAAGGAATTCGTGTTGATGAGAGAATATCACGCCTACAAATTCTAGATCAGGAGAAACTATACTCCAAGCATTCTCAACACTGGTCGACTATTACAACAATTCGCTGTTGATATGTACGTCAAACTTGAAATGAAAATACTTGATTTTTATAGAAGCAAGCAACTGCTAATTCACAGAAAGCAGCTATAGGGCTTAATGGACTGTGTTATTCAAGGTCAAACATGGGGATCTCTGGTCGGTCAGAGAATCCTTCTACCAGTATCCTTCATAGGAGGTCCACGAAATATAAAAAAGAGATACGTTGATGCCATGGCTTTAATCCAGAAGCCACGGACGTCCTAACCTATTTGTGATAATGACATGCAACCCTTCGTGGTCAGAAATCAAACAAAATATGCTGCCTACTGACGAAGCACATAACCGAATAGATTTGTGTGCTCGTGTCTTTCATGCAAAGCTGGAACTCTTAAAAGAGGAACTCTTCAAGAAGCAAATTTTTGGTGAGGTTGCAGCATACACTTATGTTATTGAATTCTAGAAATGTGGCCTCCCACATGCTCACTTTCTCATAATCCTAAAGCCAAACTCCAAACTATATTCACCTGAATCATATGATCAGGTTGTCTGTGCTGAGCTACCTGATGAAAATACAAATAGCCACCTATTCAAAATGGTTCGTAGACACATGGCCTTTGTGGAAAACTGAATCCAAATAATGTTTGCATGCAAGGTCGAGTGTTCAAAATATGCAAGAACAAATATCCAAAACACTGGGCTGACAAAACCACTCATGGAGAAAATACATATCCAACATACAGACACAGAAAAGATGGAAAAACTGTGATCGTCAGAGGTAAGCAACTCGACAATAGATGGGTGGTTCCATACAGCTCATACTTGTTGGCAAAGTTCAATTGCCATATCAATGTCGAGATATGCTCTACTATCAAAGTCGTGAAGTACATGTACAAATATATTTTTAAAGGGAATGACAAGGTTCACTTCCAAGTTAACTCTGACAGCTCACCACAGAACATAGATGAGATTTCTGAGTTCCAATCTGCAAGATGGATTTCTGGAATAGAGGCTATGTGGCGCATATATAGGTTCCCTCTAAATGACATGCCCCCTTTAGTCATGAGTTTACAACTGCACCTTCCCAATTTTCAATCAATGACTTACAAAGACAGTGATGATATCCAAGACATCTCAAAAATGAATTTCGAAGAAGAACCAGCTCACAGAGTTTTTTCACATGAATGGAGTTGATTCACTAGCAAAGCAACTGAAATGTACTTATAAAGAATTTCCTGAACACTTTGTTTGGCATCAAGATAAGAGATATTGGTCTGCAAGAAGACAGAAAGATACTACTGGAAGAATTGTAACAACGAATCTAGTAGAAAGAGAGCATTATTTCTTGAGACTTTTCCTATCAAATATTAAAGCTCCAACATCTTTTGACAATCTCAAGGAATTCAATGGCACATTTGCAGAAACTTTCCAAGAGGCAGCACTAATCAGAGACTACCTCAAATCCAATCATGTTCAAGAACAATGCCTCCGTGAAGCAGCACTCTATCACATGCCTCACTCATTCAGAAGACTCTTCGCCTCCCTGTTAGTGTATTTTCCACCATCAAATCCAAGAAACCTATGGCTAAAGTTCCTAACTTCACTATCAGAAGATTATTCACACCAACCAAACTTCTCTACTGATCAGATACAACTTAATGTTCTCCATGAGATCAACAAGTTCCTCCAATCAATGGGTAAGAACATTAACAACTATTCTTTAGTTCCGAAAATCTTACATTTGCACAAGACCACAAGAGAAACTAGAGACACTTTTGCTAAAACTCAAATTCAAGTATCAGATGAAGATATCGCCTGTATTCACCTTCTGAATCTTGATCAGAAAATAGCATTTGATACTATTGTAGACACTATATACTCAGACAGACAACAATCCATTTTTGTTGACGGACTTGGAGGAAGCGGCAAGACCTTTCTATATAAGGCATTATTGGCTGATATCAGGTCAAAAAGTTTTATAGCACTAGCTACCGCTTCAAGTGGAGTTGCAGCATCTATACTCCCAGGAGGCAACACAGCTCATTCATGCTTCAAAATACCAATTGACATGAACAGCACAAATATGTGTCGAATTAGTAAACAGAGTGCACTCGCAAAGGTACTCTAGTAGGCAAAACTTATAATATGGGACGAATCTCCAATGACACATAAAGCTGGCATTGAAGGAGTTGATAGACTTTTAAAAGACTTGATGCAGTCAAATGCTCTCTTTGGAGGTAAGGTCATTGTCTTCAGAGGAGATTTTAGACAAGTTCTCCCAAATGTTACCAAAGGCTCAAGAAACGACTTCACATAGGCAAGTTCATCAACTCATACATCTGGCCCAAACTACAAAAACTGTAGCTAAAAATCAGTATGAGAGCTGCTTCAGATCCTCATTTCACTGACTATCTTCTCCATATAGGAAATGGAACTGAGCAGTTCATCCACAACGACTATATTCAGATCCCACCAAATTTGTTGATCCCATTCACAACTGAAGAAGAATCACTTAAGCTATTAATTGATGCAATCTACCCTGATTTACACAAGTTCGCACATGACCACAAGTCATATACAAATAGAGCCATACTCATAACAAAGAATGATTTTGTCGACCAGATCAACAATAGATTGATAAAGAATTTTCCTGACCAAAGTTTTGAATACATCAGCAAAGATAATGTGTCTGACAGCTCTTAACATGCCATCTTTCAAAATTTGTGAATAACCTCACTCCAAATGGCTTCCCTCCGCACTAAATAATGCTAAAGCCTAACTCACCAATCATACTACTAAGAAACATAGATCCTCTCGAAGGCCTGTGTAATGGAACAAGGCTGCTATGCTGATCATTACAGCCAAATGTCGTAGAGGCCGTCATAAGTTGTGGGAAATTCAAAGGCAAAGAGGTTTTCTGCATAGAATACCTTTTAAGTCTGACAATGATGCTGATTGTCCTATAGCTTTTGAGAGAATGCAGTTTCCAGTTCGTTTATGTTTCGCAATGACCATAAATAAAGCCCAAGGTCAGACCTTAAACTATGTAGGAATCTACCTATATGAACCAGTTTTCTCACATAGCCAGTTATACATAGCCCTTTCATGAGCTAAGAACAGCAATAGCATTAAAATTTTGATCAAGCCATCTCTTTCTGATATTGCTTCATACAATATAACAGCAAATGTAGTATACAGTGAAGTGCTTACCTTAACACAAACATGAAATGTTTATCAATCTGTATCACTATTATGCTTTACATAATGCATTTTCATTCCTGCATTCACTCTTCATACCAAAATGTTCCACTTACTATCACATTATAACTACTCCTCAATATTCACCGGCACATGTATATTCACATTTTCACTTCAGAATTCCAACTCTCAAAGATGGCACTTAGCTTCAACACATTTGACGAGCTTCTTCCTGGTACCAAAAACTGGGCTGCTACTATCCAAGTCATTGATAGACAAAAGCCTCAAATATCAAAGAAAGGAAAGAAGTATTTCAAGCTTGTTCTTCTTGATGAAAAATTTAGTAACTTTCACATCCACCCTTCCACAACACTATTAATTGCTTAAGACCCACTATGACATATTAACCACCTCTTAATATCTACCAGGCACAGAAAATCGATGCTCTTATCTATGGGTCAGATATAGAATTCTTCAGGAACCATTTCCAACTTTACAGGCGATTCATCATCTGCAATGCAGGCTCGAATGCTCTGATGATGACATCAATCCAACCACAAAATACTATACACTAATTATTGACAATTCCATTGTCGTGGAAGCTGTAGAAGAAGAGCAACCACGAACCCTTCCACCAGTTTACAACTTCAGACGCTTCAGCAAGCTTTATCATGAGCTTAACACAAACTCTGACCAGAGTGAGCTATTACCCTTAACATTCCTTACTCATAGCCAATCTACAAAATTTAACAAAACATACATGCAGATATCAATGGTATAGTAATTCATGTTCGACCACAGTCAACTAAAAGGACTACACCGATAAGAGATGTCATTCTCATTGATCAGAGGTAACAATTCCACAAAACATAAATATCTTCTGTACCAACTTTACCATCTCCTAATCGCTCAGACCATTCAAGCTCAATGGTCATAGTTCTAACTCTATGGGAAAATCATGCAACTGAGGAAGGCCAAATCCTTACTGATGCCATCCATACCCAGCCCTTGCTAGCAGCTTTCCGAATAAAAATAACATCGTACCACAGTAAGATCTCTCATTCACTTTCACTCCGAAATTTGACTCATATCTACAGCTTAACATTTTCCTCTTATTATTCCTCGAACAGCTTTAACTCTCTCTACCGAGTTTGCCTCATGCATTCTGATTAACCCACAGCTTGAGCAAGCTACACCCCTGAAGCAATGGTACATTTCCGCCACACTACCAAAGCCATTTCCATTTTACCATTTATATTTCACCTATACTAACAAAATCACATGAACAGGGCCACAGAAAACCAACAAATAATCAATGAGGCGATTACTGGCAGAGCATATGAGAACCCAATGAAATTTCTCCCTCCACCTGATCCTGAAGATATAACTCATATCGGAGCCATGCTAACCAAACCTGAGGTAACAAATAAATCCCTTCATAACATCCTTCACAACCTTTGCTTCATACTCACACAGATTCACTTCAATATAGAAAAAAGGGTTTTGGGTTCAAGGCACTACCACACTTTCAAACAGAGGTCAGAATTTCTGCTACTATGCATGTCCCTTTTGCTACAAATCTGTACGCTCAACCCCTGAGATTCAGATTACTTGTGTTTCATGCAATCAATGAGTCCACGTGTTTCCAAGGTAATAAATTACATCTCTAATTATCTGTATAATTACAATGATATTGCTCTCTTTTATTTTTATATCTACACTTATAACATGTACTTACCCACTATATTTCCCAAATTAAGGCCCAGATTAACTGTTCAATTGGCGGACTGGAGTGGAAAACTCTTGACTTATATGGAAGAGATGCCGAACAACTATTCCCATGCAAAATCTCTCAGATTCAGGAACATGAGGAAAAGTTATGCTAATCTCATACCGTTTCATTACACAACACCATCAAATACAACAATCATACCTAATCAAAAAATTTTCAATACACAAAATGTTGTTCCCTACAAAGAAATATAGTAGTCTATTAGCAGCAAACCTATTGTCTGCTTCATCAAAAAAGGCATATCAACCTTCGCAGGCTCATCCATTGAAAAGTACACTACCATCATAGCTCACAAGCTATCCTTCACAGCCAACGAAATAGCAAGTCCGGACAGTGCACATACCACCACACAATGCTCCGTCTAGCAACATCCCCAGACTAAAGAGACCACTCATGCGAGCTCTATGTAGGTGGACAGCCCTCCACAAGGAATCAACAAATCCACCAAGATAGATGAGAGCTTTCTCACTGCACTGAAACTCACTGAGAGCCCTACAAAAAAGCAACACACCACAGAATCGACAAATGAAGAGTAACTCCACCTATCAGTCTTTAGCTCAGCATCTACAACTTCCAAGTACTCAGACTATGCTTTTGGTGTGTTATTTCCTCAACTATGTAAATAAACTAGCAATCCTATAAATTAGCCTTTTGATCGTAGATGATTAACCAACCAGCCAAATATGAGACCAAAAAAACAAATGTCTCCTTAGGTGGTTGGAAAAACATCTACTCAAACTCTGACGCAACTATGATGTTCATTTTCCTATATAGCTCAGACTTCTCTTTAATACATTGATAATTTCTCCCGCCATCTATATTGCTCAGACAGGTATGACCACGGCCCAAAAAAATTAATTCTAATCAACAAGCACCACCCCGCCCAAGCTAGTTGATGGATGGGAGGCAGCTGCCATGTGTACAGTCTTTCTCTACTAATCAATAAAAAGTCTCATTATTTTGCTTATGTGTGTGTGTGTGTGTGAAAGAACGCAGAGATGTTCAGATAGATATTATAAACAACTAGTCATTTACAATTTGTCTCGATTGTACACGAAGCCTCCTTTTGTTTTGAGAATGAATAGAACCAGTTTCATACAGTAAATAAACAAATAAATGAGGCTCGGTAATTCGGGTTTTCATGATCTATTCAAATTCTTTTGCAATGTCCGTTATCAACTTTTAGTTTGATTTGCAGTCTCTTGAAGTATTTTAATAAAATATTTAATTTTTGAGTTGAATGTATAAGTTACAAGGAGAGAATATGTTGATGGTTTTTAAGAGTTATTAGTATTTCATTAAATGCTCATGAATTCACCTTTATTCGTAGAAATTAAAGGTTTTCAATTACAATAAATTTTGTAACCTGTAATTCTAATTTCAATGTGATTTAAATAGCTAATAATTTTTAGATTCTAGTTAGAGTGTATTACTATTGTAAGTTATGTTTGATTAACTTTTCATTACTTATAAATAGGTGTAGTTGAGATAGAAAAAATATAACAACAATTATGTTAGTGATGGAAAATTTCTTGTGATCGTAAAACTTGTTTACTAAATCAACTAGTGTATAAATAGGAAGTCTTATTATCATCGTCAGTTGAGAAGAGTGAAATTTGACACATTGTTATTATGTCATCCAAAAGATATTCTTAGCTATTTTAACAAAACTATATCGTGTAGGAGAAAGAAAAAAAAAGAAAAAGAAAAAAGAGCAAGTCATCTATGCTCAATTTTGTATGGGATAATTTCAGAGACCTCCCCTAAGATTTCTAACCCTTGCACTGACCTTCCCTGATGTTTCAAAAATTTCACTGACCTCTCTCACTTTTGAGATATGGTAACAATTCAGTCCAACAACTATCAAAATAATCTTTTTACTGGTGGGATGATATTTTTGTTCCATGAGTGCCCTTTTAGTTTTTTAATTAAAAGAATGAAAGTCACTAAAAGATTAAAATGATTAGTAAAGTTCAAGGGGTGTAAGTGCAATATTGATTCTTGAAAATCATAGCTACAAACCAAAGTAGTATTTTTGCAGTAACACTAACGGGTACCTATAACAAATAAATTTCTCAAAAGCAGAAATAATAAACAAATTGAATAACTACCTCTAAACCATCAAACTATTAGCATTGTGAGAAGCAATATTTGGTATGCAAATAGAGCTACTCTATTATTCTGTATTTGGACTTCATAGTCAAAATTTGGTTTAGAAATTATGACATCTTCTACTTGGTTTGGCTCTCTCCTATGATTTGAAGATGCCATAATTTATGAACTAAATTATCACTCTGAACTCCAAATACAACACAGCAGGATAGCTTTATGTTACATGCCAAATCTTGCTGCACACAATGCTAATAGCTTGATGATTTAAAGGTAATCATCAAGTTTATATAACATTGTTGCCTCTGAGAATTTTATCTATTGCACCTACTGGTGTTGCTGCAAAAATACTGACTCAATATGTAGCTATTGTTTTTAAGAATCTGCATTGCACTTATACTCCTTGATGTTTACTAATTATTTTTAACTTTTAATGACTTTCGTTCTTTTACTAATAAAACAACCAAAACAGCATTCATGGAATAAAAATATTATCTTAATCATAAAAGTCTTATTTTAATGGTTGTTAGACTGAATTTTTACTAAACATCAAAAGTAATGGAGATCGGTAAAGTTTTTGAAACCTCAAGAGAAGTCAGTGCAAGTGTAAGGAAACTTACGGGAGGTTTCTAAAATTATCCCATTTTATATTCGTGACTAACCTGTATTGTGTCCATCGTATTTGGTTTTTCAATGATGTACACGACATTCAAACCGTATCATAGATTTTAAGTCACTCATAATCTACAGTAGCTCGGCTCTTATTTGTCGTAGGAGGCAGAATGATTGAACCTGCTAGCATATTAAATCAAGACTTTTAGTAATTTTATTGTAGTCAAGTTACGATAGCTTTACTATTTAGACATTAATATTTGATTAGAAAATTTCTTATGATTGTAAGACTTGTTTACAAGTAAACTAGTGTATAAATAAGGAGTCTTATTATTATTGTTAGTTAAGAATTAAAGTGAAATATGAAACCTTGTTATTATGTGTAATTGATAATATATTATTGATCTATTCCTCTTCTCACACATACTTGTATGTGTATAAATTACCACCTCATATACATTGTTTCTATGAAATTTTTCTTCTATAGATTTTTTAAGGAATTTTTTGTATTCTACATCTGGTATTAGAAACCACCTCATATACATTGGTTCTATGAAATTTATCTTTTATTGATTTTTGATGGAATTCCTTGTGTTCTACATCTGATATCAAAGCTCTAAATTCAAGAAATATGACCTTGGGGTACCTATGAATGTTAAAAATTGTCCCAGCCATGAGGTTAGTTCTGGAAATTTTCTGCTGCCAGAATTAAAGTATAAAAGTTGCTATAAAGAAATCATTTGATCAAGTTAGACCATGATATTGGTCGTGGATTAGCTAGTTAGTGAAGATTGGACCATAAAATTGGTCTACAATTTGTCAAATTAATTGTGGTTATGAAGATAGAGTTACGAGAAGAATAATGTCAGTTGAATTGTAATTATTAAAGTCAAAAGGTGAATTATCAATAAATTAGCATCAAATTGTGTGATGAAAACGGTATATTTAGATCCCTGGATTATTGCAAAGAGAAAAGTATTTGAAGGTGAAGAACCAGTACAAAATGATATTGTGAGAATTTGCAAAAGAGATGATTGATTATGATTGTGTTGGTCCCAATTCGAAAGAGCTTGATTTAAGAGAGACAATATTGGCATATTAAATGAATGCTCCAAAATAAAAATTTTCATATTACTATTTAGTAGTGTGTTAACGAAGTTAAGGTTTTAGTAATTTTATTATAGTCAAATTATGGTAGTTGTATTGATTAGAATTTAATATTTGATTAGGAATTTTTTTATGATTGTAAGATTTTTTTACCAAGTTATATAGGCTATAAATAGGAGTTATTATCATTATTGACAAGAGTGAAATTTGAAAGTTCTGTTATTATGTGTAATTAGTGATATATTGTTGATTTATTTCTCTTCTCCCACACATATTTATATGTATGTAAATTGCCTCCCATATATATTGGTTCTATGAAATTTATGCCCTATGAATTTTTATGGAATTTTTTGTGTTCCACAGGACCAAACATGGCAAACAAGCCCGATTCCCTTTTCAATATTAATAGGCTAAGTTACCACGGGATATGACTTTCATTAGACTCCAGATTTCACTGCACTTTTTTTTTGGAGCCCTTTATTATGGTAAACCTTAGCCGGGACTGGGAGGATAAATTATTCTTTACCTGGTCAGTAATTCATACTAATGTATTTTGAAAAAAGAATTACCAAACAATGTCAGATTTCAACCCAAAAAAAAAAAAAAGAATTTGCTACTCAAACGTCACAATTTTCAAGAAATTCTTGAGGCATATTACACTTCAACAATGACGATCTTAAATCAAGTGGTACATGATCCGGTAATTAAGGAGAACTTGACAGGGTAATATTACTGGTAATGTTTGAGCTTTGCAAAGGTTTAGAAAGATTTCATTCTTTCCTATTTAGAATCTACGCTCAAAGTAAATTGCGCAACACATATTCAAGCTTGCTTGTCAAACCACCAAAAAATAAACTCTTGATTTAATTCGTGTAGTTTTTCTTCACCTCGTCCGTTAAGATTTCAAGAACCTATGTTTACTGGTATGTTTATGGCTATGCATACGCACATTGAAACCAGTTAACCCCGTTTGCATCAACAAATCACGACCGAGTACTTTTTTAACATTCCTGGTATCAAATTGATGGAAACTCCATATGTATGAATCTCGCGTGGATTGAGCATATGATATCAAGAGCTTAAATCTCACGTTCCCATATAAAGTTTATATAGTACTTCAAAGTTGATGATTCGGTCCTTTGAAATTGATCTGAATCCGTTCCAACTTTGTTTTAGTTGGCGAAATACTAGAAGAATGTGGTTTGAAGCTCAAATGCTAAGGTAATGCAACGTAAATATAAATGGAAACTCAAATTTCGAGTATCAACCCATTCGTACTTTTGGGAACCAAATTTTTCTGTCGAAATCTTCTTGCTGCTTTTGCTTCTATCTTGATTTGAAATATGGCTGTATATTGGACAAATAAAAAGGGATAAATGTTCTTTTCTTTTTTGTTAGAGCTCCAAGGAAGGTGTTCATGCCTAAGTACTCAGGCTGAATGTAAGATTTGCTCCAAAAGAAGAAGGGATAAATGTTATTTTCTTTTTTGTTAGAGCTCCAAGGAAGGTGTTCATGCCTAAGCACTCAGGCTGAATGCAAGATTTGCTCCAAAAGAAGAAGGCGAGAAAAAAAAAATATATGAGCATGAGATTCAACTCAATCTCTTTATCTTTTCATTCTGTTGAGCCACAGCGAGTTTTGATTTTGTACAATTTAACTTGGTTGAACTCAAACACGACTTTGATCTCAAATGGGTGAGTTTGGAATTTTTTTTCCCTTTTTTCGTTTAAATGGGTTGTTTAATTTAAATTCAGATTACTTGTCATGCATTTAATGGTAGTCATGTATATAGACATTGCACAGAAGATTAATCCTACTTTTGTTTCCCATTAATATCAATTTTATTTCATTCTTATTTTGCCTTAATATGGATACGTATTCCATCCGACCATGCAACACAAAAGGAAAAAACAAATAAAGAGGGTGGCAATGCATTACCAAGTTTAAAAAAAAATTGAAAAAGATATAGCTAAGCCAAAGCCAAAAAGGTAGGCCATCTTCCGCCACAAAGAGAAATGTAATTGAATTCAAGAATCTAAATCTAGAACCTTAAGCCATTTCATAAATTGACACATCACCCAGTAGCTATTAATGTCATGTAAAGTCATGAAGGGAGGCCACACGAAAGTTATTATTACTTTTTTCTTAAAGAGTGGGAGAGAGACGGTGAATGTTTGGATTGCTTCAATTTGTCTAAAAAAATTTTCTTATATCATCGACATAATTTTCAATCACCTTTTTATCTCACATATATCACATCAAAAAAGTGCTATAGTATCCTTTTCAACAAATTATTCTAAATAATCTAATATAAAATGTGAGAGATGAAGAAGGATTTAAATTCAGAATATTTGATTATGGAGTTTCAGTTTTAATTGCTAGACCGAGAAGAAAATATTAAACCTAGTGACAGGCACATAGCAGTGGATAAACGGCAGAATAACTAATTAAATAATTAATTCTAGCAGACAGCAATCAACAAACGGCAAAATAATTAATTAATTCTAGCAGACAACAATCAATATACGGAAAATAATTAATGCAAGAATTCAACTCAGTCAGATTATGGCGGTCGCGTGCATCATCCAGCTTTGACTTCTGACGATGTTTTCTAACCTAACGTAAGAAAAGAGAAGACGGTCAAGAAAGAAAAAGGAAAAAAAAAAAAAAAAAAAAAGCCATTGTTGTCAAACAATCGTGGTCTCCGAGTTGAAGGATTCTACGATTCACCTTTCTAGTGTTGATTTGGGTCATTTCAGAGTTTCTAACGTATCGCTCTAATGAGCACAAAATTCTAATCGGTTAAGTAATTGAGACTTATGCAATTTGTACAACTTGGACTCTATGGGATTTTTCCATTAAATTAATACTACTACTTTCTCGTAACAAAAGTAAAAAAGTCATTCAGGTGTGGCAAACTAATACAAGTAAAATGACGTACAAAAGGGGCACTGATTTAGAATTTTGGGCTTCGGCTTATATAGCTATGAAATTCATCAATCCGTGTCGATAGCAAATTTTGAACAGGTGATCTTTTGTGAGGAGGTGGCCAATCTTATCAATTGAACCAACTTGTGTTAGCACAAAATAAATTAACTTAAATTTGAGTAAAACTGCTGCTTTTTTGTCTTTTGAAAGAGAAAAAGAATAAAAAGAAAGTTCACGATTACGATGCTAGTCGACCGGAGGAATTAGTGGCGAGTGCTAAATATGTGCAACACAGACCTTTTCCATGGTTCTAGACGATTTATTTCTTTTATCATTCTGGGTACATATCTGTTGATTATTGCATAACATTATTGGTTTTTTTTTTTTTTGTATATTCTTGAAGATGTTTATATGGATAGTTATAAATTGGCAATCTCACAATGTTTAATCAACACAATATTACTCTACAGTCATGAACTTCTTCATTGTAATTCGTTATAAATTTTGACTTGTGATCATTTCCAAGATAATCAGGTAAAATTTCCAAGTTTAAGTGAATCTAGTGCCGTAGTATCTCCATCCAACCAACCAAGTTTCAAAGTTTGAAACCATGTGCGAACTTGTGATTGTTGATAGGGCATAAATTTATGTGTTGGTAGGTGTGTTTATCATGAATTTTTTATTCCCTATATATCTAAATAGGACGGAAACTGCTTAATTTGTTTATTTTTTAGCTTTCGTAGGAGTTAAGTAAAAGGAAAAAGGCTGAAGATGCAAAATAGGAGAAAAATCGAGAATTGGGAATTTGCAGAAGAACTGGCGCTAATCATGGGTTGTTTCTCTACCCAAAAAAAAAAAAAAAAAGTGTAACGGTGTAAGATCAGCACCAGACATTACGCCAGTCTTCATCGGGAGCATTTTGCGTGTAATTTTCTCCAGTCAGAAGAAACTGATTCTAATTGAGATTCACTTGTAATTTTTAAAAGCTATAAATAGGAATTTTAGGACATTTTTAGGTTTATAAGACATTAGTCTGAAATTAGAGAAACATCGTCTTTCATCTTCCTCTTTAAAAATTAAGATCATTCAAGAGTAAATCAAGGAGCATGAAGGAGGAAATTGGAGTGAATAACTGAAAAGATTCTTTACTCTCTTTCTTTAATTTGTGTTGACTCTTTGAATTTGTGATTTTTATTTTCCGTTATGTCGATCTAATTTTATTTTAGAGTTAGGGTTTTTGTGAAGGAGTTTTGATTAATTTTAAAAATTAAATGCTTATGTTTTGTCATGATTTATCTATCTTGATTTTAATTATATATTTATGCCTAATCACCATGAATATAATTTTTGGGTCTGTATTGAATTGAGAAATCAGATACAATTGTGTACTACATAGATAAACAAACTTAACTTAATCACAAGAGTATGTTAGAATTTGTGTAATATATCACTTAGAATTTTGATGAATTTAATTGAACACTCATGATCTCGAGAGAAACGTAAGATTAAACTAGGCACACTTTAAATATATCGAGAGATGATCTAAAATAAAATTGTACCATATATTCATAACTAGTCAACAAAATATTTGGATAATTAATTCAAGATTCTAGATTAAAATCTAGCACTCTAAGCTTTAATCTATTGTCTTCTTCACTACTTATTATTTGATTTGATTATTTTTTTGCCTCTTAAATTAATAAATTAACTATTTGAAATTCACTTTTTCCAATTTTCTTTACTACAATAATTAAAGTAGAAAATTAATTTGTTCTTGTAGGTTTGACCATAAATTATTCCAAATAAATTAGTACTACCATCGACCATGTATACTCACAAGAATTTATCGATCAATTGTCAAGACTGTCCGTCTCATGATTTACTTGGACCTGGACCTGGACCTCCATGACTCTTCTCCTTCAACAATGGTGCATGATTTTGTATTCTACTACTCGACATAATACAGAACGCTGTAAATTGTGAAACGGACACAAAAGGCCCCCAGATAAAGTTATATTTATTGCAAATTTGTTGTCTGCAGGAGGAAGTATCTATTCCTCTAGAAAGTCTCAACTTCGCAGGCACAGCCGTCAGTCAAATTATCACATCACACATCGTTATCGGACACGGCAGTCAGTCATAATGATATGGTCTTTTTAGTCTACGCTGACGGCGGCGGGATACATGTGGATTATAAGTGTCAAAATGGGTGATTTGGGTATATTTAAATAAGTTATAATTGGGTAATGGATATAATTGAATTAACCCATTTATTTAAATGGGTATGGATATACCCAACTATCCATTTATGACTCATTTGAAATATTATTTATTTTTTAAAAAAATTTTCGCATGGTGTTTAACAATAAATAATGACATTTTATTATTATTACATTGGTAAAAATTTTAAATTTATCTCCTTAATACTAACTAAAATATTGAATAAAATATATATTTATTTTTAAATGGGTTAAATGGGTGAGCCAAATCAACCTACTACCCATTAATTAAATAAGTATAAATGGGTACCCATTTATGTCCATTTAAAATTAATGGGTGGGTTTAGATAAATTATTAATGGATGGATTTGAGTGAACCAATATAAATGGGTGTGATTGACACCTCTAATCTAGAGGTTAATTTGTAGCCCAGCACAGCTGAGTGAGCTCAAATGAACTAGCAGAATCGACTATTCTTTCTACCAAAAACCCAAAAAGGGAGGGAGGGAGAGAGAGAGAGGTTGTTATCACATGCACGCAGGATCAGGTTCAAATATTTTGATGTCTAAGCACGTACTCTACAACGTGACAAATAGTAATAATCGAGTAATATTACTTCATTTGATAATTCAATTCATTACTTACATCTAATGGATTCAAATCTTAACATATACAGACGTGTTTGATAATAAAAATTGAATAATTGAATTAATTAAGTGGTACTGAATTTTATAAATAAGACTTATTCCTAAAAATAAGTGATACTATTTACTTATCACTTAATGTGATGTACATTTAAATATATTAGATTTAGTACTTAACAATTAAATTACTTAATTAGTTTATACTTCAGATTTCAAATTTCAGTTTTTAGACTTCAATTTTAAGTAATGAATACCTGTGTTCTTTTTCTTTTTCTTTTTTTGGATAGATTAAAAACTTTCTTACTTGGCTTCTAGCGTTCCACCGCTATCAATAAAAGAGCACGTACAATTCTCACTTGAAAACCTGCTCTCATATGTTCTTTCCGCTGCATCCTCGTATTAGTGAACAACGGAAAAGAAAAATAGAGCGAATTTATTACTAAAACGGCGTGAAAATAAAAATATGATTTATCGGGCACTCGTATCTAAATTCCAAATGTACAACTGATAATACATAATGTCCTATTTAAACATTAATCTCCAAAAATATTTTTAAAATTTCATTAACAAAAATGAGATTTGCCTTAGGAACGAAAGGTGCTCCTTTTCAGAGCAACAAATGAAAGTAGTCAACTCGTTGATGCTTGCTCGGTTGCTGCTGAAATAAATTATTTTCCACAACAAAATTTCTTTTCTTTTCCATCATATTCGTCGAAAAAAATGCTCACCAATGCTTTAAAAATCGAACCACATCAATTGGTTCCACCATCTGCGAAAAGTTTCCTACAACGAGCTCGAGCAGAAGGCGCAACCGAAGGCCAATATTTCTAGGGATAATCTTAGAAACCACCTCTAAGCTTTCCTCTAATCACACTTGGCTTCCCTGAGGTTTTCAGAATCACATTAAGCACCCTTAAAATGACAACCTTTGTAACATTGGCACCCCTCCTAAAAGATAGAGATAATTTCTTCCACTTTTGCCCTTCTATAATTTGATTTTTGAGTTTCATAAGATGAAAATTAAAAACAAATGAAGATTCTTTTTCAGAAGAACAATTAGGAGTAATTTTTTTCCTTTAAAACCAGACCTAGAAAATATGCCTTTTTAATATTATAATTTTGTATCCAACCCCTTAACAAAAAAATGAAAGGAAATAAGATTTTTATCTTAATATTGTTTGTTAATTAATTTTTCAAAAATTTTGTTTTCAACAATTGAACACCATTATTGAGGAGTAATTTTTTTCCTTTAAAACTTTTAGAGTTAGAAAATTTGGCTTTTTAAATTTTATATTTTTTGTTCCTGGCCCTTAAGTTTAAAAAAAATTATCATCTAGGAGAACCAAACGAATGTTTAGTTTCCATTCCATAAATTTTTAAGAAATAAAAATCATTTTTCTATTTTTTTGAAATTTTTAGGAGGAGATTATTGTTTCTAACTGTGTCAAAATTTTAGATTGAAAAGAAATAAGATTTTTATTTTAATACCGTTAGTTAATCAATTTTTCAAAAAAATTATTTTTAATAGTTGAACACCATTATAGGTATATTTAATATGTAATTTTTTTCACAATTTCAACTACACCCCAACCATCTCCTTTATCAAATGAATGATTTTTCCCTATTTTTTCCTCACATCTTTTCAATTAGTCAAGATAAAAAGAGAAAATTAGAATAACAAAGGTAGTCCAAATGTGTGCAATTTTTATGGTATTTTTATTTTATTTTACATAATTTAGTTTGAGGATGCTTGGTGTGACTAGGAGAAAGCTTAAGGGAGGTTTCTGAAATTATCTCATGAAAATATTAGGGGTAGTATTTTCCTTCCAAAATTTTCTGATGTCACATCATCCTAGCAAGGGTGCTAAGTGTGATTTCAAAAACTTCGGGGGAGCTAGGTATGATTAGAAAAAACCTTAAGGGAGGTTTGTAAGATTTCCCATATTTATATCTGCTAAGTACACAAATCAGTCTTAAATATACTTGAAATTGCATAGATTTACATCTTTTTCTTGTACTTGTAAATTTAATTTTTTAATTAACTAGCATAACTTCTTAATCATGTACCATGAATAATGTATAATATGTATATAACATATTTTTCCAAATTGCTACATTAAGTTCATTTCTTTAAATAAAATTTTTGCATTGATATACCATCCAAAAATATATCAACATAGATGTTATTTGAAAGTACGTTAAAAAAACTTTCCAACGACATATTATATGATTAATTTGGATATATAGTGGAAAAGATATATGTATTTAAAATTTGAGGTTAAAAAAATTTAAAATTTAGAAATGTAATATAACATATTTTTTTCCACAATATCAAGTTAACTTTGTTTCTTCAAACCAAATTTTTGTATTGATTCGTCATCCAAAAATATATCACTATTCATCTCATTTGAAAGTACATAAAATAAGCTTTTGAACAACATATTATATGTTTAATTTGGATATATAATATGAAAGATATGTATTTAAAGTCTGAGGTTAAAAAAATTAAAATTTATTAAAGCATGCAACTGGCTCACTTGGTTGTAGGGGTGTGAAAGTTTGAAAAAAAGGAACTAGAAATGTTGACCTATTTCGCATTTGACTTCAACCTTCTCGATTTTGATTTCAGTTCGAAAATTGAAATAGAATTTAGTAATTTGAAATTGGAAATTTTTGAAAAATGGAACTAGAAATTTCGGCCTATTTTGCATTCGGATTCAACCTTTACCATTGAATTCGCCAAACTTCTATTTTTGTATGATAACATTGGTAAACTAAAATTATTAAATGGTTTAATGAATTAACATGTTTAATCATTCCATTTTCATATAATACAACATTACAAATGACCTCATTAGAGATTATATAATACAATTATACTTTATTTGTTAGAGGATTGATATATATATATATATATATATATATATATATATATATATAGACACACAAACAAATTTGAAATCAAAATATTCAGATTTTGATTTCGAATTACGAATTTGAAATTGGAATTTGTAATCTTAAAAATAACATTGAATTCGAACTAAATTCGCAACTTTTGAAATTAAAAATCTCGATTTACTTTCCATTTTCTGTGTTTCTGATTTTAATTTTTTAAATTAAATCCGAATTCGGTCGAAAAATAGAAATTTTTTAATTATGCACGCCCCTAGCCAGTTGTAGCTGACAACACTCCATTCAACCTGTCTCAAATTCATATTGTACACATGTCAAGCACTGCCACCTCAATCGTCAGGTTTTGACAGGCTTTTCCGTCGATGGAGAATTTCCACTGTAGAATTTTCTGCATCTATAAATTGAGCCAGGCCCGGGGGCCATACTTCCACCGCCACCACCACCACCACCACTCCCACTCGCCCACTGCTTAGCTTTGTTTGCCAGTTTATGGTATCCAGCTTGATCAGTTAACTAAGCATATTTACTTTACGATCCAAATGGCAAGCGTTAAAGCACTTGCGCAATCTCAAGACCTCAAATCCCTCCCTTCTGATTATGCTCACTTCAAAGGCAGCCAAAAATCCATTGTAGCAGGCCCTGAAGTTTCGCTTCCGGTGATTGATTTTTCTTTGCTCAGCTCAACTAATCCTGATGAACGTGCCAAAGCCATCGAGGACCTCGGCAAAGCCTGTGAGGAATGGGGTTTCTTCATGGTACGCCTTTCTTTTCTCCCCTTATGAGAATAAAGTATCTAGCAAACATAGACTGCCTATCCTGCCCGTGAATTGAATCTTCATACTCTAACCAATGCAGAATAGTTCATCAAAATTTTTTTTATTCAATTTTCGCTTTAGAATGGGAGTGAGTTCAATTGCCACTGTTGTCTTGTTTCTTATTTTGTCCTCCTCTCACCGCTTTGCTTCTATCATACTTTATCAAAACCATCATATTCTTCACCACCTTGAACTTTGCTGATGTAAAGATACGCACACACGCACAAGAATTGGTATTAAATAATGCGACTAAATAGGACTGGGTATTTGTCACTTTGTGTAAATTAATACTCAATTAATCACTGGCCTTATCTGTATTAGAATTTTTTACAAAAAATTTTTACGTGATCACATTTTTAAATACTTTTTTATTCCACGTATATCAAATCGATATAATATATGTTTCTATAGAAAATACATAAAATGTCAATCCATACAAGACCTAAGTCCGGCAGGCATATGATTAGTGTTGCATATTTCGGTTCCATGATTTTTATTGAATTGGTTGACGATGTGCGTGCTAGGTGGTCAACCATGGCATACCGGAGAACCTGATCAACTCATTGTTTGACGTGTGTAATGAGTTCTTCGATATGCCGGAGGAGGAGAAGCTCAAGTTCGAAACCACGAACCCCCTGTTTCCGGTCATGTTCGGGTCTGGTAGTACAGTTCACGATAAATCCAAACAAACAGTCCTCTTCTGGAGAGATTATCTAAGGTTCTTCGTCCATCCAGAGTTTTACTGCCCCGGCAAACCCCAACAGTTCAGGTAACCATCCCTCCTAGAGTTTTTCTTGTTCCTTGCCCTAGTCAACAATAATAGTATATTTTAACTCCTAGAAGTAGCGGTCCCCAGTGAAAAAGTTACGTAGATGATCTTTTGCTAGCTACTAGTAGTATTTTCATTTTTGAGTCGATTTATGAAATCAGATAACATTTTAGTCTTTAACAAATATAAAAGAAATTTTGGTAGAACATCAAGTTTGTTATCCTCAAAAAATTGTAATTGTAATTGAATTACGTGAAAAATGGTCTCCCCCATCCCTCACTTGCCACAAAATCCTTTTATTTTTACATTTTATTTATGTTGACCCATGGGACCACCAGGCTCCTGAAAAAACAAAAAGAAAAACACTTCAGCAAAAATGCAAACAAAAAAAGATTTAGGGTGCGTTTGATAAAACTGAAATCTGAAATTTGAAATATGAAATCTGAATTCATTAAGTGATTGAATTGTTAAGTACTAGATCTAATATATTTAAATGTATATCACATTCAGTGATAAGTGAAAAACTTATCACTTATTTTTGGGAGCAAATTTTGCTTAAAGATTCAGTGCCAATTAATTAATTCAGATGTTCTATTTTTGGTTATCAAACGATCTAAACAATTAAGATCTGAACCCATTAAATTTAAGTGCTGAATTGGATTATCAAACGGGACCTTACTCCTATGTTAAGCAAGCGACAAACACTCACACAAATTATATCGCCAAAACATTTAAATTCTTTTCACACTCGACACCGTTGGATGAGGAATTTATGAAAAATTATCCTTAAGTATTTTCTATGTTGTTACTTACCACTTAGAAACTGAACTGACCAATGGATGGGTTCCAATCGGTGTTTTTGGATCTCAAGTTTTTGGTGCATTTAAATCATTTTCAGTACATGTGAGGAAATGGAGGATCAAATTGTTTTTTGACTTAATCTGATTGATTGGGCGTAGGGATCTTATATCGGAGTATTCTCTCAGAACCAGAGATTTGGCTAGGAAATTACTCCAAGGAATATCACAGAGCTTGGGCATGGAAGAAGACTACATCGAGAAAGCCATGGACTTGGACCACACAACCCAAATCTTCGTAGCAAATTACTACCCACCCTGTCCTCAACCTGAATTGGCCACAGGCATTCCTGCTCATACAGATCATGGCCTCCTCACCTTTCTCCTCCAAAATGGAGTTGGAGGCCTTGAGATACAGCACAACGGCCAGTGGTTCCACGTGAATGCCCTTCCCAACTGCATTTTCGTCAACACTGCCGATCAACTCGAGGTATTCTCTACTCAAGTTTTACTTTTGAGGCTAAAACTTTATGCTCTGAATTATGCAATTATAAAAGAAAAACACATATAAATAATTTTCAATTTTTAAACAAATCTTGAAGTTTTAAAAAGAAAAAAACACATAAATAATTTTCAACATCTTTTTTTGCTTGTTTGATTGTTTATGAACTTAAAAATTAGCAGATTTTGAGCAATGGGAAGTACAAGAGTGTGTGGCACAGAGCAGTGGTGAATAATGAAAAGACTAGAATTACCTTGGTGGTGCCGAATGCTCCATCACTTGACACAATTGTGACCCCAGCCGTCCCGCTGCTGCGTGATGCTCCGGCGGCATATGGTCCAATGAAGTACATGGAATACTTGAACGTACAATATGCGACCAAACTTCACGAGAAGCGCCTCTTGGATCGACTCAAGCTGCACTAGTACTTGCATATATCCATGCTTGCTTGCTGTCGTCTGCTTCGTGTGCCCCAGCTGCTACCTAGCTTTCTAGTGCTCCTTCCCCGTTATTACTGCATTTATTACATGTAAACCAGGTGGGAGATATTGGACTCTCCTTCTCCACTTACTAAATTCCTTTTTTTTTTTTTTTGGTAATAAAGGGGTTTATTAAATAAAAAGTTAAGTTAAAGGTACAGAACGGGGGAAACAGGCTACCCTAGTATCTTCAGAAACTAACCTACCAATCTGACATGGAACATTTCATAAAAAACAAAAGTTCTATCTTGTTGAGCACCCACCTTGGCCAGTAGATCTGCACACTGATTCGCTTGTCTGTGTACATGTCTAAGAATGACTATCAGTAGAGTGGAGATCAGGAACCGGCTGTCAGAAATAATGCGAGAATGCTCATGAATGGATATATCAGTAGATTCTATTAACTGCAAAATAGTAGTAGAATCAACGTCTCGTTCAACATTTTGTAAATTGAGAGATGCAGCTAAAGATAGGCCGTCTTTTATTCCCCAAAGTTCAACTAAGATGTTTGAAGCATGTCCTACGTTTCTACTAAAACCAACTATCCAGTAGCCTAGGTGGTCTCTAATCAAGCCTCTAGCACCAGCAGGACCAGGATTGCCTGCTGAAGAGCCATCTATGTTGATTTTAACCCAAGGTGGCTTTGGAGGGAGCCAAGTGATAGAATTTCAATTCTAGGGAAAGGGGGGCTAAATTTTGAGTAGGTCCAACGAAGGAGTTCTTAGAAGCCATAGCTAAGGTGTGGGAGAGGGGGGAGAAGGGATTGGAGGGTTCAACTTTGTTCCCGGCCAGCCAAATATTCTAACATGCAAAGGAAATTATGGTACCCCATCTGATACCATGGAAGGATGAAGGGAGGTTAGACAAGCAGGCAATTTTTAACCAAGTGGAGAACTCGATGTTGGGTGTCCAGCCAATGGAGGAGGGAACGTTAGGATTCTGCCAGAAAGAGGTTGCATGTGGGCCGGTTCCAAGAATATGAGTAGAGCCTTCATTTGGGAGACCACACAAAGGGCAATTGGTGTCAGCTATGATGTTTCTCTTATGAAGGAGAGCCTTAGACGGCAATCTGTTTAGGCTAACAAGCCAAAGGAACAATTTGATTTTGGTTCTAGTTTTTACTTTCCAAACCCAATTCCAACAGGAGGAATAATGCTGAGATTTTGGTCGTTGGAGTTCGTCTTCAAGAATGAGAATTGCAGATATGGAGAAAAGGAGCCATTAGGATTAGCTTTCCATCTAAAAGAATCAGCTAGGTTACTAGTGATCTGTCTTGGGATGCACCGAATGGTATTGTAGAGGTGCTCAGGAAAGACAAAGGAGAGATCAGTGAGGCTTCAAGAACCATCTTCTGCAAAAAGATCCTTGAGTTTCATGTTGCTTTCCTCACAGATGAGTGGGCCCGAGATTAAGGATCTAAGAGGGCCTTTACCAGCCTAGTCATCCTCCCATACAATACAAGGATGTTTCCTCTATTTCTGACAGTCCACATAATGCCTTTATTAAATAGATCGAAACCTTTTTGAAGGCATTTTTTCATTGACTGAGTCTGAGCCTCTTTTCAAAGTATGCTGAGTTGGAAGTGTGTGTGTCAGCATAGAGAATCTGGGACCAGAGGCTATTCGGTTCTTTAACCATTCTCCAGCATAGGCCAGCAAGAAAGGAAATGTTTGTTATCATCAGTTTTTCTCAGGTGTAGGCCACCCAAGATTTTTGGTTTTCAGTTTTCACATAGCATCCCAGTTGACTAAGTGAAGCCTATTTTTCTCTTCAGTAGAACTCCAAAGGAAGTTTCATTGGATTCTGTAGAACCCAAAGATTAGGGCAATCACTCAAAATATATGTGGGAGGAAAGAAAATAAATAATTCACACTATATTGAAATTTTAAATAATAGAAAAAAGTCATACCGCAATAATTACAAACTCTTCTGGATTCTCTTGACTCTCTCAAGAAAATACTCTAAACAATACCTATTTATAACCTATTAGACTTGTTGAACAAGAAATCACTTGCATAAGTAATCATTAAGTCAATACAAATTCCTAAATCACATAACTACCAAAAACCTGACTCAGTAAAATTTGTAAATAAATAAATACTAAGAAACTTGATCTATTTTGCCAACATTGCTTCCCTTAAATCGATCTCTTCATTAAAATAGGTCCAACTTTATCTTGAGTAACAATCTCTATTGAAAATTCAGTTGCTGAATAGACAATATGCAACTCTATCTTGTTGATGGTTATTAGTTTCATCTTTATACGTGGCAATGGACGCACTTTATATTTTGCAAACATATCTTCAGCATTTTCTTCCTAATTAAAGTATTTATTCATGCAAACCCATTCATTACCAAAGTCACCATATTTACCACCAACATAAGTGACCAAAAATACAAAATCATAATTATCTCTTTTGCCAAAATGATCACCATCAAATAATTCAGAAATTCCACTACTACAATTATTAAAAAATTTCATCTTATCAATTAACTCTTGAGGACCAAAATATTTTTTAACTCCAATGAAATTGGTATCAATCAAATCAAATTTCTTTCCATCACTTTGAAGAGAATTTGAGTCAACAAATTCTTTTTCTTCTATTACCAAATCAAAATTTTCTTTTTCTTTCTTTGCCAAATTAACAAAATCAATTTTTCCAAACATGATATGCAAATTATCAGCCGATTCAAAATCTTTCAAATCACCCATGTCATCAACAAGTCTCATTCTCAAAATCACCAAACCAATTCCAACAATCAAATATTGGTTTAAAAGCATAATTTTTCTTAGTAGTCTGCAAAATATTATAAATGTCCAACTAGAACCTCCAAGGTATTTTGGTACGATGAATAAAACTTTTATAAATACTTTTTGCTATTATTTTGTGCATCACTTGAAAGGATAATCATTCATTCTTCCTGAAAACATGTTTTGGCATCTCGCTTGCATCAATCCAACAAAGAATATTATCCAAATTTCAAAAAGTATCACATTACAAAAAGTATCACTGCAATAGTTCAAATTTTTTTCCACATGATCTTTTTATCCAAAAAAGTTACTTCAACCTATCCAGTCAATTTTTGTGGCTGTCAAGTGACATCATCATTCATGTTGTTACATTAACTTAAGAAAATATTTAGGTAGGTTAACCAGCAAATTTGTAGATTTTGTGAGAAAGATTGAACCAAAGAAGCAACATGTTACTTTAAGATACGTTCAAGCTTAAAAAAAATATTAAATTTTTTGATAAATTACATATAACTCCCTTGTGGCTTTGCAGAATGCCAGATGACCCTTTCTAAAGTTTCCAAATAGCCACATAAACCCCCTGTTGTTTTATGTAAAATAAAAAAATGGATAGAATGCATAATCAATTATAGCAATTAGATCATACATACTCTAAAAGTACGTGTGATGAAATTATCTCCTTCGATTTCAACAGTTGTCCACATAATCTCCCTATGATTTTATACAATGTGGTTAAGTCGTCATTTGATTTAATATCAAAGTAAAGGCACTACTGGTATTTCAAGTGACGATGTTACACAAGTTAATTTTCATTTAATTTTTAGTTTACATGAAACCATAGGGGTAACGTGGATATTTAAAAATATTAGGGGATTTATATGACAATAGATGAAATCATAGAGGGTTATTAGTAATTAACCTAAACTTTTTCTGCATTGTTAGGATAAATTTATTTTTATTCTTGTGCAAAAGAGCAGCCTAGATGCATTGCAGAAAGGCAAAAGTTTTAAAATTTTTCCATTATTGGTGCATATACAGGTCCACACAAAAATTGGTCGGGACTCTATTTGAAACGCTAAATCAGTTTTCTTTGGAGACTGTGCTCGGAAGAGATATCCATCAATATCTGCTTCACGCTGTGAGTTGTTTTGTCAGACGATATTATCTCAACTAATCAGTACAATGTTGGGAAAAAAAAGTCATAAATGTAGTTATCTCATTTCCCATTTTTGGGTTCTTTTTCCAATTCCGACTTGGATGGAATATGTATATAGTGGTAAAAGTGGTTGGTGGCTTTACAAGAAGGAGGTGATCACATGGGCCAAGAAGAAGCAGAACTTGTTGTGCAGACAATAAATCAGTGCACCGGCCGGTGCGCAATGGAGGAGTTACTGTCGTCCCATCCCAAGTATCAACAAGAAATCACCAGTAGAGTTTGTCACAAAATTCGTCATTTCCAGCACAAAAAGGTTAGACACAATACAATCTGTACTCGACACACAGGCAGATAGGGTTATGATTTTAGTGCGGTCGTGTCTGATTGTTATACTTCTTACAATGTTTAGTGTACGTTTACAAAATTTAGTGAACATCTTATAACATTTAGTGTATAAAAAAAATTACACTTTTGCCAAATAAAATAACGAAATCCACGCACTCGACAAGATAATGTAAGATTTATACCACAGTTTGTAACTATTACAATGACTATACATAATTTCATGTAACTCAATCCGATCTGCCTCAATTCCATATTTTTTAAGTAGTTACTTTGTGTTCGACTGTTTGGGTAAAATACAGGAAAATTGGTGCAAAAAGCCACCAAGCATTTAACACATATTACATGTGACTGCTCAAGACATCTCATGAATCAAATATGTTTAATTTTTTTCTTAGATTTACTGATTCTTTTGTGGTGAAATGATTGAAGAATATAATTGCACGCCTTCCATTTTTCATCAGGTACATGATATGGATAATGGAAGAGCAAACATGGCTGAAATTACAAGCATCAGCTCAATAGAAACAGACATGCAAGAACTAGTGAAACTAGTTCTCACAAGTAGCCCGAGCGATCTAGATGCTGATATCAAGCAAACATTTCTTGCAGTGGCTAAGATCTTCTACTACACTGCCCATTGCAATCCTGGAACCATCAGTTTCCATGTTGACAAAGTACTCTTTCAGAGAGTACTTTGATCCAACCACGTCTATTCCTTTGTCCTGTCACAAAGAGGCATCCAAGAAAAATTTTATTCTTACACTAGTTGTACCTATGGAAACAAATAAGGGATGATTTCCGAAACCTTTTCAGTAATTTCACTTAGTGCCCCTAAAGTTTTAAAAATTGCACTTACATCCCTTGTTCATTTAAATTGATATTACTAGCCTTAAGATTCTAATATTACCACTGGACGTACGAAGGGCATAGTGGACGCAATGAGGTATGCTACTAGTTCTTGCTCTAGTTTCCCAAGAACTTAGGAGAACTAGACTTTATCCTAGAAAGGCATTCAAACTGGAAATGCCTTGGGCAATAGAATAGATAACTGATGTTAACAGGGATGTATCCTTTGTGTCCCTTGTGTACATGCTTCGTTGTGTTGATAAATAAAATCTCTCAATATTGCTCAAAAAAATGATGGGTTTTGTGATTTTTTTCCCCTTTTCATTTTTTTCATTTCTCTTTATATTTCATCAAAAAATATATGGAACTATTGATATTGTCTATTTTAGTGAAAAGTACTATGAAAAGCTGCCTGTTTTAGTGATAGATACATTGTTGTAGTTGATTATCAAATAATAAATACTGGCATGAAAAACTTGACACTCTTTCTTTTTGTAATTGTGCCAAATTACTTTACAACTATTTAGAAGAATAAATTAAACTTTATAAGATATGGGTGTTCTAGGATATTTATTAAAAATTTGACCCTGTTTTAAGGTTCTAGTTGCTAAAAGTGCCAAATCAAGGAAGATAAGTACAATTTCTGAAACTTTGAGGGAGCTAAGTGAAATAGTTAGAAACCTTAGGAGAGGTTTCTAAAATTACCCCAACAAGTAAATATATTCATGTATCTTCAAAATGCTTAATTACAAGTATTAGAGAACTGGAAAATCCAATTTAAACTTATTAATGTACAGCACATTGTCAAGGGCATTTAAGGAAGATTATGGCTTATAAGCTTGAAGAGATTTAATAGAGTGGATACATTTTACTATTTTAGGAAGTCCATTATGTTGTTCTTTGCCAAAGATTATGCACAAAGCCTCTTGATGCGATGGTTTCTCTCCAGTAAGGCTTAAAGTGTTGTCTATTTTCTAGGCTCATTTAGTTCATGGGATGAAAGATTATATATGGAATGATGCATTCCACCCAATCGAGTTAATCCCCCATTGTTCTTTGCCAAAGAATATGTACAAAGCCTCTTGATGCGATGGTTTCTCTCTGGCAAGGCTTAAAGTGTTGTCTACTTTCTAGGCTCGTTCAGATCATGGGATGAAAGAGTATATATGGAATGATGCATTCCACCTAATCGAGTTAATCCCCCATATGGGGATAAAATAATCTCACAGAAAGAGGTGTTACGAGTTATTCTGAAATGATTAAAAGGTGTGATGATGACAAGTGAGACTTATTTGCCTCTACTAATAGAATAATGCATTATTCTAACAATTATATAAACATAGTTTTTTGCTATAATAATATTTGATATTTGGACTAATTTTTCATTATTAATTATATAATAAAATTTTGGAATAATTTGCTCCCACTGAAAAAATAAAAATTTGGATTGTTTGCCTATATTAATGATATATCGTAATTTTGGACAAATTTGCTCATGCTATTAACAAAATTAAACGTTTTGCTCATTTACCCATATTAATAAAATAACTAAACTTTTGGATAAATTGCCCCTACTAATAAAAAAAGTTATGTTTTGAACTAATTTGACCATTTTAATGTGATAACTAAATTTTGGACTAATATATCCCTATTGTTAATAAGTTAAATTTTTGGCTATTTTGGTCCTATTAAAATTTTAGATTGATTTACCCCTAGTAAAAGCAAAAGTAAATTTTATAATAATTTGGCCCTACTAGTTAATTTTATAACCATATTTTTTTCATCAATTTTAATTCATAAAAAGTTAGACATATAAGTTGAGATTTGTGAGACCATTTAATAAGGTCGAACTCAATCCAAAATAAGAAAAGTTATATATTAGTTTGGTTCTGGACTACATAAAACTCACATGTGCGTTGCACTAATATCAAACTCATGTTTAAGTCGACTAATGTATGTATGTATATGTGTGTATGCATAGTGTGTGTACATGTCTATACATAGTGTGTGTGTATGTGTGTACATGTAAGTCAAGTTTGGATTTACCAAAATTTGATTAATACTCCAAATTGTAGATCTGCTAAAAAGGGTATTTTTTGTCTATAAATAAGTAATCTAATCTCATCCTGTCTTTGACCAAAAACAATATGAAGTTATTTTTGTAAAACATCCCATCTAATATAAACAATATGAAGTTATTTTGTAAAACATCCCATCTAATATAAAGTCAACCATGTACTAAATAAAAAGATTACTCATCCGAAAATGATTTAAGGTAAATAATACGAGAACAAGTAATACTCGTTGATTCATTCCTTGAACCAAATATCGTTCAACATGTCTTTCTGTTTATGCATGTCCTACTTGGCAAGGTGGCCAGACATGGCAAAGTACATTTCCTAAAAATACCTTTCCTTATGGCATTGCCCCCTTATGCTTTGAAAAGTATTCTTCATCTCTCATTACATTGCTTTCGTAGAAACCAATTTCTTTTTAACATTTCTCCTATGGTACGAATTTTTCGGTGTTATTATAGTACAGAATTGATCACTAATTGAATAAGATATAATGTTAGAAAATTCAAAGCACAAAAAAAATCTACATAAATAAATACTCGTAAATGGAATTTTTACTCACATAATAATGACTTCACTTTCGAGATACAGTCACGTCCCCTCTAATCATAGATCCTGGCACTATCGTTGTATGCCAGTCCTATGTAGCACCAGTTGATTGGTGAATATGTATGTACGAGATGAGGAAAGATACTTGAGTTTCCATGAAATGGTCGAGATTCAGATAATGTGCGAAGAGGGCAAACTTCTAAAGCAATCTGCAATGAGGTAGGATCCAAATAATCTACTATCTTAAATTTGGAACAATGTGCGAGAAGGTAGAAACCAAGTAATGTCACGAATGAAGTAACCGAGTTGTAAGAATTCTTAAAGTGGGGATTTGATTTTTGGAGCAAGAAGTACAAATAAATTGGCAATTTAATCCATTGATGGAGCAAAATTGTTGGCATACTAAATCAAAATTCAAAATTTGAAGTTTCCATATTATTACTTAGCAGTGTTTTAGTGTTTTAGTAAGTTAATCATTTTAGTAATTCTTTTGCAGTCAAGTTATAGTAGTTTTTATTATTTAGGAATTAATATTTATTTAGAAAATTTCTTGTGGTTCTAAGACTTGTTTACCAAGTCACCTAATCTATAAATAGGGAGTATTAATATTGGTGTCAATTGAGAAGAGTGAAATTTAAGAGTCTTGTTATTGTGTGGTTATTGATATTATTCTTCTTTCTCCCACACATACTTGCATGTGTGTAAATTGCCTCCCCATGTACATTGATTATATGAAATTTATCTCCTATACCTTTTTTGTGGAATTTTTTGGGTCCTACAAAATCCATCAACACTTTGTTAGTTTATGGCCCGTTTAAGACTTTCTGAAATGAAATATACTGTATTCAAAAGAAAACAATGTTTGAAAAGGGAAAAAATCAAACTTTCTATACAAGTTAATTAAATGAATTACTCACAATATGACTAAATAAAAGGTGGGAGATAATAAGGTCAGTCTTCGTGGTTATAATCTATGTTTTTAAACTCGGATTGGACCGGCCGGTTCGACCCGTTGAACCGGGAACCGGTCAGGCATTAGGTCCTAGTCAACCCTCAAAACCGGAAAATTCAAAAATCGGTCAAAGCCGGTCAAAACCCGGGTCTGACCGGTTGACCCGATTGACCGGGTTGGACTATTTGACCAGTTTTTTTTTTTAACCCATTATATCCTTTCAAACTCACTTTTTAAGTTTTAGTAAATATGCTTTAACATCTCATTATTTTAATAAAGTGTAAAATTAATCCAATACATTTTTTAAGTTACATTTCTACCTCTATATATATATTATATTCTTTAAGTCAATTTATTTATTAAATATAAAATTATCTAATTTATATATAAAGTCATAAATCACCAATTTAAGAAAAATTTATATATATATATATAAAGTTGAAAACTACCAATTTGAGAGAATTTTTATATATTATTTTTTAAGAAAATTTTTTTATATACTATTTTGATTATATATTATTAATATATATATTTATGACATCATCCGAATCGACCCCCGGTCGAATCTGGTCGGACCCATCGACCCCTGACCCCTGAGTTCAGCCGGTTCGATGCCCGGTCCGAATCTGAAAACATAGGTTATAATAGCTTGAGGGATTCCTCCACTTGCGGATATATTGATGTTGTCTCTCTATAGAACGAATGAGCTAACACGTGCGCGCGCGCGGGCACACACAAATGTCTCACAGCTTTTTACAAATTCCTTGTATTTCCATTGTTCTCTTCTAAATCTTCAATAGGATAGAAGTAAGAGTTTATTTCTTTAAGTGGCAGATTGATAGGTGCCAAACCTGTGTAATAATAAAATACTTACTTAGAAAGATACAAATTTGCATATAGTGATGAGCAAGATCATCTCCACAGGGATTGGAAAGAATTTGCTTCTTTGAGAATTAAGATTAACGGGGGGTTTTTGAGAATTAAAAAGATAACATATCAAAGCAACAAAAGGAGAGAAATAAATGAGAGAAACAAGTAGTAGAGAAAGCTCTAGTCAAAGATGTACTTCGAAAATTGTTCACGCAACTGATCATTGATGCAATGGTAATCCTAACATTCATTAATAAACAAGTTTTCAATTGCTGGCACGGCCTAACAATTGACTCCTCCTTACTGTATCGAAAGTCATTGTACGACCATTGACTATTTCTCTAATCAAGAAATAACCCTAGGTACAACCATAGGATTGAACTTCCTAATTGCATTAAAAATTAGAGAAGCCCTGTTCTAATTAACAAACGCGCTACGAGGGCTTATTTAAATTAAATTGTATGTTTCCCTGATACAAACCCAATCATGCCAGTTGCCACCCTGATTAGAATAGTCAAACAATTACGGATTCGATTACCTTAATTTGCAATCAATTATTGCGAATAATCGAATATTGGCCACCTATCCAATTACTTGTAGTAATTATAAGCAATAAAAGTAGAAAACACACAAATACCAATGAACAAAAGAATTAAATAAAACAATTTAGATCTCATAGTCGTCGCTGAACCAAATCCTCAGTTGCTCCTTGACTAGAATTGAAAGATTAGTTCTCCATTAATGGAGAACCAGCCATGCAAATCGTTGGAAGTTTGATTGTTTTTTGCAAGAAAAGAAAGCCAGCCACCCTTTCGTTCTTTCCTCCCCAGGGAAAGAAAACAACCAAGTACTCCCTCTTTTTCCAATTGAATTCCGGGAACAAAGCGAAGTATTAGTCCCCCTTTTTCGCCCAATTCTCATGCCTTTTCTTTCGAACTTCAACAACTACTTAAAAAGATAAAAACATTTCCTAATCAAATTAACATAACCTACTCCTACTTCTAAGGAAACAACCAAAGAAAGAGTTCTTCTCCGATTCCGCTTCCTCCTAAGAATAATGCAGAGTACGAATTGGGAACTTCGAGCAACTGCCAAACTTGGAATTGGACTCGAATTAGGAAACTGCCCAATTATCACCAAAATATCTTCATTTAAACACTTCTCGTTCCAACTCCTGCAATTAGCACAAAATACCAAATATCAATAGAATCAATCAAATAAGACCATATTTGGCACAAATACAAAGGAAAATATTAACAATTATACCAACTAATTGCACCTATCAACTCCCCCACACCTGAATTATGCTTGCCCTCAAGCAGAATCAAGCTTAGAAGTACAATCAAGATGTCAAGTAATTTGCAGCAACCCATACTAACATAAATAACCTATTGTCCTAACAACTTCGTTGGAATCAAAACATACCAAACTTAAAAATCCTCACAAGGGATTTAGTACAGGCGCTCATCACTCAAAGTGTATAAGGTGGAATTTTAACTCTCAAATCGACCCAATGGGGTGACATTACCATATGCTTGCTAATATATCATATCTCCACCACTAATAGTGAATTAAATGTAAAAATCAAAGGGACTTTAATGAGGATGTAATGGGGCTCGGGTGAAGGGTAGGATATAAAGGTAAATTAGGTGTAAACACGTCAAAAAAATATCCAAAAATTCATGACATGAAGTTGTTTCAGACACAAACTCCCAAGGCATAGCAACACCTTCTACCAATTTAGCAAGTGCACCTACCCTCAACAATTGCCATTACTACATCAAAAGATTTAAGAATAACAGTGCTACACGGCTTGCATTTTCTTTGCTAGATTTTTTTCTTCTCTTTTTTTTCATTTTTTCCATTTTTTCATCTTTTTTTTTGAATTTTTCTTTTCATCATTTTTTTTTCATTTTTCGTAATTCTCAGCATGTGCAAACACTTTGGAGCAACTCCACTTGCTAATTCACTTCAACACCTTGAGGTAATATAAAAATTTTCATGCCATGAAATTCAGACATCCTTTCAACACAAGACTCAAGAGAAAGTTTAAAAGAGGTCTTGGGGTAATAATTGCAGCTATTAATCAAAGAAATCAGTTAAAGGCTCAAAAGGGCTCACTAATGGTAAACAAATAAGGGCATGTTTTTGAGAAAGTCAAACATGGTTTATTCCTAGGTGCCCTCATCATTTTAATGCATCAAATTCAACAAAAATATGGTCTTGAAATGCATAACAAAGCAAGTTCTAGAATGACTGAACCATGCGCGTGAACCACTCAACAAATGAAATTAGAGCAAAATATGAATGGACTGCTCATTAACAGGCTCAAATCAGCTCACAAAGTGGTTAAAAATTGTCAAATTTAGCACATTCATCATCCAACTCCATTTTCAAGAGAAATAGGAAATTTAACTAGCATTGATGTGCTACTCAAACTTGCATCTTGATTGTATACTTCATCATAGCCAATAACAATCAACTGGCAGCAACAAAGAAAAATAGAAACAATGCTAAGCATACTAGCTAATCTAGCCTCTCCCCCACACCTGAATCTTACATTGTCCCCAATGTAAGGAAATAAGGAATAAAAGAAAAGTTAAAGGGAACAACGACACTTCCCTGAATATGGAAGAGAGAACGCCCAAACTTCTGGAGGAGAAAGGGGTTTTGAATCCCACATGAAGAAAGAATTGCCTCAAATTTTGGGACATCTGCGAAATCTGTCACCAAGTTGAACCAAACCCAAGTGGAACAATAACCCAAACAAACAAGTCACAAAGTCACATTAAAGGAAAGAGTGCCATAGCCAACCAATGATGCTTAATTCAATTAATATTAGCAACAACAGCAGCACTTATCAATCAACATCCATGGACCAACAATCGCACAGCAAATTGCCACGGGATCTAATAATCAAAAATTAAACTTCTCGAATTTCCATAGACCAATGATTCAATTTCACACAGCAAAAATCAATTAAGTTCATGCAAACAACCATGAATTACCAAACAATAATCTAAAAATGGAAACAATTACTCTCAAACAACTGTGAATCAATAATTGTTGAAATGGACAATTAACAACCGTGAAAAGCAATGGCCGGCATCTGATAATGAGAAGGAGATGGGGAATGAAACTATCGAAAAAGATGGGGGTCAATTCAGGCCGGCGGAGATGGAAAACGATGGCCATAATGGTGACTAATAGCTCTGGAAACAGATGGCTGGAGTGAGGAAGCAGCAGCGCAGCAACAGGCAGCCCAGCAGCACGGTGATTTGGGGTTGTAGGATTGCTGACTGAGGTGCGAGCAGTGTGACCGAGGTGGCTACAATGGCAGAGCAATGTGCACATCTAGAGTGATGTAGCAATTCGAGATTGCGACGACTCGAGCAAGAGAGCAGATCGTGATCGTGATCGCGGAGCAGATCATCGTGAGGCAACAAATAGACGCCAGCGACGATCGAGGACCAAGCAGATTAGATCAAAAATGATTGGCAGCTAGGACCCCGTGGCGAAACGACTTGGGGCTGTGATTTGCAAGGGAGCAAATCGGCATGGCTGTCAGTCGTGGATTGGAAATCTTCAACCACGGGTGGCTCGTAATAGAGGTGGACGCGCTGGTGATGGCGGTAGTTGGTTCAGATTGGAAATCCGATGGGCAGTGCAGTAGGTTAGAAAAAGAGAGAAGAAGAGAGAAAAGAGAAGAAAGAAAGAAAGAGAAGAAAGAAAAAGAAAGAATTAGGGTCGGCCCTCTTTCTCTCTCTCTCTCTCTCTTTTTCTAAGAACCAGCAAGTTAGGTGTGGGCATGCCTAACTAAAGAGAAGTCTTATGCCCATGCATCTGAAAATTGTTCCTTAGACGTGCCCGCTAGGCGTGGGCACGCCTAAGTCATGGGAAGTCTTCTAGTCGGTCTGTCAAAAATTCGTCCCTTAAGCGTAACCACTAGGCGTAGGCATGCCTAACTAATGCTAAGTCCTCTGGTCGAACTGCTAAATTCATTCCTTAAGCATGCCCGATAGACGCGAGCACGCCTAACTGATTGGCTCCCAACCTGAATATTTTTTTTTAGAAAGAAAAACTATAGAAATTAAATCACGTAAGTTGCAACGAAAGTTAAATGAAAACACAAAAATGATTAAAATTAAGAATTCCTTCGGTTGCCTCCCAAGCAGCGTTTTTCTTTAATGTCGTTGGCTAGACATAAAGCCTTATTTGTTCAAGGAGGATAAAATCGTTTAGCGCGTTTCATTGCTTCCTTCTCTACATGCACCTGATATTTTTCATAAATGGAGTAATGCTCAAGCCTTCGAGCTCTTTTCATTCCTTGACTAGAGGATAACTCCAAACAAGCAAGCAATGACTTTTGTTCTTTAGTTACTTCTTCATCGTGACTAATTAAAAGCTTAATAGTCATCGCAGCTCCTAACTTATTCCTGTCATGAAACTCAAAAACTTCTGGTATAACAAAATCAATCTCATTAGTGGGAAATATAAAATGAGAATTAGGAGTCTGTTGGCTAGGAGATGAAGAAGATATCACCACAGTTGGGTTTTGGTTAGTGGACTCTTCCACTGGAGAGATTTGAGGTTAAGGTCCCTTTACATCTTTCTCAACGTCCTTTTCAACTGCATGTTTAAATCTTTCCTTTTGAATATGTGATTCTTCATCATTTTCCAACGTAATTGCACTCATATTTGGATCAGAGTTGACAATGGCCTGTGAGGGCAATTTTTTACGAATTTGAGGTGCTAATTCGCTCATTGCAAATACCATTAGATTTATTTGATTCTCCAAATTTCGAATGCTCGCCTCCATTTTCTGTTGAAAATTTTGAATGCTCGCCTCGATTTTCTGTTGAAATTGCAAAGTGTTAGAGGCTAATGTTTTAATGATATTCTCAAGAGTTGTACCTGAATCAGATGAGAGTGGTTGATTCTTAAATAGGTATGATGGCTGGTATTCTTGGTGACGATTCGAAAAGAAGTTTTGTTGCCAATTTCCATCGTAGCTCATGTTAGGATGATCCCTCCAATCAAAATTATATGTGTTGGCATATGGGTCATATTGCCTACGGGGTGCGGGCATGTTACCAGTCATGTTCACCTGTTCAGTTCTCTCGCCTTGCAATAGTGGACAATAGTCTGTGGGATGGTTTATATCTTCGCAGATTCCACATACCTTAACCTACTGCCATTGTCTCACTACTCATTGTTGAATAAGAGACGTTAATTCAAATAACTGTTATTGAATGGATGAGACATTTAACTCATGAACTCCTTCATAATTGAAATTTTGTCCATAACTAAATGGTAGAGTATTGTAAGCTATAAATCAACAACAAATCAAAGAAAATATATCAAAAAAATAACAAAAAATAATTCAAAAAGAAACAAATTAATAAGACACCAGTCCCCAGCAATGATGCCAAAAATTGACAGGTGCCGAACCTGTGCAATAATAAAATACTTACTCAGAAAGATACAAATTTGCATATAGTGATGAGCAGGATCGTCTCCACAGGGACTGCGAAGAATTTGTTTCTTTGAGAATTACGATTAACAGGGGGTTTTTGAGAATTAAAAAAATAACATATCAAAGCAACAAAATGAGAGAAACAAGTAGTAGAGAAAGCTCTAGCCAAGGATATACTTCAAAAATTGTTCACGCAACTGATCATTGATGCAATGGTAATCCTAACATTCATTAATAAATAGGTTTTCAATTGCTGGCACGGCCTAACAATTGACTCCTCCTTACTGTATCGAAAGTCATTGTACGACCATTGACTATTTCTCTAATCAAGAAATAACCCTAGGTACAACCATAGGATTGAACTTCCTAATTGCATTAAAAATTAGAGAAGCCCTGTTCTAATTAACAAACGCGCTACGAGGGCTTATTTAAATTAAATTGTACGTTTCCCTGATACAAACCCAATCATGCCAGTTGCCACCCTGATTAGAATAGTCAAACAATTACGGATTCGATTACCTTAATTTGCAATCAATTATTGCGAATAATCAAATATTGGCCACCTATCCAACTACTTGTAGTAATTATAAGCAATAAAAGTAGAAAATGCACAAATACCAATGAACGAAAGAATTAAATAAAATAATTTAGATCTCACAGTTGTCACTAAACCAAATCCTTAGTTGCTCCTTGACTAGATTTGAAAGATTAGTTCTCCATTAATGGAGAACCAGCCATGCAAATCGTTGGAAGTTTGATTGTTTTTCCCAAGAAAAGAAAGCGAGCCACCCTTTCGTTCTTTCCTCCCCAGGGAAAGAAAACAACCAAGTACTCCCTCTTTTTCCAATTGAATTCCGGGAACAAAGCGAAGTATTAGTCCCCCTTTTTCGCCCAATTCTCATGCCTTTTCTTTCGAACTTCAACAACTACTTAAAAAGATAAAAACATTTCCTAATCAAATTAACATAACCTACTCCTACTTCTAAGGAAACAACCAAAGAAAGAGTTCTTCTCCGATTCCGCTTCCTCCTAAGAATAATGCAGAGTACGAATTGGGAACTTCGAGCAACTGCCAAACTTGGAATTGGACTCGAATTAGGAAACTGCCCAATTATCACCAAAATATCTTCATTTAAACACTTCTCGTTCCAATTCCTGCAATTATCACAAAATATCAAATATCAGTAGAATCAATCAAATAAGACCATATTCGGCACAAATGCAAAAGAAAATATTAACAATTATACCAACTAATTGCACCCTATCACAGATAACGAGTGCACGCTTAATTTTGGCATAACATTGTATCCATGCTAAGAAGTTTACACAAGCAACATTTCCAAATGACTGCTTACTCCCCACCCAAACAGACAAAAATAAATAAATGCATAAGGGTTTCCAAATGAGAGATGCCCAATTTGACTGAGACTTCCCAAGTCCGCTGGAGATGCCCAAATCGGATTAGGCTGTATTGGGGCTGCCAAGATCGCATGTAGCAACCACTTCTAGCGTAGGAAGTTAGGATCAGGACTCAGAAAGTTCCTAAATTAGGTACCTTTCAGTCGTATATATTTGTAAGTTTATTCGTATACACCAACTCATGTATGAGGAGGTGCAAACCGATCGAGTTTAACCGAGTAGCTTGCTAGCTTACTTGGTCAAAACTCGACCTTGAGATTGAGCTTCATATGTAAAGCTCGAAAACTTGTCGATTATAATCAAGTTCAATCGAGTTTCTCACACACACACAAAAACACATATTAAAATTTTCCATTTATTAGTTGAAATGTATATTTTGTAAGGGTGGCAATTCAAGACCCGACACGATGATACGTATGAACAGGATCCTAGAAATATCTGACCAAAATATGACGTGAAAGAATTTGTGTTAAAAATGGGCCGACCCGATTATGACACGAAAAAGGAAATAGGTCATTATGAGTCGACACGTGAATTGACACGAATAACATGTTATTAACCCATTAGAACTTGTGTATTGACATGTTAAACCAAAAAATACAACATGACACATTTGCAACACAAATTATCATTTTATTAGAGATTTTTATTTCTTTTAATACCTCTGAAATGTAAATCAAAATCAAAATTATATAATTAAAAAAATTACTTGGTTCTCTTTTTTATCTAAACCAAATTTCTTTAAATTCACTTCTTAAAAATTGTGTTCTAATTTAAAGCCAAATATAAAAAGTAGAAGCCATTAAATAATTAAGAATTCAAACAAATTTTTTTGGACAAAAAATTAACTAATGAAGATATTTTAAAGTATAAAAAAGTATTTCTTCATTTCTTGCATATCTATTTACACCAAATCTGTTTTTTTATTCTTTACTAAATCTATGATGAAAATAGTGTATTCCTTTCTAGATAGACTAATAGAGTACCTAAAAGTCTTTTTTCTTTGACAAAAAGTCTTATTGTTATTTATGCTAAATTTCTTTGTAGTCACTCCTAAATTAATCGAAATTGGAAACTTAACTAGCTCCTTCATTGTTTGACTGTTGAAGCCAAAAGATTACAGACAACGAACCTTTGAGAATTCATATCAAAATTTTCAATCATAAATCAATTGTTTTCATAAAAATGCATTACTTGGGATCAGAAGCTACAGAGATTTGGAGAAGATAGATTAGAGTTTTGATATTTTGTGATGTTTCATTAGTAATTTCAATTTAAAAAATTAAATGGATGAAGTGGATTAAAACAAGACATGTGATGAGAAATGGAATGATGGACGCTTTGATTTGGGATCATTTCTTATATTCTTATCCAGGGGGATTAAAGCTCCAAGACGGTCGTTAGATTCCTTCCTTTGAACAAGGCTTGGATCAAAGATTTATATTTTGTTTCAAATTGAAGAATGAAGCTACCGTTTGAAGTCTTTTAGAACAAGGGCACAATTGTCTAATTTTTCCATGTTTTCCTTAAGTCATTTTAGTAGGAATAATATCGGACCAAGGCTTTGTCATGATGTCCGAATTTTGGTAGCTTATATATTCAATAATTGTTATTTAGTAGTTTCCTAAAAGATAAAGCCATGATTGGCCTATTCTAGTTAGGTTAGGTTTTTAGGTATTTTTGAGTCCAAGTTAAAGTAGGATTTTGAGTGTTTGTAAAGGCTATAAATAAGCCTTCTTCTCCAATATTTTTCATAAGACTTTGATTAATGAAAATTGAGAGTTTCTCTTTTCTAGTTCCTTGGGAACGACCCTTGATACAAAGTGAATGAGTTCCTTTGTTCAAGTTTAGGCTTATCAATTCAAGAGCAGCGTTGAGTTGTGGCCTTTCTACCAAATTTCTTGGTTAGCTAATTAGCTAGATTGTGGGTTGAGATTCAATTCCAGGTTCGCAATCTCAGGGTTAGAGGAGTCGAGGATTTCCATCCCTTTGTACCCATAACCTGTTCAAGATAGATCATTCCAAGCCAATTGCGTTTCTTCAAGAGCGGAGTTTGGAGATTCGGTTTGCATCAGTTGGTATCAGAGCTTCGGCTCTTGAACCAGGTTAATATCCTTTTTTCTTTCTTGTTTTCCTCTTTGTTTATAAAAAAAAAAAAAAAAAAAATCATTACTGTTCATCAGGTACTGTAGCTAAGATGCTGTAGCACTACTGTTCATAGGTACTGTAGAAAACACTGTTCACCCCGAAAACACTGTTCATCCGAAAAAAAAATTAGTCTTATTTATCTTGTGTTCTTGTTGTTGTCAAGTCATGGGCTAGAATCCATAACACCTTGAAGTTCTTGAAATTATTGGTTGTAAACCAAAATTCTTGTTGGGTTGTTTTGACTCAAAGCTGCCAAAAAAAAAAAAAAAAAAAAGCAGCTTGTGTTTCCAAAAAAAAAAAAATCAAGAGATCCGTGGAAAAGAAAAAAAAGGAAAGAAATCGATCCAAAAAAGAAAAGGAAGCTTGACCTAAAAGAAATTCCATTCTTGACAGGGATTACTTTCCTAATTTATTTGAATCTGAAAATTAATTCCTTATGTGAATTGGGAAGCTTAGGAAACATTCCAAATCACCAACTTTATTTGGAAAAAGGGGTTAAATCAGATTTTCTATATTTATCAATTGAATTCCAAGGTCAAATTGGATTAGATTTCCATATTTCTAGCTTATCCTTTGAGTAGAGTTCTAGGTTTCCAAATTTCTACTGTGTCTTTGTTTCCTTAATTTCAGCTTCTACTTGTGCCTTCTTTTCTAGTTTTATTTGTCCATTTTGTGAGTCATTAGTCTTGTCTTTCTTGAGTCAAAAGTCTCTCCCGAGTCAAAATTTCATTAGTGCCTTCAAATTCTCATATGTCGTCACATGCCAACCGGATTGGATTGATTAGTCTTCTTGAGCAATCGTGAGCCAATTCATATTGTCTCAAGGATTGTGAACAAGGACTTGAAAGAGTTGGTGAGATTATTAGAGTGGAATTTGAGTGCATACACGAGAGTTGAGTGGATACACTAAGGGAGTGTGTGAGGTTATTATCTTGTATTTTTTTTTCTAACCTTTCTTTGCAGATTTTATCACCATGAGGCACAATCCTCTAAAGGAGTTGTTCAAGAAATTCCATGCTCTTCGTCAAGGTACTAAATCAGTGAAGGAATATTACAAAGAGATGAGATCCATCATCCAACAAGCTGAAATTGTTGAGGATTCCTTTGTTATTGATCACTTTTTGGATGGATTAAATGATCAAATAGCTAGGTATCTTGAAGTGACTAATTGTATGGAGTTGTATGAAGTTGCACATGCTGCTATGGACATTGAAGAGAAGCTCGAGAGGAGACGTCAAAGGAAACTTTCTTTGGCAGGTAAACGTGCTTCACATGAGAAGCATGAGCAAGAAATTAAAGAGTCACGTCAAATGTCCAAGAACGAGCCTTTGATGGGACGATTTGAGCAACTATTGGATACCTATGTAAAGTCGTATCTTGAGCATGAAAAGAAAAGGCTTGCACTGTCCATTGCACTAGCCGCTAGTCAAAAGCTAGTTGGAAAGGATTTATGTGAGGAATATGAAGATGTACAATCGGTGTAGTGTAAATAAAGGAGAGTGAGTTGAGTAAGAAGGAAAAGAAAAGAGTGCATTGAGCTAATTGTGAGTGGAAAATAAATGAGCGTGAAAGGGCTTATTATTTTTCTAACAATCTTAACTTTACTTTGTTTAGTGTTAATGGTCTTTTTCAGGTACAACAAGGTGAAGTAAAATGGTTTTGAGGTGCACCATTACAAAGTCTTTAAATGGAACCATGTTCTTTCGAGGCATTGCAAATTTCTACATTCACTCCCAAGAATTGAAGACCGTTTTCACCAACCAACCTTTGAGTTTGAAAGGGAGTCTTCAATCTTATCCTCTAGTTCATTCTTTTGCATTTGAAAGCCGTGCCATTTGTTTGGATTGTGTAGATTGTTATGGTAGTCCTTTGAGTCATTCTTCTGATGTTGTTGATCATGCTAGTTGCTTATGTTTTGTCAGTTATTTTGATAATTATTTGAGTCATTGTGAGAGTCCTATTTGTTTTAACTGTGAGTGTCTACCATTGAGTCCTTATGAGTTGTCTGTTCTAATTAATTCCTGTGGTTATTGTGTTAGTAGTGATGATGCATATTTATTTAGTAAGTTTAATGTGTTCGTAGGTTGTGTTAAGAGTCGTTTAATGATTCATGGAGTACAAACTTTTCCTACTTGTTATCAATTAGGTAAAGTGGGTGAATATCTGTGTTTCCTCATCATTTATTCCTCGTCTTTCATTTTTGATCCAGGTATACATGTGATGGGCTATTGGCAAGATACTTGTGAGCTGAAGCGTGCATGTTGGTTCTTGTTCCAATTGACTAAAAGGCATGTTTCTTGGCTCGCATTCATCAACACATGGCCTGAAGTTCTCCAGTGCAAACGATCCTTCGATTTGGGACAAATCGCCTTTCAAGAGGAGGGGAATGATGAGAAATGGAATGATGGACGCTTTGATTTGGGATCATTTCTTATATTCTTATCCAGGGGGATTAAAGCTCCAAGACGGTCGTTAGATTCCTTCCTTTGAACAAGGCTTGGATCAAAGATTTATACTTTGTTTCAAATTGAAGAATGAAGCTACCGTTTGAAGTCTTTTAGAACAAGGGCACAATTGTCTAATTTTTCCATGTTTTCCTTAAGTCATTTTAGTAGGAATAATATCGGACCAAGGCTTTGTCATGATGTCCGAATTTTGGTAGCTTATATATTCAATAATTGTTATTTAGTAGTTTCCTAAAAGATAAAGCCATGATTGGCCTATTCTAGTTAGGTTAGGTTTTTAGGTATTTTTGAGTCCAAGTTAAAGTAGGATTTTGAGTGTTTGTAAAGGCTATAAATAAGCCTTCTTCTCCAATATTTTTCATAAGACTTTGATTAATGAAAATTGAGAGTTTCTCTTTTCTTGTTCCTTGGGAACGACCCTTGATACAAAGTGAATGAGTTCCTTTGTTCAAGTTTAGGCTTATCAATTCAAGAACGCGTTGAGTTGTGGCGCCTTTCTACCAAATTCCTTGGTTCGCTAATTCGCTAGATTGTGGGTTGAGATTCAATTCGTAGGTTCGCAATCTCAAGGGTTAGAGGAGTCGTAGGATTTCCATCCCTTTTGTACCCATAACCTGTTCAAGATAGATCATTCCGCTGCGTCGCCAATTCGTTTCTTCAAGAGCGGGAGTTTGGAGATTCGGGTTTGCATCAACATGACATGTTAATAAACAAGTTATGTCACGAACACGGCACAAAAGTTTAGTGTGTCGTTTATGGACCTGTACTTATTTAACACGAATACGATTATGACACAACACGATACATTTACAACCCTAATATTTTGATCCTAGTTTAAAATTATATGAAATAAAATTTCATATTATTTATATTCGATTGGACTTGATTAAACTTGATAGAATTTGCTTGGGTTTAATTTGATCAAACTTGAGTTCAAACTTAAGTATAACAAAACAAAATCGAGCTCAAATTCGAGTTTAAAGTTTTTAAATTGAGTCAACCTTGAGTAGTGCAAATACAAGAATTAGGTAGGCGTTGTTTGTCTTACTTCTTTCAAAATACAAGGATAGTTATAAGAGGTGTAATCAAGTCTAGTTGAGGTCAAGCAATCAAACAGCACCTACCGAATTCTTTGTATTTTTTGTATATCAAAGAGGCCTTAAATGGGGCTAGGCTCCTCTCTAGTTTGTGCTTCGTCTAGCCCCCCCCCCCCAAACACAGACACACATACCCAAACACACACACATATATACATATACATACATACATACATACATACATACATACATATCTATATACATACATATATATATATATACACACACACACACACACACATATATGTATATGTGTATTTTGAGTAGTTAAGACTACCATAACTTAAGGAGCTTTCATTTGCTATTTTCTTGCATATTTTTGTTCAGTTTTAATTTTTTTTAATTTGTTCATTGTCTAAATAATATAGAAACCTTAATAGTGCCGGTAATTATTCATTCTTCCTTGTGGATTTAACTCTTAATACCTTGTACTCAATTTCGATCTATATGCTTGTTAAAAATCATGTGTGGGGTATTTAGAAATTTATAAATATAAAACTTGACTGTGGATTGAGCTTAATTATATATACGTGCCCCATACTCATCACATATCCCTAATTGATACACATTTAAACCATCTACAACTCATTCCAACAATTTGTCATTATATATATATAGACACGCACACATGCACGAACAAAATAAATCTTCAATTAGTTTAGCATAGATTTACTTCTTTTTCTCTCTCTCTCTCTATTTTTCTTTTTTTAAGAAATTGAATTTCTTGGTCTTCCATTACCATTTCTATAGGTAAGCACATCAAGTAGGATAAAAGAAAGCACAGATTCCATTCGATTGATGCTCCGTTCCATGAATGATGGGGAGATTAGCATATCACCTTACGATGGATAGAAAATGAATGTGAGAAGATCTCATCTAATGAGGCTGGAAAAATACTACATTAACAACTAAAAATTTGAAAAAGATAAAGATATAGCCAAGCCAAAGCCAAAAAGGTAGGCTATCTTCCGCCACAAAGGGAAATGTAACTGAATTCAAGAATCTAAACCTACTAGAACCTTAAGCCATTCCACAAATTAAAACATCACTCAATAGTTATCAATGCCGTATAAAGTCATGAATCAAGGATATGAAAGTTATTGTTACTTTTTTTCTAAAATAATCGGAAAGAGGTGAGATGTAAAAGTGAGAGATGAAGAAGGATTTAAATTAAGAATCTTTAATTATAGATTTCTAGATTTAATTGTTAGATTGAGGAAAAAAAAAATCAAACCTAGTGATAGGCACACAGCAGTCAATGTGCCGCAAAAGAATTAGTTAATTCTTGCAGACTACAGTCAATATGCGAAAAGATAATTCATGCAAGAATCCACAGTCAGAATATGGCTCTCGCAGGCGTCAGCCTATTCGGACCCTAAGCCCAAACGGTTGTCAGGAAAATTGTTTAGGCTGGTTTTGTGTAAAATGCACAAGATGTAAGTCTTTCTGCACACGATGTAACTCACTTTCAACAACATATAATTATAGAACAAAATTTTGTGAGCCCCACACACGGTGTAAAAAATGATGCACAAGAAAAAATTTGAACCTTACATTTTTTTTTATTACCAAATCTTGGCTATAAACCTTGAGGAATGGTTGCTTCTTGCAACCTGCAACCGTTCCTGCCCCTCTTCCTGCTTGTTCCAACTTCTGACGATGTTTTCTAACCTAACGTGAGAAAAGGGAAGACGGTCAAAAAAGAAAAAGACTTGTTAGCCATCAATTGCTGTCCCGATGTGGATGGAATTAGTCCAAGTGGCAGAAGCAGATGGTACTAAATTCAAATTCTCAGTCGATCAAAGACGCCAATCTCGGCTTCGAATCCAGTATTAGTTTTGGGATCCTATTGTTGTCGAAGAGTCGTGATCTCCGAGTTGTAGGATTCTACGATTCACCTTTCTAGTGTTGATTTGGGTCATTTCAGAGTTTTTATGATATCGCTCTAATGCGTACAAAATTCTAACCGATTAAGTAATCGAGACTTATGCGATTTGTACAACTTGGACTCTATGGGATTTTTCCATTAAATAAATTTAAATTTGTATTATGTGGTATAATCCAAACCTGCTAGTGTATAAAAACTTATACACTGACAGTGTATAAAAAAGTTATCCTTAAATTAATGCTACTACTTTCTCGTAACTAAAGTAAAATCTGATTAACGTTTAATCCAGACTGATGCGATTTGTACAACTTGGACTCCATGGGATTATTCCATTAAATTAATACTACTTTCTCGTGACTAAAGTAAAAAGTCATTCACGTGAGGCTAACTAATACAAGTAAAATGTGGAAAAGGCACCGATTTAGGATTTTGCGGAGATTTTCTTAGTGACATGGATGAATTAAATTATGGAGCACTGCATGAAAAATGGGTGGATATGTTTGAATTTTTGTTAGAAGTAATCAAGTCAAGAAATTATTTAAGAAGTATAAATTCCGTCCAACTCAAGAAATTGTTTGAGAAGTATAAATTCCGTCCACTGCCACATATGTAAATATGAAATTGAAGATTAGTTACAAGCTAGTGTTTCATGTCGATTATACAACGATAGAGTTACTCATTGAAATTCAAGTTTGAGATGTTATTGTAGATAACAACAATGGCAAGTTTGGTTTAAGGGAGATAATGAAGGACATTAAACTAAACTACATTAATACTAAGTTTCCTAATTACTTTAAGTTCTTTTGTGGTGCCTTATTTATTTAGTTTCCATATTAGTTTAGAAAATATCAATTCAATTTCAAGTAAGTTTTGGTTTACAATTATGTTTGATTAGAAAGTTTTGCAATTTATAAATACTACTAGTCTAGTATATTATTACCTAGAAGAGTTGAGTCGAGTTTTGAATTGTGAGGTTGAGGAAAATCTTTAAATTGAAGTTTGTAGGTTGTCATGAGAGAAAGATTATGACGTGATATTGTTTTTATTGAGTTTTGATTTAACAAATAATTGAGTATTTGTTATGTGTTATCTCCTCCTTTCTCCAAATACTGGGATATTAGGCATGCAGGGGGGAAGAATGGCAGGAAATGGGATGAGGGTGAGGGAAGGGGAAAAGCAATGAAGGCATGGGAGTGGGAGGAGGAGGGGAGGAGGGAGGAGAAAAGAGAAGAAGAAAGAGAGTGTGAAAAGGATCCCTTATTCACTCTTAATCGTATGGGAGGAGAAGAGGGGAAAGAAGAAAAAGGAAAAAGAAAAAGGGAATAGAAAAAAAATATTTGAAATTGGGTGTTTTTGGGGTTGTATTTCAAAAACATTTTGGGAGGTTGTTTTTGGGGTTGTTTTTACTGTAGCATTTGGGGTGTGAAATACAGTTTTTCAATTACAAGCGAAAAACACACCAATCCAAACGAAGCCAATGTTAATATGGCTATTTACGATGTGTTTTTTTTTTGTTCTAACGAAGCAATAATTTTAAGGTGATTCAGATCAAGATCGAATTCAACCTATAAGTTTCTACTATCAACTCAAATGATTTGAATAGCCTACCGATGGATAGAAAAAGAATGTGAGAAGATCTCATCTAATGAGGTAGGAAAAATACTACAATAACAACTAAAAAAATTGAAAAAGATATAGCCAAGCCAAAAAGGTAGGCTATCTTCCGCCACAAAGGGAAATGTAACTGAATTCAATAATCTAAGTCTACTAGAACCTTAAGTCATTTCACAAATTAAAACATCACCCATTGGCAATTAATGTCATGTAAAGTCATGAAGCGAGGCCATATGAAAGTTATTATTACTTTTTTCTTAAATAGTCCGAGAGAGGTGAGATTTAAAAAGTGAGAAATGAAGAAGGATTTAAATTCAGAATCCTTAATTATGGAGTTTTAGCTTTAATTGCTACACCAAGGAGGAAAAAAAAAACCTAATGATAGGCATATAGCAGTAAATAAGCGGCAAAATAATTAATTAATTCTAGCAGACAACAATCAATATACGAAAAGATAATTCATGCAAGAATTCAACTCAGTCAGATTGTGGATGTCGGAGGCATCAGCCTGTTCTAACTTCTGACATGTTTTCTAACCTAACCTGAGAAAAACAGAGGACGGTCAAAAAAGAAAAAGACCAAAATAGTCCCGATGTCGATGGAATTAGTCCAAGTGGCAGAAGCCAATGGTACTACATTCTCAGTCGATTAAAGTCGCCGATGTCGGCTTCCAGACTTCCAGTCTCGTGTTGGTTTCGGTAACCCATACTCGTAAAAGAATTGGGATCCCAGTTGCAGGATCCTACGATGTACCCAACCTTTCTAGTGATGACTTGGGTCTTTCGTGCAGCTCTCCACCTGGCTCCTATGTTTTCAAACTTGAACCGGGTATCGAATCGGTCATTTCGGTCGGGGGTTGATGATCCAACCTGTGATCGGGGTCGAATCGATGACATCATAAATATGTCATAAATATATATATTAATAATATATAATCAAAATAGTATATAAAAAAATTTTCTTAAAAATAATATATAAAAAATTCTCTCAAATTGGTAGTTTTCAACTTTATATATATAAAAAATTTTCTTAAATTGGTGATTTATGACTTTATATATAAATTAGAGAATTTTATATTTAATAAATAAATTGACTTAAAGAATATAATATATATATAGAGAGAGGTAGAAATGTAACTTAAAAAATGTATTGGATTAATTTTACACTTTATTAAAATAATGAGAGGTTAAAGCATATCTACTAAAACTTAAAAAGTGTGTTTGAAAGGATATAATGGGTTAAAGGTTAAAAAAAAAAAAACTGGTCAAATAGTCAAATCGGGTCAACTGGTTCACCCGGTCAAACTCGAGTTTTGACCGGTTATGACCGGTTTTTGAATTTTCCGGTTTTGAGAGTTGACTCGGACCAGATGCCTGGCCGGTTCCTGGTTCAACCGATCGAACCGGCCGGTCCAATCCGAGTTTAAAAACACAACCTGGCTCTAGAGCTTCAACTTTCAGTGATTAATATCTAGTCAGATTGTAAAGTTGTTATTGATGCTATTATCTGAAGGCGTAGGATGAATCTTGGCTATAATCATTAATGATATTAGAAGGTTGAAAGATTCCTTTTTAGAGCCGCACTTTCTTATGTTAGTAGATTAGTTAATTCCATTAGTCATTGTCTGGCAAAATTTGCCACCAAATTGATCAAGGATGTTAAGTGGGAAAATTCTTTCCTCCTGTGACTTTTCTGATAAGGCACAGCAATCTCTCAGGGCAGTTACCCCTTGTAATATGTAAAGCTCTGGCTTTTCTCCTCTATCTATAAAGCATCTGTTTAGAAGACGATGACGACGACAACAACAACAAAAAAAAACTACAAATTTCTAGGACCGGTTGACTAACCCAGACACCTGCGATTTGTACAAGGTGGACTCCATGGGATTTTTCCATTAAATTAATACTACTACCTTCTCGAAACTAAAGTAAAAAGTCATTCACGTGTGGCAAACTAATACAAGTAAAATGTGGAGAAGTCACTGATTTAGAATTTTGCGCTTCCGCTTTATGTAGCTATGAAATTCGCCGATCGATTCATAAAGAGTAAGCTAAGATTTTGTATATTTAATAGCGAAACAAAAAAATTATTAACTTTTTTTCCTTGTAATATACAGGTAAATTTTATCAAAACATAAAAGAGATCTGACCAAAATCTTTGAGGTGATTGAGAATCATTAAAATCTCTCTCATATAATATTCTTCAACCATTGATTTTTTTTTTGCATATTTTGAAAAAATTTGGCCATTTTTTTTCTTATCTTCTTTTGATAAACCACTACGAAAATTTATTTCGAGAATATCGACCAAGTTACGTCTTTTTATATATCTCTTCATTATTGCAACCCATCCTAATCTTTCTTCATCAATGCTTAATGTGTGTACAAAATTTTAAAATTTTCACTATTGACAATTCTCTATTCATTGTTGCAACACAAAAATATTTTACATACATTTACAAATAAATTTTTTTCCTGCTTGAATTTCATAGCCTCCCCAGCTTCAACCTCAATCAAATGTCACTACGGAGACAACCATAATCAACAATTCAACAACACTCTTTTCCTTCGATCACTGCACAATACCAACAAGACTATTTGATAAGATTTTCTTATCATGGTCAACACTAGTAATTTTGACAAATTCTCTTTTTGCTCCTATATCCAATTAGAGTCACATTTCCCTATTATCAACTAATGCATGAGTACCCAAGACCAATCTTTTGTGGTCCAGTTATTTGATATATGAATACTCTACTATAAACCCTGTATCCTACTACAACATAAACCCCCATGATCAATTTTTTAAATTTAGGATTCTGATATCACTTGTTAGCACAAAAAAGAATCATACATCAGAAGTAAATATAACATCTCTAAATTTGATGATAAATAATTGATAAACATTCAACAATGGAAGAGAAAGATGAAAATGTGCGATCTTTGATTAGTACAACAATGAAACAAAATTTAATTAGAACGCAACCCGATTGACTAGGCCCAACTAATAATAGTACCAAAGGAATAATAAGGCCAAAGGGAATTGAAAATTTAATGGCAAAAAATCTGAGTGACCATTAAACTATTGTTCAGTCAACTTTGACTATCAAACCATTTTGGCTACTAATTGGCCACTAAACTAACTAAATAGTACACCTGTAACCATTTCATTGATTATTGCTCTTAATCTGGAAAATAATCAAAACACGTGGTAAATTGCAAGGGTGTTTTTGTCAATCACTAATCAGACCTTATAACCCGCATTATTTTTGACGTCAAATATATACTCAAACATGATTATTTGAGGGAAAAGATAGTGACTCAATTTGGAGCTTTATTGCAATTTCCCATGTATTCAGATTATTTGGGAAAAAACATGATTCTTTGAGAGAGAAAATATTAGTGGACAAAAATACCCTTGTAATTTGTCACATGTTTTGATTATTTTCCAAACTAAGGACAATAATTGACAAAATAGCTACGGTAAAATCGATTAGTTAGTTGAATGTTCAATTAGTGACAAAAAATTGTTTGATGGCCAAAAGTTGATCCAAATAATAGTTTAATGGCCATTTAGATTTTCCCCCAAAATTTAATTCTATCCATAACCAATTTCCTGTGGTGCAATCGTTGACTGACAAGTCCTTAAATAGATAAATAAAATTACAAAACTTATTCTAATTTTAATATCTAAACACAACCTAAGTTTATTTCCTAAACTAATTTAGACAACCAATTCTAATATAATTCTCAAATAACAAATTCCATTCCAAAACTATTAAAATTCTAAATAAGCTTTTTTTTTTTTTTGTTGGGTTAACAATATCAGCATAATGAGTAGTCCAGGGAAGTGAGCAACGGTGAGAAGGAAAAGGACTGCTCATAAATTTCATTTTCATGAAGTCATTAAATTGAAGATCATTTGCATCCAATATCTGCAGGAATCACCTGGAAGTTGCTTCTGACCGTCTCCTCTCCGGCCTCTTTTGCTCCCTCTTTCTCCTTTTAAATAATCGTTTTAGACTCGTCATAGAAGTCTAGCACCAACAACCATCTTCCTCCTACCAAAACAGGCCCAACTATTAACCATTTTCCATGGCTACCACCACCTCTGCAGCAACCACCCTTCTCGGATTATCCCGAACTAAGTGCAGCTTTGTTTTGTTTCCTCCCACAAATGGGCAACCAGAAACGACATTTTTGGGTATGTTTTTCAAGTAACTTTTAATTGGTTGTGATCCTCCTAGGTATGTTCCATGTAATGATCTGCCTTCTCTTTCCTCAATTTTTTTTTTTTGGTAATTCTCTTTCCTCAATTAGTGGTGCTTCTGTATTTCGTATACTACTTTTTAAAACAATTTTGCATTGAAATTAGTGGAGATTCTATGGTTTTTGAGTATTAAACGACTAGATTAAAATTTACCGTTAGACGGTGAAATAAGTATTTTTGACCCTTAAATTCTGACAATCTTAAAAGTTCAAATATAAATCACTATCACGATAGAGAGGTACACATTGAAGAAATGATTTCTTAAAGGACCATAGAAATTTCTCGAAACTAGAATCCAAAGCCACCACTTGTTAATTAGTGCTAGCCGTAAAACAGTTCAATTAGCAATATTTGAAACAAAATTAAAGCGCATCTTCAGTGTTCAGCACTAAAATAACCGGATGCAATTTTTTAACCTTCCAGTGCAAAGGTGCTTTTCCCGTTGTAACGGCTATGGGTCTTCTTCTGTTACGCCACAATATGTAATCCCATATTACACACCATAATTTGATGACAAGTGCCTTTTTTCAACTGTTATAATAACACCACTAATTAGAGCTAACTATAGTTTAATCAACCAACCTAAATACATTTTCTAGAGTTTTCAAAGAAAAACATAACGTAATGATTTTATATATGTGAGATAAAAATATACCTGAAAAATATATTGACGAAAAATATAAAAATTTTATGGGAAAAATAGTTTGGGAATTTTGCTATTTTAATCTCTGAACATTTTTTACTAAAAAATTAAAATGATCTTTCTAATCTATTTCGTCTGTTAATTGTAAAATATTAAACCAATGTGATAATTATACCCCTGTAAGTCCATGCAAATTGAGTAATATTTGGTCAAAAGTCCTATACCAAAGTGAAAAATTTGTTTAAGAACTAAATTGATTAAAATAATTCATTAAAGATGAAATAGGTTTTAATGAAAATGTTTTTAGGGACAAAAATGGCAAATTTTCCAAAATAGCTTTCAAACAAAGCCTAAGGACTCAGGTTTCCCAACTAGCAATAAAACATCAGTACGTTTCTTCTTCTCTTTCCCTCTTCTCCGATAGTTCTCCGTCGTCGTCACTTCCAAAATCCCAAGGCAAAGGATCTTTTTGTCTCTCTCCTCTTTACCAGACCTTGCTCCTCTCTTTCTTTCTATTTTGCTGCCACACACGAAAAACCTACACAGCCCAAGTTTATCCCCTTCAAAAGAAATTCCAGATTGCATTGCCATCAGAACCCAATATGTCGCCTTTGATTCAGAGATGCTTTCGATTTCACTGCAATATCATCATTCAATTTTACCTCAATTCCCTTCTCAAGAAATCCAAATTCTCTCTCTTTCGCAAGAGATCCCTGGGTTTATTGCCTTAAGAAATCATACCTGCGCACCACAAGATCCCAAATTTAATCTCGTGACCAATTTTGCATTTGAGAAAATTTTCGAACTGTATCAGATTGATGCACAGTAGATCTATTTCAAGATGGCAAGAGGGGAGAGAAGAGGCAGAAGATAGATCGATGATGATGAGGAGACTAGCTGGGACAGAGGAGGTTTTGATCGTCAAAAAGGTTGAATGATTTATAAGAAGGGATTATTTTGAGAAACCTCCCCTAAGGTTTTTTTAATCACACTTGGCATCCCTCAAATTTCTAAAATCACACTCAGCGCCGTTAGAATGACAATTTTTATAACATGTCACCCCTTTATGTAAAAATAGTATGATAAAATGTGTTTAGGAGAGAGAATATAATATTCTTTCACTTTTGCCCTCTTGCAAGTTGATTTTTGAATTTTAGAAAATGAAAATAAGAAAAAGTTGATTCTTTTTCCCTCTCTTTTCATATTTCCTATGCAGCAAAAAGTAACGGAAAAAAAATATTTAAGTTAGACTATGCAAAAAGAAAATAATAAAAATGTCATAAAAATTCTGCACATTTTGGTCACTATTTTTGTGCATATGCAACTGAAGGTAGGTTTTGAGATACTTAGACAATCTAAACATAGAACAACTATCTTTTTTTTAACTCCAATTTTCTCTTATTATTTGATTTAATTGGGAAAAGATGAGGAAAAATCAACTTGCAAAATGGCAAAAGTAAAAGAATATTATAGTCTCTATCATAAATAAATTTTTTAATACAACTTTTTTCATAAAGGAATTGATATATTACAAAACTTGTCATTCTAAGAAAACTAAGTGTGATTTTAGAAACTTAATGGTGTTAGGTGTGATTAGGAGAACTCTTAGGAGAAATTTCTGAAATTATATCTCAAAAGTAATGTTTTAAAACCCAACTCGAACCGCCTAGTCGAATCGATTGAACCGTCGACCAGATAATTTTCTAGGTTAGATTGAAACTAAAAATCAGTTAGTTAAAAAATCGCTTTATTTTAAAAGAACCAGTTGAACCGTACGGTTCAACCAGTAAATCAGTCAATCGGAACGGTTTTGGAGAATGAAACGAAGGGAGTATATTATACATGTATAGTGGAGGAGAAGCGGTTCCTTGATATCTATTGCACCGCAACGTTGTTGTTACATTACATGTACATGTAAATGGAGAAGAAGAGGAGGATCCTGATTTCTAATATTCTAATATTTGTAGGCATTTGGTCGCCCGGCAATGTACTTAAGTCTGATCTCCGTCTTCAGTGTAGCACGTTTTCCAGTCATTGCACAGGGATGTCACAAGATGGCATGCCTGTTATGGATCATGAGATCGTGGGCGGCCCTGAAGAAGGAACTCTCAAGGTGGTGGTGGTTTATTATAAAAAAAAAATTATATGTGTGTATGTGTGTCTCTATACACACGTGCACACACACACACACTCTCTCTCTCACGCACACTATAAACCTTTAATTTGTTTAGCATAGATTTTCTTTCTCCGTTTTTTATTTATAAATTGAATTTCTTGTTCTTCCATTACCACTTCTAAAGGTAAGCACATCAAGTAGGATGAAAGAAAGCATAGAATCCATTCGATCGATGCTACGTTCCATGGATGATGGGGAGATTAGCATATCGCCTTATGACACTGCATGGGTTGCCCTTGTGGAGGATGTCAATGGAAGCAGCCATCCTCAATTTCCGACGTGCCTCGACTGGATTGCCAATCATCAGCTTCCTGATGGTTCATGGGGTGACAGCGATATCTTTTCGGCTTATGACCGGATACTCAACACTCTGGAATGTGTTGTTGCATTAAAATCATGGAACGTGCATCTGGATAAAATCAAAAAAGGTAGTGAAAATCATGAAAAAAATTAAATCTGCATGTTCTAATTGGTAGTCTTGTTTGCAACGACAAGTCTTGATCAGAACATCATGATTTCAAATTCCTTTGCTAATTTTGCTAATAAGGGGTTATGAACTTTGTGTTGCACTGCTATATTTTGTCAAAGGAGTATTATTCCTACGGGATAACTTTTACAAGCTTGAGGACGAAAGTGCCGAGCACCTGCCTATCGGTTTTGAAGTGACATTTCCTTCACTAATTGAGACGGCCAAAAAGTTGAGCATTGATATTCCGGATAATTCTGCAATCTTGCAGAAAATTTATGCCAACAGAGACATAAAGCTAACAAGGTACATTTCCAAAAAATTAGTCCGCAGTCACCATCTTGCTATATAAATCTGCATTCTCAAGTCAATTGCTACAGCGTAACATCAACTTCCAAATTCTGTACTATATTAGGAAAATTCTATCGTCTCTATTGGAAATCATTCCTCCATTTTTATGGCTGGTTCACACATCATTCACTGAAGTTGCGGTTTAAAAAAAAATACTTTAGTTTATTATTCAGCCGTGAATTTTGACTTGAGAACATCACACCTTAAAAGGACTGTGGCAACGAATACCACGGTTGAATAGTACTAGTTAATATAAACATATTTTCCCTCTATATTACAGGAAAGTTAAAGGTTCCTGCAAAAAATGAAGACCCTTTTTATCATCTGTTTAATACTAGTTATTATGTGTTTACAATGATAGGATACCGAAGGACATTATGCATAGCGTACCCACAGCATTGCTCGGTAGCTTGGAAGGTTTGCCAGAGCTCGACTGGCAAAGGCTATTGTCACTAAAGTGTGAGGATGGCTCCTTTCTGTTTTCTCCATCCTCCACTGCTTTTGCTCTGACGCAGACTAAGGATGCTGACTGCCTCAGATATCTATCTAAAACCGTGCAAAAAATTCAACGGAGGAGGTAAATAGACATGGGCATTGTCCGGAACTGCTGAACTTGAAAATGTTTCTTTCGTAACAATTCCAAATCTGATTTTCCATAATTCCTTATTATTCAGTTCCCTGCGTATACCCGGTGGACTTGTTTGAACACTTAAGGGCTGTTGATCGACTTCAAAGACTAGGAATTTCTCGGTATTTCCAGTCAGAGATTGAGGAATGTATGGATTATGTTTACCGGTACACATCTGATTAACTCAAACCTCAACTATCTGAAAACTAAATTCTTCCACAAGACACTGATTATAACCAACCTAGGAGGTAAATTAAGGTCAATGCCGAAATAATTTTCAGATATTGGATGGAACAAGGCATCTGCTGGGCTAGAAATACCCGCGTTCAAGACATTGATGACACAGCTATGGGTTTCAGACTTCTAAGGTTGCATGGTTACACGGTTTCTGCAGGTTAATTAATTACTTGCAGTCATAATTTTTTACGGTGCACGGTAGCATATTTTACTGTCATTTTTATTGATGGGCAAATGCATGATACTAATAACAACCAGACTTATGCTATAATTGACAGATGTCTTCAGACATTTTGAGACAAACGGTGAATTCTTTGCCTTTGCCGGACAGTCGAACCAGGCTGTGACCGGAATGTATAACCTGTATAGAGCTTCTCAAGTGATGTTTCCAGGGGAGAAGATCCTTGTCGATGCCAGGAAATTCTCGTCAGGTTTCCTGCGAGATAAGCGAGCCAAGAATGAGCTCCTAGATAAATGGATCATTACCAAAGATTTGCCTGGCGAGGTACTTCATGACCTGTTGTGAAAAATACTACCTAGTGTGAGTGAGGACCAGGAAAAATAATTGCTCAATGAAAGGAAAAAGAAAATGTCTTAGAATTTTATGGTAACATTTGTTATTAGTAAATTTATAAAAAGAAAATCTGAATGCAGGTAGGTTGCGCTCTGGATGTTCCATGGTATGCCAGTTTACCTCGTGTAGAAACTAGATTGTACCTCGAACAATATGGCGGCCAAGATGATGTCTGGATTGGAAAGACATTGTACAGGTATCCACTATTGTCATAAGTATTTTATTGTGAGATGGTGCACTTGTGCCCAATCCATGGTCTCTTGTGTTCAAAGGAAGGGTGACCATTCAATGATTGAAAAGTTTACTGACGAAAATTCATTTGAATTCAACAGTTTTAATTTGTTATTTAACGTTGTGGAGTAACAAAGACAGCAATACAGAAAACAAAAAATTGGAATCGATCAATTCACTCCAGGAGCCATTAACTATTACAGCTATAGAGTAGACTCGTTCTTGATTTTGACTTACCCTTTAGTTCACTTTTCAGGATGCCCAAAGTTAACAACAACATCTACCTTGAGCTTGGGAAATTAGATTACAACAACTGCCAGGCATTGCATCAGCTAGAGTGGAGAAGCATCCGAAAGTAAGTTTAGATTACATATATCCATCGTGATGTCTATTAAGAATTACTACTTTGCATCCATCAACTGGTATTTTAATATTCCCTCTGTCTCAATTTGATGTCATACCCTCAAAATTTGAGTCACCATACAAAATCAAAGCTAGAGGGATTAATAGCTAAACCTCATGTGGTGTCCCCCCAAACAAAAAAATCTTCTAAATTGGCATAAAGAAAATAAAAAAGTAACGTCAACAGACTTTTTAATACTTCGTCATATATGCATGCACAAATATGATAATAATGCAGTTTGTCGTCATCCAATGTAATGAAAGTTACTTGAATTTCTAAAAAGATGGTATGCGGAATACGGCCTTGGAGAGTATGGATTAAGTGAAAGAAGCCTTCTCCTGGCCTATTATTTGGCCGCAGCCAGTATATCTGAGCCGGAAAGGTCAAAGGAACGGCTAGCCTGGGCCAAAACAAATGCCCTGATCAACACCCTCAAAACTTATGTGAGCAGTGAAGGGTAGGATCACATTGAGCCTTTCTCCACGAGTTCCAACACTACCCAGGAATCATAAATGGTGGAAGGTATCCACCCTTCCCTTTTCTTTCTTTTTTTTTTCCCTTGGTTGTGTTTTGGCAGAAAAAATAAAAAATTTTGGACTGTTCAATTTCTTCGTGGGTTTATTTGATAGCTCAAATTTTGGGAAAAATCTATATTGTATCATAAATATATTTTTCATTTGCTTCTTTATCTTTCAATCTATTTTTGATATCAAATATATCACATTACAAAAAGTATCATCCAAACACATTACTTCAACCTATCCAGTCAATTTTTGTGGCTGTCAAGTGACGTCATCATTCATGCGGTTACATTAACTCAAGAAAATATTTTGGTTGGTTAACCAAAAACTTGTAGGTTTTGTGAGAAAAATTAACCAAACAAGCAACATGTTACTTTAAGATATGTTCAAGCTTAAACAAAATATTAAATTTTGATAAATTACACATAACTCCCCTGTGGTTTTGCATAATGCCAGATGAGCCCTCGTAAGGTTTCAAAATAGCCACATAAATCCCCTGTGGTTTTATGCAAAGTAAAAAAAATGGATGGAATGCATAATCACTAATAATGATTAGATCATATAAACTCTAAAAGCACGTGTGATGAAATTATAATACCCATGTTATCCCCTCTGATTTTTAGAGTTATCCACATAATCGTCCTATGATTTTATACAAGATGATTAAGTCATCATTTGATTTAATGTCTAAGTAAGGGCACTGTTGCTATTTCAAGTGACCATGTTACATAAGTTATTTTTCATTAAATTTTCAGTTTACATGAAACCATAGGAGTGAAGTAGATATTTTAAAATATTATAGGATTTATATTGCAATAGATGAAACCATAGAGAGTTATTAGTAATTTAACCTAAACTTTTTCTGCATTGTTAGGATAAATTTATTTATATTCTTCTGCAAAAGAGCAGCCTAGATGCATTGCAGAAAGGCAAAAGTTTTAAAAATTTTCCATTATTGGTGCATATGCAGGTCGACACAAAAATTGGTCGGGACTCTATTTGAAACGCTAAATCAGTTTTTGAAGGAATTTTGCCCACAGGAAAACAACAAAGAAATCTCACAATAACCAAGTGGATTTGGCAGTGAATATTAAAAAACAAACCTAATGAACGGTAACGAGGAAGAAACAGAGAAGACTAAAAACAGAGGAGGCAAACTTTCAAGTTATTTACAAATTCTTTCCTCAATTGATTGTCTCGCAATTAGTACTATTTATAAAGCGAGACTTCCAAATAGATAAGGATTTACAACCAAATCAACTATGGACTTAACTACTACTTGGATTTTGACCAAAACAAAACCAAGTCTAACAAGGAACACGATAAAGGAAACCAGAAAAATAATAATCTTGATTTAATTCCTACATTGCCTCCTTAAATCAAGATCTTCAAACTTCATCATGCCGAAGCATTTTCTTCAACTTCATGAACACCTCCAACTTGAGTGGTTTTGTCAAAATGTCGCTACTTGATCTTCATTTCTACAATAATCAATAACAATCTCTTGATCCCGAACCAACTCACCTAATAAAATGATACTTAATATCAATATGCTTGTCGCCATGAAAAACTGATCTTTGTCAACTCAATAGCGCATATGTTATCACAAAATATTTTGGTAGGACCATCTTGCCTGTGTTGTAAAATTCAAGCATTCTTCCTCAACTAAAGCGGCCACTTTGGTATATATTCACTGTGGATAAAGCAACCACCGTTGTTTCTTTGAAGACCAAGAAAATACACGTAACCCAAATGAAATGCATAACCGTAAGTGTTCCTCCTTGCATTGTGTCACCAGCCCAATCACATCGCCAAGATATCCAACAAGACTGCTACCATGTGAAGATGAATAAAATATACCATCGATTGCTGTACCTTGAACATATTCTCAAAATTCTCTTGGCAGCTTGCAAATGGATTACGGAGATTCCATGAATCTACTAATCAAACCAACCCATAAAATGTCTTGTAGACGTTAAGTACCCGAGACTTCCCAGAATCCCTGAAATATGTAGCATCAACAAAGTCACCAAATCATTGGTTAATCTTAATTTTTCCTCGAACAATCATCATAGATTTAGCCATGTCTAACTTAAACTTCTTCAAAATATCACTGCATCTTTCTTTGTGAATAAATATTCCAAAGATCCAACCGATGCACCTCAATTCCAAGAAAATAAGACATCAATCCCAAATCTGTCATCTCAAAATGACTTATCATAGCCTCCCTAAATTCAGAAATTAGTTTGGGATTGTTGCCAGTGAATATCAAGTCATCCACATATAGGCATACAATAAGAACATCTCCTCCAGAATTGAATTTGATGTACAAAGTATGCTCATATGGGCATCTCAGAAAACCATGATCAAGAAAATAAGTATCAATGCGGGTATACCAAGCTCTAGGAGCTTGTTTCAACCCATACAATGCCTTCTTCAATTTATAAACTTTGTCTTCTTCACCTTTCTAGTATAACCTGTAGGTTGCTCAACATATACTTCTTCCTCAAGAAAACCATTCAAGAAGGCAGATTTCACATCCATTTGATATATTTTCCAACAATTACTGGCAGCAAGTGAGACAATCATACGAACAGTATCAAGTCTGGCAACCGCAAAGATCTCAAAATAGTCAATACCGTCGCTTATAGCCTTTGACAACTAATCTTGCCTTGTAGCGTCCAGTCTCCTCCCTTGCTATTTGTATTTGGTCTTGTATACCCACTTCACCCAATTGGTTTTTTCTCGTGTAAGGGTAGCCAACTCCCATGTATCATTTTTCTCAATGGCATGAATTTCTTCATCCATTGCATGAATCCAACGATCATCTTTGGCAGCTTCCTCAAATGAGACGGGATCACACCGCAAAAGAGCAAAATTCACAATATCTTCATCAGATAAATTATCATCTTTACCAATAACATAGTTATCGATCGGGTCGGGTACACGACGCTCTTTGTGGTCGATGATGTCTCAACCTCAGATAGTGGAAGTTGAGGGAACATCATGAGACCGCACAACTTGCTCTACCGGGCACATCGAACTTATTCCCATGATTGAGGAATAAATGAATGTTTTGGCAACGCCTCGTGATTTTTCTTGAACCAATCCCAAGCACCATGTTCATCAAATGTCACATCCTCACGATAATCACCTTCTCGTGTCCGATTAAACAACTTGTATCCCTTGGTTTCATGACTATAGCCAATGAAAATACATTTTTCAGCCTTGTCATCCAACTTTCCTCAAATGATCTGGAACATGTGCATATAGGGCAAACCAAATACTTTCAAATGAGAAATATCTGTTTCATACCACCAAACCTCTTGTATGCTTTTTCCAAAATTGCACCTAGTAGGACACCTATTCAACATAGATAGCATAGATACCAAAAAAAGATTTAGGAATACCTTTGGAGTGCATCATAGATCTTACCATGTTCATCAGCCCTATTCTTCCTTTCTCCACTCCATTCCGTTGAGGTGTATATCGCTGTCAATTGATGTTTTATACCATTTTCCACCAAATAATCATCACAAACAAGATATCTGCCTCCCTCTCAAAATTTTGATAAATGGCTACTCGCTTCCCACATAATACTTGAACCTCTTAAACACATCACATGCATCGATTTATTTTCAAAAAAATATACCCAAGTCTTTCTACTAAAATCATCAATGAAGGTAATAAAATACTTACTACCACCATGAGAAGAACTTCTTAACCGCACAAATCAATGAATCGCCCAGTGTCGATTTGTTCCTCCAGCCTTTTACCTTTTGGGTTCTCTATGCTTCTTCCCAAAATACAAGACTCACATTTCTTATCGAAAATCAATATGAGACAACCCAAAACTAATTTCTTTCTTGCAAGAAATTTCAAATAAAAATCAAGTGTCTAAAACGACGTGCTATAGCTGTTGCCATCACAAGTCATGGAATTAAAACAAGGTAAATCACCACAATTAAGAAAGAGGCCACAAAGCACTTCGTTCATTTTACCTTGCAATTAATCCCAATTTTTATCACCGATTGTGCCATCACCATATTTAAAATGCAAATCATAACCTTTCTGCATGCTTGTCCCAAACTCAACATTATGATATAAACTTGGCAATATAGAAAACATCCATATATAATTGAAGAGCTATTTTGCAAGATAATTCTAATTCTCCCTTTCCCTGGAACAGGGACCCTTTCATCTCACATATGTGTGAAAAGATTCATCCAAATCGAAAACATCTCCTTTACCACACATATGATTGGTCATAAAATGTAATCAATAAACCAATCATTCCTTTTAGATTCTTCACTATGAACTAGAAAACAAACACCGTTTCCTGCTTATCACCATTATTTTCAACCACTTTAGCATGTGCCTCTTTATTA
>CM023097.1:6353604-6459102 GCA_013103745.1 Gardenia jasminoides | reverse complement strand
CTGTACTTCGTTTCAGTTACGTGTGTACTAAGTAGGGGATAGATGCTTCGAGAGTTAGCCCATGAAAAGGAGGAGTGGTGTCCAATAAGGGAAAAGTACAAGAAACAAAGATCACATTAAGGACATTGAAGTCTCAAGAGAATTAGCCATGCTTTCTGAGTTGGATTTACATCTACAAGATTCCTAGCACATTCCTGTCCATACCAGCTTGCTCATCAGAACCCAGTCCGCATTTACAAATAGGGAGATTAAGAGGTGGGCAGAGACCTTGCGTGTGAGGGCAGGTGAGAAGATCGAAGAAATATCGAGCTTTTTTTGACAAGGTAAAAAATTTTGAGGAACAAAATTCTTTTAAGGGGGAAGGATGTAAAGGCCTCAAAATACCAATTTTATTTAAAATGTCAAATACCATTTATAATGTGTTTATTCATTTAAAATGGTGAATATATGTTTAAAGTGATTATTTTCCAATTTAGAATTTTATCTGTAATTGTTTCTGGGTGTTATGTGGTTTTGGCCAAAATTAGCGTTAAAATTTGTCCCGATGTGTGAATAGTGACTTGGACTTGAAATCGAGCATACGTAGTGATATTTTGAAAATATTATGAAGGTTAGACAGTGTTGGAATGGAGCAAAATAATGTAAGTTGGTACGTCAGCGTGGCGGCGACATAAAGTCGCGAAAAGCACTTTTTCCCTTAAATCATGGAAATGCACTTTTTGAACCACAAAGCCCTTGACTTTCTTGCACCAGCTCAATTTGCAGCTGCAACCTTGAAGATAGAGAGAGAGAAGTTCGAAGGTAAGGAGCGAGAGAGAGAGAGAGCGAGAAAAAACTCTCAAAATCTTCATTCTTGCTTCTTGTGGGATTCTTCAAGACACCATTGAAACCCATCATCTTCACTTCTTGCAGCCGAGAGGAGATAGTGAAGGCTGGACGGTTTTGGAGGAAGAGAGAGGTAGATGATTTTGTGGTTGAAATCCTTCCATTTCTTCACCATGGGACCTTGAGTTTGTGAAGGTTTTGGCTTGAACTTTCCCCTCTATGGCAATGAGATAGGGAGAGGTGGGAGTGAGGTCAGAAAGTTTGGAAGAAAAGGAAAAGAAAAGCTTTGGGGTGATTGTCTTAATGACTTGGTGAGGAAATCCTGACAAATCTTGTGGGCTCGAGGGGCTAAGATCGACTTGTGAATGCTTACTAGGCTTACTCTGAAAGAGAGAAACTCACGAGATCATCTTTGATCTCGAATAGTTGTTAGGTCAGAAGGTAAAAGCCTTGAATGTAAATATAACTTTATTAGTGTTAAGTAGTTGAATCGATGGTTGATATTGATAATGATCTCATCGAAAAGATGAAGTTGGAGCTCTTAATCTAACCTGGGTTGCCGGTTGAGGTGGCCTCTAGGTAGCGGACTTAAGGACATGGTGTAGCCTTGGATTGTTGTTTGTAGGTGACGTATATGTGGTTAGAAGTGGGGTTTGGTTGTTGAAAAGTTTGAAGGAAAAAATGTATGTGATGGCCAAAAAACCATGCTTGGTAATTTTAATGTTTGATTTTGAAATGTTGTGAAACGTTCTCAAGAGTTTTCTTTTGAAGAAAAACATGTATATTGTTCATTTGTGAGTGTATGTGTGTGTAGGGGAATGTTTGAAATTTAAAAGGTGAAAAGTGAAGTTTTCAGAAATTCCGAATGAAAAGTGCTGTTTAGCGATTGAATTTGAGGGTTTTACCATGTCTTGGTCAAATTCTAGGATTTTGTGAATAATAGTGGTATGAAGTGTTTATGTTAATATAGAAAGTTTAATAAAAGTGAATGTCTGAGCGATGTTTGCAAAATGTGGATTTGAGGTGTAGACCTCACTTAAATGTTTTGAAACGTGCTTGTAGTGCGGTGAGTATATGGGGTGGGGTGCTTTTTTGAAATGATGCGTGATTTTCAAAAGGGATCTAGCTAGACATTGTACCATGTGAGGAAATGAAAGTTTTTCCTCAAGGAGTAGATTTTGGAGAATGTGGGTTTGAAACTAAAATTGAAAGGGTAGATTATGTTAGTGAATGAAAGAGTAAGTGAACCTAAATCCCATTGTTTTTTAGAATTATTTTAGAGTGTGAAAGGCGGTGACTTTGATCCCTGATGGAAAGCCGGAACCCTACTTACGTGAGGTTCCATGCTTGTTATGTGTATAGAAATTGAAATGAATACAGGTGTGTTTAATGGTAATGAGCCATGAGTAGACATAGTTTGATCTCGGATAGGATAGTGTGTACTTTACACCCACCTGATACAGTGAAAACAAATTGTGGCAGGGAAGTGAATGAAAGTGAAAGTGTAATTAAGAAATGAATGATTGTTACGGTGTTGTGAAGTGAATGCATGTGTTTGAAAAGGGTCAGGGTTATTCTGGTGCTATTGGCCGAACTCTTGACTGGTTGGAGTGTTTGAGCTGGAACCGAGGAAAGAAAAGCTGAACCTGGGTTAGTTTCATCTCCATGATGTGCAAGGCAGAATTGATATACTGGGACTTGGTTCTTGAACCGTCTGGAAAACAATATGATAAAGTGAAATAGGTGAAATGTACTTCGAGACTTGGCTTGGCCTTGTCACGATAAATACATAAACCGGTGATATATATATACTCCTAGGTGAAATTAGAGTGAAATGAAATGTACTTCGAGACTTGGCTTTTGGACTTGCTGAGGAAATGAACAATGTACACTATCTCAAAAGTGAAGTGATAAGTGCTTGGCAATTGCGAACCCGGTGGTTTGGTGGAGTAAGGGGTAAGATGGAGTTCACACATGAAGCAAACTAGTGGCAGTTGCGGGGTATGTGCCCACTAGTTAGTGGACAAGTTTTGTGGAACTTAGCCCCAAAACCATTATCCAACGATGTATTGTTATTACTTTCTTATCGTTTTAAAATTCCAAGTAGCACTTTGCCAAAAGGTGAATTTATTTATGTGCTACAGAATTACCTTCGCGTGTTTTGAGAACTCACGAAACTTTGTTCGTCCTTTCCATTTGTTTCCTTGGCAGGAAATGAGTACCAGGTGAAGGGAACCTTGCTGATAGTGATTACAGGAGTTTTGCTTATAATGAATGTTTGAAAGTTCGAACTATGGTTATTGAAAGGTATTGTAATGTTTTTGAATCTTGAACACAAGTAGGTAGAAAACGTATTATATTTATGCGGTATGGAGAGCGGTTTATGTACTTTGGGATTGTAATTTGAAGTTACTTATGATTTTGCTTGAGCATTGTTCCCTTTATATTGTATTAGTTGTAGTTGGATGATAATTACATGATTGTTTCGAGTGAGTGAGTCCCCGGTGAGGAAGGCTGAGGCAGTGCGTGCTTTGGTGGCAGCAGGGAAGGTAGGGATCATCAGCGATATTCACTTATATTATATAAAGTGCCTTTCTTTGGCAATGCGACTCAGCTTTCATCTACCATGAGGATGCATCTTGGAATTTCCACTAGTTTTGTGTATGCATTTGTTCAGCAAATGACACCGATGGATTTACGCTAAGGTAAATTTCCACTTTAGCCAATACTGGGCGAATAGAAGAAATATTCTTAAGGACTACTTTACTGTTTTACCGTCTGGCCATTGCATTTTGTATCGCGGTTGCTTCTTTCGTTTACCCTTTGGAAGATTCTCTCTTTTGTGGAACGGTTGCATATGAATACTTTGGTTTATTTAAATCACTCCCTTTGGGTTGATTGTTTGATTAGATTAAGCAAATAGTTATTTAGTTGGTGGATTACTCATTTACCCACTTGGATGCCTTTACTAAGACTCTAAGTTTTGCGAGGGTAGATTAGAACACCATGAAATTTTTTGCATTTCTACCTACTTTCTCTCATTGCCTTCAACCTTCAAGTCTCAGTTTGTTGCTCTGTATGTCGTGGTTCTTCTACTCTATTCTGCTCGCTTCCTTTGTTGTTTTTGAATATACGGTCTAAACTCATTTGCTGCCTTTGGGCTGGTAATGCAGTCTTGCCACTCTTCATTCACATCACACTCACTATTTTTAGGGTTTCATACCTTTTGTAAGCATGATCATGACAACTTGAGTCATCTACACATCTTGCACCTCCTTGTATCTTCTCTTCCTCACCATCAACATCTACTCATAAATTAGAGCATTTTACCAATCTCTTCCATCCATAGAGTAGTTATGCTTGGGATACAGCTTATATGTTTCTGTTAGCTTTTCATATATGATATCATGCTACTATTTTTTTACCATGCATTATTTACTATCAGATTTTACCCAAGATCTGTAATAGTGACATCATCTTGCTCTACTCTGCTTCTATTTGGTGAGCCATTTATCCAGCAGCGTCACTTTACAATGCTTTATGTAGCATCTTTATAATGTACAGTACTCTTTTGCATTAGCTCATGTATAAGTATCATGACTTTGCTCAAATTATATATGTAAACCTGTGAGGGCCTTAAAATCTAAATTTTAATTTTAAAATGCATAATAGTATTTATATTATGATTATTCACTAAAACATTAGTGAAAATATGTTTTGAGTGATTATTTTCTAATTTAGAGAATTTTTTGAGAATTAATTGTCGGTGTGTGGTTTCGGCCAGTTTAAGCATTAATTTCTGTTCCGAAGTGTGAATAGTGACTGTAAGACGAACTCAAGTATATGTAGAGATATTACAGAGATATATATAAGGTTGGAAATTGTCGGAATGAGATAAACTAGTAAAAGTCAGAGTGTCGCGCGTCGACGCGACAAAAAGTGGTCTTTTGACCACTTTTCCTTAAATTGAGGAAAGAGTACCTTTTTGTCCCCTTAAAGCTTTACCTCTTGCTTTTGTTGCTCCATTTCAGCCACACTTCAAGGCCAAAAAGAGAGAGGAAAATCATGAGCTAGAGAGAGAGAGAAAAAGAGAGGAAAACTTGAGAGAAATTCTTCTTGATTTCTTCATCTTCTTCATCCTCTATCTCTTGGAGCTTGAAGATCCCATTGAAGCCAATCCTCTTGAGCCTTCATCCTTGAGAGAAAAAGAAAGATGTGATGACCCCACCTCTCCCTAAGGCGTACCCTAGAGTATCAGTGGTCGTCTGTCTAGCTCTCGCCAGGACTCACTCACTTAAACGATCAATAATACTTAACAACTAAAATTTCTTACATAACTTTACAATACACACTACTTCCAAATCCACAACTTCAAAGTTACAATTCCCAAAATATATAAAGCATTTAATCCATGCATTCAGGTTCCATAATACAAAAGCCCTCAATATCCATAATTCAAAGTCTTCAAAAACATTAAACAGAAGTAAACCCTAACACTAAGGGTTGGCACCTTCACTTGGAATCTCATTTCCTGTTAAGGAAAAACAAATAGGGAAAGGGTGAGTAAAAAGCCCGTGAGTTCCCAAAAACATGCAAAACACTTAGTACATAGTACATTTCACTTCAAATTTGAATTTAACAATAAACACATAAGAAAGCTCTTAACATTCAAAGGAGGATACAGGGGCTCTCAGGAGCCAAGTTGTGACGACCCCACCTTCCCCTAAGGCGGACCAAAGGGGGTCACTGACCTTTGCCCTAACTCTCGCCAGGACTCACTCACTCACTTGTTCAATATAACTTAACGAACTAAAACCCTGGATACAATAATGAAGGATCACAGCTGCCTGATTACACAACATCCAAGTTACAATTCAATAATACATAGTTCCATTATACAAGAGTCCACAAAAGGGCAAGATTCAAAATTCTCCAAAATACATATCAAAACATATGAAAACCCTAATCTCAGGGGTTGGCACCACCACTTAGTTGCTCATTTCACCGCTAAGGAAAACAATTGGAAGGGTGAGCTAAAAGCCCGTGAGTTCCCAAAACATGCAAGTCACTTAACAAATAAACAATTTCACTTCACAAGAACACTTGGAATATAAAGATAGAAAAGCAATTAACAATACAATGTTGGATAATGGGGCCCTCAAGGGCCAAATTCCACCTAAACTTGCCCAACCAGTCCACGAACCTGTAGTTGACACTCCGTCAACTGTCACTATTACCATGTAGAACTTCTCTTTCTCCTTACTCCTCAAACCCCACCGGGCCCGCACGCCAAACACTTTTCACTTCACTTTGATAGTGTACACTGCACTTTCACTTTTCGAGACAAGTCTGAGAATACACTTCACTTTAAAACACTTCACTTTATTTGGAGTACTCTTCCATTAGGGACAAGTCCATACGCCAAGTCAGTACATTTTCAATTCACTTCACTTCACTGGTTGTTGCTCTTTTGGGACCGGTTCAAAACCAAGTTCAGGCATATATCACCTGGTCTGAAGTCACCGTGCTTTGTGACATTTAGGTAACCCTATGGTTCTTCCCTTTCTCCTCGACCTAGGCCTAGCCTTCCGGCTCGAAGTCGACGGGTTCACCTATAGGTCCTGGGATTTCCTGACCTTTCCAAACACATGCAATCACTATAATACACTTTAAAGTACTTTACAATCAATCACTTCAAGTCACTTTCACAATCACTTTTACTCAAATGGAGTAGGTGCGATAAAGTACACACCATCCCTATCAGAGGGTTCAAAGATCAATTTTCATATAACAATCACTTCATTGCATTCATTTATAAACATTTGCACGTAAACACGAAACAAGCATGGAAACTCACCGAAGTAAGGTTCAGCTTCCACGTAGGGTTCAAAATCACCGCCTTACACACTCCCTAAAATAATTTAAAACAATCAATGAGATTCAATTCATTCTTTTTCATTCACTAATCACAGTTCACTTCCACTTTTTAGTTTCAAACTATAATTTTCTAAAACTCTCGAGAAAAGCTTCATTTCACATAGCTCAAAGTTCCAAATAGATCCCCTTGGAAAATCACTTTATCATTTCAAAAGGAAACATCTCACCGATATACTCATTGGCACTACAAGCACGTTTTCTTTCACAAAACATTTAAGTGAGGTCTCACACCTCAAAAATCAGTTTTTTACACAATACGTTCGACATTCATTTTTAGCTGAAACTTCCATTTTGATATAAAACGCTTCATATCAAGCCATTATATTCAAAATCCCCAGAATTTAGCCAAATACCGTAAAACCTTCAAATTCAGTCAAATAGCACTTTTCACTCAAATTTCATGAAAACTACACTTTTTACCCTTTTTAAAATCCAAACACTCACTCACACATCCACATTTGAGCAATATACACATTTTTCAAAAAGTAAAACCCTTCAAGAACATTCACGACATTCCAAAATCAAACATTGAAATCACAGGTGCATGGGTTTTGGCCATAACATACATTTTCCTTCAATTTTTCACAACCAAAAACCCTAATTTCTAACCATATCAAGACAAGTTCACATTAACAATCAATTCTAATCAGGTCTTCAAGTCCGCTACCTAGAGGCCACCTCAAGTCCATACCTAGGTTGGGATTTCAAGAACCCAACTTCATCTTTTCATATGAGATCATTTTATCAATATAAACCACAGATCTACACTAATCAACACTAATAAAGCTAGATCTACAAGATTCGAGGTTTATACCTCCGGATCTATCAAGATCCAACGAGATCCGCAAGATCCAATGAAATCCTCGAAGCTTTCCTTCAAGAAAGTAGCCTCCAAGCTTGATGACTTCCAAAACCCTCGATCCTAGCCCAAGATCTTCAAGATTCGTCGAAGATATCCGCCACCAAGTTCAACCTCGAGCCCAAGATGATCACCCAAGCTTTTCTTTTCCTTCCTTTTCCTTCAAGAACTTCGCCCTCACTCTCTCCTCCCCTCCTTGTTCGCTGAAATGGAGGAAGAAATCAAGCCTCGATCCATCATCAAATCTTCATAAACTCATGTTATTTGTGGAAGAAAAGAAAATGGAAGATCAAACCTAACTACCTCTTGTTTTCTTCCAAGAATTTAAACCCAAAGCTCTTTCTCTCTCTCCTCCTTTCTCGGCTGCTGGAAGGAAGAAGATGATAGTGGTTGATGGTGTTTTAAGCTCCAAGAAGATTGAATCAAGAATGGAAGAACTTGAAGAAAATCTCTCTCTTCCTTGCTCTCTCTCGGCTCCCTCTCTCTCTCACTCCCTCAAAGTTCAGCTGAAAGTGAAATGAGAAGGTTGCAAGAAGTCAAGCCCTTTATGGCCTAAAAGTGCTTTTCCTCATTTTAAGGAAAAAGTGCTTTTGAGACTTTATGTCGCACACACGCGATAGTCTAACTTACACTGGTTTCTTTCATCCCACACTGTCTCTCATAATAATATTTCCAAAATATCACTACATATGCTCGATTTCAAGTCAAGTCACTATTCGCCGAACAATTTTTTAACGCTTAAATTTTGGCCAAAATCACACATCGGCGAACAATTCGTATAAAATTCTCTAAATTGAGAAATAATTACTTTAAACATATTTTCACTAATATTTCAATAAATAAACTCAATATAAATATTATTATGCATTTTAGAAATAAATTCAAATTTTTGAGGCCCTCACACAAGTTCCACGAAACTTGTCCACGAACCATGTAGTTGACACTCCGTCAACTTTCACAAATACAATCCATGTAGACCTTCACTTACTCCTTACTCCTCCAAAACCCCCACCGGGCCCGACTTCAAACACTTAACACTTTATAACACTTCACTTCACTTCACTTTGTTTGCACATTGTATATTTCTCTTTTTCAGGGACAAGTCCAATTGCCAAGTCCCGAGTACACTTCACTTCACTTATAGAACCCTATGGCTCGTACCTTTATCTTCGGCCTTAGCCTAGCCTCCGGCTTGAATCGAAGGTCTCACCAATAGGTTTTAGGAATTCCTGACATTTCACATACACAAATAAGTCATTGCACAACACTTTTACAATCAATCATTTCAAAACACTTTCACGGTTATTTTCACTCAAATGGAGTAGGTGCAATAAAGTACACACCACCTCATCAGAGGGTTCAAAAATCATGTTTCACTTCACATTCACTTCACTAAACATAATTACAATCATTTTCACGTAAACACGTAACCAGCATGGAAACTCACCGGAATAGTAGGGTTTAGCTTCCATGTAAGGATCAAATTTACTTCCTTGCACACCCCCTTAAACAATTTAAAATAATAGTTGAGATACCCTCCTTTACTCATTAACTAAAACAATTCACTTTCACTTCTTAGTTTCAAACAATATTTTTCCCAAAATTCCCTTAAGGAAAAAAAAAAGCTTTCATTTCATATGATAAAATGTCTCAATGGGTCTTTTGAAAATCACTGTATCATTTCAAATATAACACACCACCGATGTACTCCTCAATCATCACTTTTCAAATCCTTTTTATTATAGGATTTAGGTGAGGTCTTACACCTCAAAATCACTTGTTTCACAATTATTCAACACTTGTTCTTTTTCAAAGCTTTAACACATGTTTAAACAATTCTTATCAAGTCTTTACATTCAAAATTCATTGAAATTAACCACAATATTGTAAAAACCCTCGAGTCCTTCGATTCAATACTTTTTACTCAAAAGTTTATGAAAAGCTTCACTTTTCATCCTTTAAAAATCCAAGAGCTCACTCTACTCAAACAAACATTTGCAGATGAACATCACACGTATATTTTTAGGCAAACTCTCTTCAAGAAAAATCACAAAATCTCAAAATCAAACATTAAAATTACCAAGCATGGGTTTGGCCATCTCATACATTTTCCTATCAAAATTTCCAACAACAAAACCTTACTTTCAAGCCATATCAAGACTATTTTCACGAATATCATACAAATCCACAATCAGGTCCTCAAGTCCACTACCTAAAATCCACCTCAAGTCCGCTACCTAGGTTGGGATTTCAAGAGCCCAACTTCATCATTTTAGATGTAATCATTTCTACCAAAGTAAACCATGGATCTATGGTATTTAACACTAATAAAGCTATATCTAGTAGTTTTGAAGCTTGTACCTCCGGATCTATCAAGATCCAACAAGATCAAAGAAGATCTTGTGAGTTCCTCTTCCCAAGAATGCTTCCAAACCTAGCAAACTCCACAAGCTTCTACCTTTGCCCTTGATCCACTAGCTTTGTTGGTGATTTCCCACAAGAACTCCAAGAACAAGAACAACACACCACAAGCTCTCTTTCTTTCTCTTCTTTTCCTCTCTTTTTCTCCCCCAAGAATCGGACCAGCCCCTCTCTCTTCCCTCTCTCATGGCTGCAAGAATGAAGAGGATGATGGCCTTCAATGGTGGCTTGAAGCTCCAAGGAAGCAAGGAAGAAGAAATGAAGAAGACAAGAATTCTCTCTCTCTCTCTCTCTCTCTCCCTCTTATCACTCTCGGCCTCTCCCTCTCTCTTCTCCAAAATGTACAGATGAAAATGAAGCCTCGAGGAACCCCAAAAGTCAAGACTTAAGAGACAAAAAGGTGCCCATCCCTTGATTTAGGGAAAAAAGTGACTTTTGGTCACTTTATGTCGCGTCACGCGCGACAGTCTAACTTACACTATTTTATTTCATTCTAACACTATTCAACCATAATAATATTCCCATAATGTCACTACATATGCTCAATTTCAATTTAAAGTCACTAATCACGCTCCGGTACAAAATTTAACGCTTAATTTGGCCAAAATCACACACCGGCAATTAATTCGTATAAAATTCTCTAAATTAGAAAATATTCACTTTAAACATAAATTCACTCATATTTCATTGAATAAATACAATATAAATAATATTTTATATTTTTAAAATATAATCTAAATTTTAAGGCCCTCACATTCTTCCCCTCTTAAAAGAATTTTGTCCTCAAAATTTCTTACCTTTCTAGGTAAACAACTCTGGATATTTCTTCTTCATCTCTTCCTCTAATTCTGAAGTCGCTTCCTCAACATTATGATTTCTCCATAAAACTTTAACCAAAGGGATCTTCTTGTTCCTCAAATCTTTCACTTCTTTATCGAGGATTTTCACAGAGTGCTCTTCATATGTTAATGACTCGTCCACTTCAATCTCCCCTATTTGTAGCACATGACTTGGGTCTGGGTGATACTTTTTGAGTATGGAAACATGAAAGACGTTGTGAATCTTAGACATGTTAGGGGATAAATCCAATTGATAGGCCACTTTGCCAATCCGCTTGAGAATTTCAAATGGACCTACATATTTCGGTTTCAACTTCTTCCCTTTCTTGGATACCACTCCTCCTTTTATGGGTTTAACCCTCAGGAATACTTTATCCCCCACTTCAAACTCCAAATCCTTTCTTCGGTTATCGGCGAAGCTCTTTTGCCGACTTTGAGCCATCTGAAGTCTCTCACGAACTAACTTTATTGTTTGAAAAGCCTTCTCGACCCAAGGAATAGTAGTTGGATCCAGAATTTTCTTTTCCACTACTTCATTCCAGTGGATTGGTGACCTACATCTTCTTCCATAAAATGCTTCATATGGGGCCATCTGGATTGAAGCATGATAACTATTGTTGTAGGCAAATTCAACTAAAGGCATGTGTTGATTCCAACTTCCTCCAAAATCCAATATACATGACTCAACATATCCTCCAAAGTAGAATTGTCCTCTCACTGTCCATCCATTGAGGATGATGCCGATCTCACTTTAAACCCTAAAGTCTCTTGTAATTTCTGCCAAAACCAAGAGACAAATCTTGGATCCCTATCAGAAACAATGCTCACAGGTACACCATGTAATCTTACAATTTCATCCAAGTACAACCGAGCTAATTTCTCCAAAGGATATTTCATGCTCACCGGTAGAAAATGAGCAGTCTTAGTAACAATGCTCACAGGTACATCATGTAGTCTTACAATTTCATCCAAGTACAACCGAGCTAATTTCTCCAAAGGATATTTCATGCTCACCGGTAGAAAATGAGCAGTCTTAGTAAGTCGATCTACTACCACCCAAACTGCATCATCTCCTTTTTGGCTCCTAGGCAACCCAGTCACAAAGTCCATAGTGATGTGATCCCATTTCCATTCAGGTATCTCTAAACGTTGCAAAAGTCCAGAAGGTTTCTGGTGCTCAGCCTTAACTTGCTGGCACATGAGACAAGTTTGAACGAACCTTGCTACATCTCTTTTCAAACCACCCCATCAATACATCCCTTTCAAATCTTGATACATCTTATTGCTCCCAGAGTGAACTGTGTACTTAGTTTGATGTGCTTCTTCCAGAATTTCTTTTCTCAATTCTGCATTGTCCAGTACCACTAGGCGATCTCAAAATTTCAGAACTCCCTCAGGCTCTAATTTAAAATCCAGTGCTTCTCCCTTCTCCAACTTTTCAATCTATTTCTGCACCATAGGATCTTCTTTTCGTGCCTCTTTGATACGTTCTACTATTGGAGATTTCAACACAACATTTCCAAATATGACCTTCTGTTTTTCCAAATGAGGATTCCATTCGCTGACCCTTTCTAACATTTCCCATTCCCTAACCATCAAGCCTGCCACTTAAGCCTTTCGACTTAGTGCATCCACTATCTTATTAGCCTTCTCAGGGTAATAATTTATGGTATAGTCATAATCCTCAAGAAAATTCTACCCATCGCCTCTATCTTAGATTTAATTCCTTTTGAGAAAACAAATACCTAAGACTCTTGTGATCAGTGAAAACCTCAAATGTCACCCCATATAAATAATGTCTCCACTTTTTCAGGGTAAAGATAACTGCGGCCAATTCCAAATCATGTGTTGGATAGTTTTGCTCATGAGGTTTTAATTTCCTAGAGGCATAGGCAATAACTCTCTCATTTTGCATCAAAACACACCCTAATCCTTCTTTCAAAACATCTAAATAAACTACAAACCCGTCTTTTCCATTTGGTAAGGTCAACACAGGGGCTGTTGTCAAACGCTTCTTTAACTCTTGAAAACTAGCCTCACATTTTGGACTCCAAGTAAACTTTCCATGCTTCTTAGTCAAATCAGTCAATGGTCCCGCAATCCTTAAAAAATTCTGAATAAATCGACGGTAATACCCTGCTAAACCCAAGAAACTTCTAACCTCGGTAGGGTTTCTCGACTGTCTCCATTGAGTCACAGTCTCTACTTTTGAGGGGTCCATAGAAATTCCGTCCTTAGAGATCTTATGCCCTAAAAATGTCACCTCTTCCAACCAAAACTCACACTTGTTGAACTTAGCATGTAATTGATGCTCTCTTAGAGTTTGAAGCACGATCTTTAAGTGTTGAGCATGATCTTCCCGGGTCTTTGAATATACCAAGATGTCATCTATGAATACAACCATAAACTGATCCAAGTAGGGTTTAAAAACTCGTTGCATCAAATTCATAAACGCCGCAGGAGCATTAGTTAATCCAAATGGCATTACCACAAACTCAAAATGTCTATACCTTGACTTAAAAGCAGTTCTCAGTACATCTTCCTTTCTAATTCTCAACTGGTAATATCCTTGCCTAAGGTCCAACTTAGAAAAGATTACCGATCCTTGTAATTGATCAAACAGTTCATCAATAAGTGGCAAAGGGTACTTATTCTTGATTGTCACATCATTAAACCCTCGATGATCTATACACAACCTCAAGCTCCCATCTTTCTTCTTGACAAACAATACAGGTGCTCCCCAAGGTGAATCACTCTTCCTAATAAAACCCCGTTCTAATAAATCTTGCAATTGAACTTTCAATTCCTTAAGCTCCGCTGGAGCCATTCGATACGGAGTCTTAGAGATTGGGGCTATCCCTGGTAACAGATCAATCTTAAATTTCACCATTCGCTCAGGAGAAAGATTTTCTAGTTCTTCAGGAAAAACATCAGGGAAGTCCTTTATAGTCGGTACTTCTTCTAACTTCATCTTATCACTTGGGGGGTTTATCAAAAAGGCCAAATACCCTTGAACCCCTTTACTTAACAATTTCCTAGCCTTAATCCTTGAAATAAGAGCAGATGATGCTAACCTCTCTTTTACATCCAATCTTAAGGTAGCCTCCCCAGGGATAGAAAATTCCACAATTTTAGCCCTACAGTCCAAATCGGCATGGTAATGGGCTAGACAATCCATTCCTATAATAACATCATACCCCTTTATATCCAAACTTATTAAATCTACCACTAGCTTCCTTTCTCGTACCCAAATCTCACAATTCTTGTATACCCAACTCATAATTAAACTTTGTTCCCCCATGGGTGTTCTAACCTCAAGGTCATAAGGTAACCTTACAGGCTTTATATCTACTCCATTCAAAAAGGTAGGATTTACAAAAGAATGTGATGCACCAGGATCAATTAGAATCTTAGCTAAGCGATGAAAAACAGGGATGGTACCTTCAACCACTTCAGTGGGGTCAAGAACTTGCTGTTGATCAATTGCGTAGACTCTGGCTGGCACCCTTGGCCGGTTTCCCACCACACTAGCTTGACTGGAATTGGGTTTATTTGCTGGCCTAGACACACCTTCTCCTTGGATCACTGAACATGCAGATAACTGATGCTTGGTAATTCCACACTTAAAACATGCTCCGCTCTTCTTCCAACAATTGTTCTCTATGTGGTTTGGCTTTCCACAAAAACCACAAGATACGTTAGGAACAGAGACTTGACTTCCTTGAGAAGCTCCCCTTGACTGCCCTCTTCCACTCACACTTCCTCTCGACACTACTCCTTTAGTGTACGTCCCCCTTGAATTTGATCCTCTTGATGATCCAGAGGGGGTTGTCCTACCCATTCCCCTTCCAAACTTAGGAGTTAGGGTACCCATGTCCGTTGGGCTACGACTACTACTGGGTGCATTCCTTTTCCTTGCATTAAAGTTTCTCACTTGTGCCTTGACCCCTTCAACTCTGACGGGCTTGCCACCCACACTCATTGAACTGCCAAGATTTCTTGCAACTCTACATTCAATCCTTGAACAAAACTCGTTATTCTCTTTTGCTCCATTGCTCCCTAGCTTCAGGCAGCAACCTTGACAACTTAGTGGTGCCTCAGATTTTAAACACTCGACAGCTGCTTGCACCTAATAAGTCATCCTCCCTTTTCTCTTGCACTTATTGAGAAAGAAAACTTAGCATTAAACTCTCAAGTAAAATTCACCCAAGTCCTAGAGGTGTTCTCTCTATCCCACTTAGCCCTTGTCACGATCCACCATGAATGGGTAGCTCCCTCAAATTGGAATGTAGCAAAGGTTATTTGCCTTTCCTCAGTATAGTCCAAGGCAGTAAAGATATCTGAAATCCTTTCTAACCAACCCTCGGCAGATTCAGGATTGGGTTCACCACAAAATTTAGATGGGTTAAACCTTTGGAATCACTCAAGAGATCTATTCTCACCAACTCCAAGGTTAATATGTTGTTGGGACGAGGGGTCATGTTGGACCGACCATACGGTCAATATCTTAGTCATTCGATTCATGGCGTAGCCATTTTGCTCCATAAAATTAACCCGGGTTCTTGATTTTGAGCGGTGGCCGACTCAGATGCGCGATGTGCAGATAGCCTAGTCCAGCCTAGTCATTCTCTTTCTCTACCCTCTATAATTCTATAGAGGGCGTGCGCTTTTAACATAATAAATAACTTCAATACAACTGTTGAAAGTCATTCAAAATTAAAACAACACTGCTTTATATACACGCTTCATATTAATAAGAGTGCCGAGATTTACATCAGATGTATTGCATGCTTTGAGTCAAAAAGTACACATAGGTACATCAAGTTCACAAGTACACTTAAACAAAATACGGTGCCAGAAAATTCGTCAACAAGCATGCAATTTACAAGAATTGGGAACCCAACTCTCTTGGTTTCCCACAAAAGATTACACAAACCCCTAATGTCAAGTTAGACTAATCCATCAAGTCTCATGGAAGTCTCCATGGAACCACTCTCTCGGCGGATGGAGACTCCAAAATGGAGGATCTCCCTCGACCATACTTGAGTGTCTCCGGACTCACTCACGGGCTCTCCTCCCAGCCGACATCGGCATCACTGAGGCTAGTTGGCGGTCCTCACTCCAAGTGGTGGTCTGAGCACTTCCTCCAACCAAGGCCTCGCTCAGCCACCCAATACCTCAGCTCTCTCGGGCCCCTCTCACAACTCTAGCGGCTCGCTCGTGTAAGCAAACCTCACCTCAAGCTCTCCGTCCCTGCATAGGCTGATGCATGCCACAGTCATAGTCTCTCTATCTCTTGATGCTCACCGGTTGATCCTGATCAACCTGCCTCTGTGACTACTGGGAGGACCCGCGTGATGCGGGTTAGGCATAAGTCTTTAACACCCGCAGCAGAGAACGCATAAGTGCAAATCCGGGTTATAGGCTACCGCAGGGTACCCACACAGAACCCGGTCGATAGGCAGCGCAAATTTTCGGTATCCAGGTCCATCACCACCACCAAACTCCATGACCAACAAGAAAGAACTCCATTAGAACTTGTTCAAACTTAAAGATCATTAGCACTTGTTTATAAACAAATAACCCTCACTTAACATCTCATCCTAACCTATTAAACTCTCAAATAACTCACTAATTCTCACTATGCCCATACTATTCAAACCTAGGCTCATGTCACTCGGTGATGACCCACCTTCTCCCTAGGCGTGCCTTAGAGTAAGTATCAGATTGGTCATTCCTAGCTCTCGTGAGGTTCACTCACTCAAGCGATCAATAATCAACAATACTTAACAAGTAAAATTTCTTATAACTTTACAATACACACTACTTCTAAATCCACAACTTCAAAGTTACAATTCCAAAATACATAAAGCATTTTAATCATACATTCGGGTCCATAATACAAAAGTCCCTCACGATATCCATAAATCAAAGTCTTCAAAACATTAACAAGTGAAATCCTAACACTAGGGGTTGTATATTCACTTGGAATCTCATTTTCCATTAAGGAAAAACAAATAGGAAAGGGTGAGCTAAAACCAGTGAGTTCCCAAAACATGCAAAACACTTAGCACGTAGGTACATTTCACTTCAAATTTGAATTTAACAATAAACACATAAGAAAGCTCTTAACATTCAAAGAAGGATCTGGGCTCTCGTGGAGCCAAGTTCCATGAGAAACTTCTCCTGATCAAGTAGTTGACGCTTCATTACTTTCAGTACAATCCTTATGTAGACCTTTTACTCCTCCAAATCCCCAGCGTCCCAGGCGACTTCAAACACTTAACACTTTATAACACTTTATAACACTTCACTTCACTTCACTTTGTTTGCACATTGTATATTTCTCTTTCTCGGGACAAGTCATGCATGTGAGTCCAGTACACGCTAGCTTCACTTATGGAACCCTGGCTCAAATTAAACCAGTACCCTTCTCTAGATGATTGTTTCAACCTCGACTTGAATCGAAGGTCTCACCGATAGATCTCAGGAATTCCTGACATTTCACATACCCAAATAAGTTATTGCACAATACTTTTACAATCAATCATTTCAAAATACTTTCACGGTTATTTTCACTTTCAAATGGGTAGGTAATGAAATTGCACTACACCCCATAGGAGGGTTCAAAAATCATGTTTCACTTCACATTCACTTCACTAAACATAATTACAATCATTTTCACGTAAACTCGTAACCAATATGGAAACTCACCGAAATAGTAGGGTTCAACTTCCACGTAAGGATCAAATTCACTTCCTTACACACCCCCTACAACAATTTAAAACAATAGTTGAGATACCCTCCTTCACTCATTAACTAAAACAATTCACTTTCACTTCTTAGTTTCAAACAATATTTTTCCCAAAATTCCCTCAAGGAAAAATAAAAGCTTTCATTTCATATGATAAAATGTCTCAATGGGTCTTTTGAAAATTACTGTATCATTTCAAATATAACCATCACCGATGTACTCTCAACCGTCCATCACTTTTCAAATCCTTTTATTATAGGATTTGGTGAGGTCTCACCGCCTCAAAATCACTTGTTTCACAATTATTCAACGCTTGTTCTTTTTCAAAGCTTTAACACATGTTTAAACAATTCTTATCAAGTCTTTACATTCAAAATTCATAGAAATTAGCCACAATATTGTAAGAACCCTCGAGTCCTTCAATTCAATACTTTTTACTCAAAAGTTTATGAAAAGCTTCACTTTTCATCATTTAAAAATCCAAGAGCTCACTCTACTCAAACATACATTCACAGATGAACATCACACATATATTTTTAGGCAAAATCTCTTCAAGAAAAATCACAAAATCTCAAAATCAAACATTAAAATTACCAAGCATGGGTTTGGTCATCTCATACATTTTTCTATCAAAATTTCTAACAACAAAACCCTACTTTCAAGCCATATCAAGACTATTTTCATGAATATCATACAAATCCACAATCAGGTCCTCAAGTCCGCACCTAAAATCCACCTCAAGTCCACTACCTAGGTTAGGATTTCAAGAGCCCAACTTCATCATTTCAGATGTCATCATTTCTACCAAAGTAAACCATGGATCTATGGTATTTAACACTAATAAAGCTATATCTAGTAGTTTTGAAGCTTATACCTCCGGATCTATCAAGATCTAACAAGATCAAAGAAGATCTTGTGAGTTCCTCTTCCCAAGAATGCTTCCAAACCTAGCAAACTCCACAAGCTTCTACCTTTGCCCTTGATCCACTAGCTTGTTGGTGATTTCCCACAAGAACTCCAAAAACAAGAACAACACACCATTGCTTCTCTTTCTTTCTTCTTTCCTCTCTTTTTTCTCCCTAAGAATCGGACCAGCCCTCTCTCTTCCCTCTCTCAACGGCTGCAAGAATGAAGAGGATGATGGCCTTCAATGGTGGCTTGAAGCTCCAAGCACAGTTAAGAAATGAAGAAGACAGAATTTTCTCTCTCTCTCTCTCTCCCTCTTATCACTCTCGGCCTCTCCCTCTCTCTTCTCCAAAATGTACGCCAGCTGAAAATGAAGCCCCTGAGGAACCCCAAAAGTCAAGACTTAAGAGACAAAAAGGTGCCCATCCCTTGATTTAGGGAAAAAAGTGACTTTTGGTCACTTTATGTCACGTCGCGCGCGACAGTCTAACTTACACTATTTTATTTCATTCTAACATTGTCCAACCATAATAATATTCCCATAATATCACTACATATGCTCAATTTCAATTTAAAGTCACTAATGATGCTCCGATACAAAATTTAACGCTTAATTTGGCCAAAATCACACACCGGTAATTAATTCGTATAAAATTCTCTAAATTATAAAATATTTACTTTAAACATAAATTCACTCATATTTTATTAAATAAATACAATATAAATAATATTTTATATTTTTAAAATAAAATTTGAATTTTGAGGCCCTCACAAAAGAGAGAGAAGGGGTCCGAAGTTGGGAGAAAGAAAATGAAGAGAATTTAAGTTTTGATCTTCAACTTCTTCTTCCTCAAATTCCTTGAAGCTTCAAGACTTCCTTGAGGTCTTTGATCTTGTTTCATCTTCATTGCTTGGCAACCGTGTAGGAGTGAGAAAAGAGGAGGGTGATCCGAGCTTGAGGAGAGAGAAAAGAAGAGAAAGAAAGCTTGTGGGAGTTGTTTGCTCCTTCTTCTTGAGCTTGAAGATGGAAACCGTCATCTAAACACACGGATCATGGCTTAAGGTTGGAGATTTTTGGAGAGCTAAGCTTGGAGAAAACAATCTTGAGGAGAGCTCACAAGATCTTGCTAGATCTTGTTAGATCTGAACAGATCTGAAGGTATAAGACTCAAATCTCTTAGATCTACCTTGATTAGTGTTAGATATTGTAGATCTATGGTTTATTTGGTTAGAAATGTTAATATTTGGAATTTTGAGTTGGGCTCTTGAATTCCCAACTTAGGTAGTTGACTTGAGGTGACTTTTAGGTAGCGGACTTGAGGACCTGAATGTGGTTGTGTTTGTTATTTATGAAATGGGATTATTTTTTTTTATTAGAATGTGGATTTGATGCTTGAAAATTTTAAAGGAAAAGAGTAAGAGCTGGCCGAACCACTTTCTGAAAATTTTGACTAGTGATTTCAAAATTTTATGATGTTATTTGGCTAGATTTACCTAAATAAATATGTGTTATGTTCATTTGTAAGTATATGTTTGAATGGAGTGAAAATCTTGAATTTTAATGGAGAAGAGTTGAGTTTTGCTAACTTTTGGGTAAATGTACTTTTTGGGCAAATGTGAGGGTTTGAAATGTTTTATTTGATTTTCATGACTTTGTGCATTGAGATGTAGTTAAAATAGTTCTAAATATGTGTTATAATCTTTGTTAAAGTTGAGTGTTGAGTTAAACTTGAATGGGTGATTTTTGAGGTGAAATACCTCAATTTATGTCTTTGTACCTAAGAAATTTAGAAGTTGCCGAATGGAGCATTCGATAGCATGGATTGGTTATTTGATGTCTCAATTTGAAAATGGAACCTTGTGAGATGATTTTCGACTCGAATGATTACTTTTCATTGAAGTTAAAAAGTTTCTTGTGAAGAATTTTGATAAAACAAAATGATTAAGCTTGAGTTTAGTTTCACTACCAATTGTGTGCTAAACTTATTTGCTCTTTTATTTGATTATAGGAAGGGAAAGATTTGAACTAGTTCTAACTTGGAAACCAACCTCGCTATTTTGGTGAGTTTCCATGCATGTTACTTGGTTATGTGACTTTGATTTGGAATATCATTGAATATATGATTTGATGTGAAAATTTGATTTTATCCATCAAATGGAGTAAGTAGTAACTTTATCGCACTTACCCTATTTGAATGGTAAATTTCAGTAAAAGTGCTATTGTGACATTTCAAGTAAGTTTTGGATCTTTGACTTGAGATATACGGAATTATGTTTTAAGTATATGATGTGATGTGATGTGTTCTGTAATTATTATTCTCGAGAATACTTAATCCCCTTGGTAAGTTATCGACTTAAGCCATTGGGAAGTCCCAAGTCGAGGCGATTTAACAACCTTGGGTTACGTGATGTGTTGTGTGCTCTGGACTTAGCAAATGGCCTTGTCCTTATTGGAGAGCAATACACACATATATAAATTATGTGAGGTGGGCGGGCCTGTGCGGGGGTTTTGATGGAGAAAGGAGTAAGTGGTTGTGTGAGGACCTGAAAATTTTATTTTTATCTGACCTATTTATTTAATTAATTATTTATTTTCTCTGAATAATTGATTTAAATTATTTTAATTACAATTGTACCATACATTACCTCATTTTATTTTAAAAACCTTGTTTAACCTTCAATTTAATTTTTCTGTCACTCAATTGTGAAAAATGAAAAAAAGGCTTTTTTTTTTTAGACAAACCTTTGGACTGAGAATGACGTAAGTTTGGGGAACAAGAATGATTATTAGTAGATTAAGAAAATCTAATTGAGGGATTAGAAGTGAGTGATTAGAATTAAACTCCAATTGGAGCATTTTGGGCCACAAATTCAAGTTAACTTTTGACTCCATAAAGCAAAGCTTTATAGTTCTTCTTCCTTTCACTTTTTTCCCACTTTACCAAACAACCAAAATCCTCTCTCTTCTCCCTCTCACCAGCCGCACCTCCCTCCCCCTCTTCCCCTTTGATTTCATCTTCAAAAATTACAAAACTTCACCCAAATCCACCAAGAAACATGGACAAATCTTGCTAACCTCACTTGGAAACTTGAAGATTAACTTGTCTTGAGGGTGTAGAGCTGCTAGGAGCTTGGAGGGAGGAACATAGACATCTCAAGCTTGAAATTTCCTTGAGATATTTGAGGTAAAGGGCTCCAACAAAACCCAAATCCATTTGCTCTAATTGTTTAGTTTTGAAGCTTGTAGCTTCTTGTTTGTTTTTGTGTTAAATTTGGGTGGTTGTGTGGGCTCTAGGAATTCCCACAATTTATGATGAATTGGTGTTTTGATGCATGTGTTTGTGATGGAGTGTTTGAGATGAGTTTTAGACTTAGAAGGCTAGAAGAAAGAGGCAAAAAACTGAGATGGTGAGGGGAGGGATGCTGCCGGTTCCATTTCAGTAATTTTCTCCCCTGTTTTGGCAGCAGCTTTTTATGGAATTTTTGGTGGTTTTGAGAGCTGAAATTTTGGTCTATATGTGTGTAAATTTAGTTGCAAAAATCATTTCATTTGGTGTGGTAAAATCACATGGAAATAAGAAGTCAAAATCTGGAAAAATTTTCACTGTGTTCTGCTGCCCTGATTTGGTCTCATTGAACACTGCCTTCCCATGCGAGTTTTTGGCTAAATTTTGGTAAAGATGTATCTTACATACTAAGGTTTATGCCTGAAAATTTTGGTGTTTTTCCAGTACCATTTCATTGCTCAAATGATGTCTCAAAACTGCTCCTCAAATCTAGAAAAATGCTGTGTCAGGACAGCTTTTTGGCCCATGTTCAAATGACTATATTTTCTTACTCGGGTATCAAAATTAAGTTCCATTTATTGTGTTTGAAACTAGACTTGAAATTCTTTAAGTGGTATAAATTTCAAGGGCCAGTTCAATTTCTGCGAAATTTGGCAAATTTTCAAAGTTTGCCAAAAACCAAGACTGTCATGTCTCGTTTTCACTGTTGTAGTGAAGATTTCTCTATGTTAATGATCCAACTAGCTCTTACACTAAACATGAAAGTTGTAGAGAATTGAGTTATCCATTACTCACAAAATTGCAGCCCAATCGGAGCACTGTGTTGAGTGAAATGACCAAAATACCCCTGCTGCTCAAACCCTTATATTTTGCTGGAAAATGGCCTAACTTGCTGTCCAAATTTTTCTTGAATTTTCCTGCCTATTTTCCAAATTCTCTTGAGATGAGATTCTATGTTATGGATTGTCTTGAGTAGTTTGAAATGTGGGTTGAATTTCAAGAGGAATGAATGATGTTTGCTTGGTTAAAATTGATGAGAGAATTGTTGAAATCTCTAAGTGTATTTGTCAGAAATTTGGGTAAGATGAGCCGAGCTTCACTTGACTTTTGTTGGTAATTGTTGGTTAAATTCCACTCAAATTCTGTTATGAATGTTGTATTATGATTATACAATTGCTTTGAGTAAGAATCTTGGTGATTGTTTGAAAGAAAAATGAATTTCCAACTTGGAGTGAATAGATGACCTACTTGTAGTTTGAATCTTTGAAAAAGTGTTTTCTAGGGAGTTATAGTACTAAAAATCTATTTTCCAACAATATAAATTTTATAGTTTTCTGACTTGCGGAACTTAAGATGTGAATTCTTAAAGAGTGCTGACACTTATGGCTAATGAGTAAGTTTGGTGACATTTTTGTCTAAGACGGATAGTTCAGTGACATTTTTGGCTAAGGCGGATAGTTCAGTGACATTTTGAACAGTTTGCTCATAAATTATTGATCATTAGTCACGTTTGCTTCAGGTGGTCAAAGGGAACTACGGCAGAATTCGAGGCATCGAGTGATCTCACCGCATACTTTTATTTGATTTCTTTTGTTACGTGAGTGTTCAAGTGCATGTTTAATTGCTTTAAAATGATGTAAATAATTTGAAAAGCATGCTTGTGTGACTTGTGCTGTACTTTATCAGCCACCTTATTTGGAATTTGCCTCTAAATGAGTTCTACTATTTAAAACGCATTGATTGACCGCTTGAACTACTAGAATTGTTTATAACCTGGGGATACCCAAAACCCCATCGGGATCCCTTCACCTTGTCCCAATGGACAGTAGGGGCAGAGATGGGTGAACCATAGGTCATTATCTTAAATTACTGTTGGAATGAGTCCACCGACTATGGCATACCATAAGGTTGCCATTCACTTTAAATGTTGGAGTTCGAGCCCGGCAAGGGGATGTAAGTAGACAGAGAGGGATAAAAGTGGTGGATATGGACTAGTGAGAGTGAGTGGTTGATGGAGTGTCAACGCTGGATTTGAATTGGTGCTGGTGAAGAAAATAATTACAGAGAATTACGGAAATGTGGAGCTGGCCAACTGTATCCTTCAAATTGTGTTGTTTAAATGTTTTATTAACTGTTTTGCTCTTTACTATTCTGCTAATTTATATAACTTCTTTGATTTGTTTCGCATGTTTTCTTGGCTCTCAATCGTGTTTTGCTCACCCTGTAAGATTTGGTTTCCTTAACAGGTTTTGAAGCGGAGTTCGCTAACCGTGGATATTAGTTTCTTTCGTAGGATTTCCGCTCTTTTGTATAAGATTGTTTTGATTTGAGCACTTGATGGTTTATAATACTTGGAGTTAGTGCTAACGAAATTCGGATGAAATTATTGGGAGTTGTAAATTCAGCTTTTGTATGTATTTTAAGTACTTGGGACTTATTTTGGAAATGTAAGTTGAACTTTAGTTTCTTTAAATAGTTGGTTTGGAATTGTTAATTAAGTTATTTGAGCTTAGTAGTCCCACGAGAGTAGCGGTCCTACCAACCTTTGGTTTGCCCTAGGGAGGGTGGGTACTGCAATGTGTTGTCTCCGGGTTGTATGTGAAAGTTGATGAGTGTCAACTAGGTGATTTGTGCACCGCACGCGTGAACGTATTATAGCTTAAGAACTCTAGCCCCTGAGGGCTATCCGTATCCTACCCATATGTTGTTAATCACTTTTTTTATTTGTTTATTTATAAATAACAATTTTGATGTGGAATCTCATATGTTATGTGCTTTGCATGCTTTTTGAACTCACTGGCTTTTAACTCATCCTTTCAAATTTGTTTTTTCAGAAGTGGACCGAGAACCCAAGTGTATACCAACCGCTAAACTTAGGGTTCACTTTTGTATTTTATACCACTAATTTGAATTGTGATTTTAAGGGTTTTTGTATTGTGAGAATCTAAATGTATGATTAAGTACTTTATGTAATTTTGGAATGTAAGATTGGAACGATGTATTTGTGAGTTACCGTTTGATTTGGTTTAATAATGGTATTGGAGTTTGATGTTTTAATAATTATCCTATGAGTGAGTCCCGCAGAGAGCTGTGCAGTCCGCCAAACCCTTTGTTACACCCAGTGGGAGGGGCTATCACAAACCTCTTCATAATCGCTTTTCCCTCAGTTCACCACAAACGCCACAATCTTAAAATGGATAGCCTTAGTATAACTGCAAAATAACTCAGCAAAGGCCAAATGAAATGAAAAATTAAGAAATAAATATGTCGCTTATCATTTGAAGAGAAGGAAAGAATTCACCTCAAGCAAAGGGAGGCATATCACAAGAGGAAGGCAAAAAGAAATCAGCTAAATACTTCCATTCCCCAGCAATTACTGCCTGCCAGATTGCCATGTACATTGAACAATCATAATTGCATAACTGAGTACGTAACTAATCACGGAATTCAGAATAGCCACTAAGAACATATGCAATCTCCAAACATCCTTCCAAATGACTCCTATTGTGAACTATCAACTACTGCTGCAAGCTTTGCAACCCCAAAATTCCTCCTATCAGTTTAGCGCAGAACAAACATGGTCATTTTAGCCTTCATGACAGTGGCAATCGTCCCCTCAAACACAAAGAAACATATGAAAAGAGGGAATGATAGATAAAGCAGTTACAAAATTGCATGCTACATGTGATGCCAATACCTATCCTGTCAATGTCCTATCTCATGACTATGAAAGTCAACAGATACATTCTGCAGTAGCTCATTTGGCTGACACACCTGTTAAGCACCCCTCTTCTACTAAATGTGTTCGGATCAATGAAACTACATCTAAATCAAATCAATCAGATAATGTGCCTCTTCAAGAACGGCAGTCAAGGCTCATGTATCAGAATTCTCAACTTATGAGAAAGGTCACCTTTGTACACTACACTCACTTTTTTTTTTTTTTGTTTTGCCTTTGCTTCAATGATACTTGTTCGTTTTAATGTTATTCGTGCAATTAATCTTTTTCTTCATCCTTTCATCAGGTTCTTCTTCAGCACTTCATTGCCACATTACACATAATCGAACTAAAACCACCAAATTTATCGTTGCTTTATATTCTCACAAAACTATTAGATAAAATCTTTAGACTATATAAGTATTATTACTCCTTATAGATACACTCAACGAATAGCATGATTTTTCCCACAAAAAATCTTCCTCCTACCTGTGATTCATGTTGTAAATATCTGTCTGATGCAATAGAAGACATTGCAGATTTTTCTGTGCTATTCCCTCCTGATAAGTCTAAAATAGCAAACACAGGGGACGTTAACATTTCACATGGAGGTTCAAGTTAACATCTTATACCTTATATCATTACTTTGAATACTCCTACTACAACCAAAACTATAGAAATTAGTCCGTCATTAATATCTATAGGTTCTGCTCGTTTCACCGCTGTAGCGATTACCGTAAAAGGAAAGTAATGACAAAAAGAGGTGCTTCATCTTATAACAATCGACTATTCTCAGCAATTTTCTTATGAATTACATCTTTATCATCCACTGCAAGCTAATTGAGTTTGTATTGTCTGCATTTAGGACCTCGTGTCATATTGGGAACTCAGGCTCTCAAATTCATACCAATTGAATCTAATAGATTGCCTCGTGTTCCTGATTGCCACTACTGTGGTGCTAAGAAATTTTATTCAGAATCTTAGAATTTCTGCTACTCAGATGGTGAAGTCGTGCTCGAAGAGAATAGGCTACCAGACATTCTCATCGAACTCTATACAACTCAGACAGATGACGGAATTTCTTTCCGAACCTATGTGCAAACATATAATAACATGTTCGCCATCACGTCATTCGGTGTACATTATGATGAGGCACTGTGCAGAAGAACTAATGGGATTTACACATTCAAGATCCAAGGACAGACATACCATTTCATCAACGAGCTAAATCCACATGGAGGAAATGGTTTATATCTACAATTGCATTTCCATGACAGCATCACAAGCTAGAGAATAGATTAGCATTTCGCAGTCGAGAAACGTACCTATAAAATCATAGAGTTAATGAAACTCAATCCTTATGCCTGTTTTTTCAAGCCTACAAAATGTGCCAAATTTTGATTCATACCAAATTATCCTCAAATCACATTCTAATGCTGATCGAGAGTTTTCAATAAACCCACCGCTTCACGATTGCACTTTATGGACGTAAGAAATTATGGAGTCAAGGATAAAGTGACATATATAGGTATATACTAAAGAGTGTCGAGTCACAGAGTTCAATACTACTATGGATGCTATGATCCTCTTCAATATCATTGTTATTCCCATTTGGTGAAACTAGTTGGCATCCGGCATCCAAAGATCGGACATGTAAATCCCTAAAAGTGCAAAAGAGTCGCATTGAGAAAGCACTCAAGCAGTAACACTAAGCGCCTTCAAATCAGTGATGAACTTTTCACCTCATAGGCAACAAGGTAAGTAACCTCTTACATCTATCTCTGTAATTAGCTACATCAACAATATGAAACTCCATTACCACGTAAATTCATAAATGCAGTTACCAAAAAATACCAAGATTCGAAGGAATTCGTGTTGATGAGAGAATATCACGCCTACAAATTCTAGATCAGGAGAAACTATACTCCAAGCATTCTCAACACGGTCGAACTATTACAACAATTATTTGTTGATATGTACGCCAAACTTGAAATGAAAATACTTGATTTTTATAGAAGCAAGCAACTGCTAATTCACAGAAAGTAGCTACAGGGCTTAATGGACTGTGTTATTCAAGGTCAAACATGGGGATCTCAGGTCGGTCAGAGAATCCTTCTACCAGTATCCTTCATAAGAGGTCCACGAAATATAAAAAAGAGATACGTTGATGCCATGACTTTAATCCAGAAGCCACGGACGTCCTAACCTATTTGTGATAATGACATGCAACCCTTCGTGGTCAGAAATCAAACAAAATATGCTGCCTACTGACGAAGCACATAACCGAATAGATTTGTGTGCTCGTGTCTTTCACGCAAAGCTGGAACTCTTAAAAGAGGAACTCTTCAAGAAGCAAATTTTTGGTGAGGTTGCAGCATACACTTATGTTATTGAATTCTAGAAATGTGGCCTCCCACATGCTCACTTTCTCTTAATCCTAAAGCCAAACTCCAAACTATATTCACCTGAATCATATGATCAGGTTGTCTGTGCTGAGCTACCTGATGAAAATACAAATAGCCACCTATTCAAAATGGTCCGTAGACACATGGCCTTTGTGGAAAACTGAATCCAAATAATGTTTGCATGCAAGGTCGAGTGTTCAAAATATGCAAGAACAAATATCCAAAACACTGGGCTGACAAAACCACTCATGGAGAAAATACATATCCAACATACAAACACAGAAAAGATGGAAAAGCTGTGATCGTCAGAGGTAAGCAACTCGACAATAGATGGGTGGTTCCATACAGCTCATACTTATTGGCAAAGTTCAATTGCCATATCAATGTCGAGATATGCTCTACTATCAAAGTCGTGAAGTACATGTACAAATATATTTTTAAAGGGAATGACAAGGTTCACTTCCAAGTTAACTCTGACAGCTCACCACAGAACATAGATGAGATTTCTGAGTTCCAATCTGCAAGATGGATTTCTGGAATAGAGGCTATGTGGCGCATATATAGATTCCCTCTAAATGACATGCCCCCTTTATTCATGAGTTTACAACTGCACCTTCCCAATTTTCAATCAATGACTTACAAAGACAGTGATGATATCCAAGACATCCTCAAAAATGAATTTCGAAGAAGAACCAGCTCACAGAGTTTTTTCACATGAATGCAGTTGATTCACTAGCAAAGAAACTGAAATGTACTTATAAAGAATTTCCCGAACACTTTGTTTGGCATCAAGATAAGAGATATTGGTCTGCAAGAAGACAGAAAGATACTACTGGAAGAATTGTAACAACGAATCTGGTAGAAAGAGAGCGTTATTTCTTGAGACTTTTCCTATCAAATATTAAAGCTCCAACATCTTTTGACAATCTCAAGGAATTCAATGGCACATTTGCGTAAACTTTCCAAGAGGCAGCGATAATCAGACACTACCTCAAATCCAATCATGTTCAAGAACAATGCCTCCGTGAAGCAGACTCTATCACATGCCTCACTCATTCGTAAGACTCTTCGCCCCTGTTAGTGTATTTTCCACCATCAAATCCAAGAAACCTATGGCTAAAGTTCCTAACTTCACTATCAAGATTATTCACACCAACCAAACTTCTCTCGATCGGATACAACTTAATGTTCTCCATGAGATCAACAAGTTCCTCCAATCAATGGGTAAGAACATTAACAACTATTCTTTAGTTCCGAAAATCTTACATTTGCACAAGACCACAAGAGAAACTAGAGACACTTTTGCTAAAACTCAAATTCAAGTATCAGATGAAGATATCGCCTCAGATTCACCTTCAATCTTGATCAAAATAGCATTTGATACTATTGTAGACACTATATACTGGACGGCACAACAATCCATTTTTGTTGACGGACTTGGAGGAAGCGGCAAGACCTTTCTATATAAGGCATTATTGGCTGATATCAGGTCAAAAAATTTTATAGCACTAGCTACCGCTTCAAGTGGAGTCGCAGCATCTATACTCCCAGGAGGCAGAACAGCTCATTCATGCTTCAAAATACCAATTGACATGAACAGCACAAATATGTGTCGAATTAGTAAACAGAGTGCACTCACAAAGGTACTCCAGTAGGCAAAACTTATAATATGGGACGAATCTCCAATGACACATAAAGCTGGCATTAAAGGAGTTGATAGACTTTTAAAAGACTTAATGCAGTCAAATGCTCTCTTTGGAGGTAAGGTCATTGTCTTCGGAGGAGATTTTAGACAAGTTCTCCCAAATGTTACAAAAGGCTCAAGAAACGACTTCACATAGGCAAGTTCATCAACTCATACATCTGGCCCAAACTACAAAAACTGTAGCTAAAAATCAATATGAGAGCTGCTTCAAATCCTCATTTCACTGACTATCTTCTCCATATAGGAAATGGAACTGAGCAGTTCATCCACAACGACTATATTCAGATCCCACCAAACTTGTTGATCCCATTCACAACTGAAGAAGAATCACTTAAGCTATTAATTGATACAATCTACCCTGATTTACACAAGTTCACACATGACCACAAGTCATATACAAATAGAGCCATACTCATAACAAAGAATGATTTTGTCGACCAGATCAACAATAGATTGATAAAGAAATTTCCTGGCCAAAGTTTTGAATACATCAGCAGAGATAATGTGTCTGACAGCTCTTAACAGGCCATCTTTCAAAATTTGTGAATAGCCTCACTCCAAATGGCTTCCCTCCGCACTAAATAATGCTAAAGCCTAACTCACCAATCATACTACTAAGAAACATAGATCCTCTCGAAGGCCTGTGTAATGGAACAAGGCTGTTATGCTGATCATTACAGCCAAATGTCGTAGAGGCCGTCATAAGTTGTGGGAAATTCAAAGGCAAAGAGGTTTTCTGCATAGAATACCTTTTAAGTCTGACAATGATGCTGATTGTCCTATAGCTTTTGAGAGAATGCAGTTTCCAGTTCGTTTATGTTTCGCAATGACCATAAATAAAGCCCAAGGTCAGACCTTAAACTATGTAGAAATCTACCTATATGGACCAGTTTTCTCACATAGCCAGTTATACATAGCCCTTTCATGAGCTAAGAACAGCAATAGCATTAAAATTTTGATCAAGCCATCTCTTTCTGATATTGCTTCATACAATATAACAGCAAATGTAGTATACAGTGAAGTGCTTACCTTAACACAAACATGAAATGTTTATCAATCTGTAGCACTATTATGCTTTACATAATGCATTTTCATTCCTGCATTCACTCTTCATACCAAAATGTTCCACTTACTATCACATTATAACTACTCCTCAATATTCACCGGCACATGTATATTCACATTTTCACTTTAGAATTCCAACTCTCAAAGATGGCACTTAGCTTCAAGACATTTGACGAGCTTCTTCCTGGTACCAAAAACTGGGCTGTTACTATCCAAGTCATTGATAGACAAAAGCCTCAAATATCAAAGAAAGGAAAGAAGTATTTCAAGCTTGTTCTTCTTGATGAAAAATTTAGTAACTTTCACATCCACCCTTACACAACACTATTAATTGCTTAAGACCCGCTATGACATATTAACCACCTCTTAATATCTACCAGGCACAGAAAATCGATGCTCTTATCTATGGGTCAGATATAGAATTCTTCAGGAACCATTTCCAACTTTACAGGCGATTCATCATCTGCAATGCAGGGCTCGAATGCTCTGATGATGACATCAATCCAACCACAAAATACTATACACTAATTATTGACAATTCCATTGTCGTGGAAGCTGTAGAAGAAGAGCAGCCACCAACCCTTCCACCAGTTTACAACTTCAGACGCTTCAGCAAGCTTTATCATGAGCTTGACACAAACTCTGACCAAAGTGAGCTATTACCCTTAACATTCCTTACTCATAGCCAATCTACAAAATTTAACAAAACATACATGCAGATATCAATGGTATAGTTATTCATGTTCGACTGCAGTCAACTAAAAGGACTACACCGGTAAGAGATGTCGTTCTCATTGATCAGAGGTAACAATACCACAAAACATAAATATCTTCTGTACCAACTTTACCATCTCCTAATCAAGCTCAATGGTCATAGTTCTAACTCTATGGGAAAATCATGCAACTGAGGAAGGCCAAATCCTTACTGATGCCATCCATACCCAGCCCTTGCTAGCAGCTTTTCGAATAAAAATAACATCGTACCACAGTAAGATCTCTCATTCACTTTCACTCCGAAATTTGACTCATATCTACAGCTTAACATTTTCCTCTTATTATTCCTCGAACAGCTTTAACTCTCTCTACCAAGTTTGCCTCATGCATTGTGATTAACCCACAGCTTGAGCAAGCTACACCCCTGAAGCAATGGTACATTTCCGCCACACTACCAAAGCCATTTCCATTTTACCATTTATATTTCACCTATACTAACAAAATCACATGAACAGGGCCACAGAAAACAAGCAAATAATCAATGAGGCGATTACTGGCAGAGCATATAAGAACCCAATGAAATTTCTCCCTCCACCTGATCCTGAAGATATAACTCATATCGGAGCCATGCTAACCAAACCTGAGGTAACAAATAAATCCCTTCATAACATCCTTCACAACCTTTGCTTCATACTCACACAGATTCACTTCAATATAGAAAAAAGGTTTTTGGGTTCAAGGCACTACCACACTTTCAAACAGAGGTCAGAAATTCTGCTACTATGCATGTCCCTTTTGCTACAAATCTGTACGCTCAACCCCTGAGATTCAGATTACTTGTGTTTCATGCAGTCAATGAGTCCACGTGTTTCCAAGGTAATAAATTACATCTCTAATTATCTGTATAATTACAATGATATTGCTCTCTTTTATTTTTATATCTACACTTATAACATGTACTTACCCACTATATTTCCCAAATTAAGGCCCAAATTAACTGTTCAATTGGCGGACTAGAGTGGAAACATAACTCTTGACTTATATGGAAGAGATGCCGAACAACTATTCCCATGCAAAATCTCTCAGATTCAGGAACATGAGGAAAAGTTATGCTAATCTCATACCGTTTCATTACACAACACCATCAAATACAACAATCATACCTAATCAAAAAATTTTCAATACACAAAATGTTGTTCCCTACAAAGAAATATAGCAGTCTATTAGCAGCAAACCTATTGTCTGCTTCATCAAAAAAGGCATATCAACCTTCGCAGGCTCATCCATTGAAAAGTACACTACCATCATAGCTCATAAGCTATCCTTCACAGCCAACGAAATAGCAACTCCAGACAGTGCACATACCACCACACAATGCTCCGTCTAGCAACATCCCCAGACTAAAGAGACCACTCATGCGAGCTCTATGTAGATGGACAGCCCTCCACAAGGAATCAACAAATCCACCAAGATAGATGAGAGCTTTCTCACTGCACTGAAACTCACTGAGAGCCCTACAAAAAAGCAACACACCACAGAATCGACAAATGAAGAGTAACTCCACCTATTAGTCTTTAACTCAGCATCTACAACTTCCAAGTACTCAGACTATGCTTTTGGTGTGTTATTTCCTCAACTATGTAAATAAACTAGCAATCCTATAAATTATTTTGATCGTAGATGATTAACCAACCAGCCAAATATGAGACTAAAAAAACAAATGTCTCCTTAGGTGGTTGGAAAAACATCTACTCAAACTCTGACGCAACTATGATGTTCATTTTCCTATATAGCTCAGACTTCTCTTTAATACATTGATAATTTCTCCCGCCATCTATATAGCTCAGACAGGTATGACCACGGCCCAAAAAAATTAATTCTAATCAACAAGCACCACCCCGCGCAAGCTAGTTGATGGATGGGAGGCAGCTGCCATGTGTACAGTCTTTCTCTGCTGATCAATAAAAAGTCTCATTATTTTGCTTATGTGTGTGTGTGTGTGAAAGAACGCAGAGATGTTCAGATAGATATTATAAACAACTAGTCATTTACAATTTGTCTCGATTGTACACGAAGCCTCCTTTTGTTTTGAGAATGAATAGAACCAGTTTCATACAGTAAATAAACAAATAAATGAGGCTCGATAATTCGGGTTTTCATGATCTATTCAAATTCTTTTGCAATGTCCGTTATCAACTTTTAGTTTGATTTGCAGTCTCTTGTAGTATTTTAATAAAATATTTAATTTTTGAGATGAATGTATAAGTTACAAGGAGAGAATATGGTGATGGTTTTTAAGAGTTATTAGTATTTCATTAAATGCTCATGAATTCACCTTTATTCGTAGAAATTAAAGGTTTTCAATTACAATAAATTTTGTAACCTGTAATTCTAATTTCAATGTGATTTAAATAGCTAATAATTTTTAGATTCTAGTTAGAGTGTATTACTATTGTAAGTTATGTTTGTTTAACTTTTCATTACTTATAAATAGGTGTAGTTGAGATAGAAAAAATATAACAACAAATATGTTAGTGATGGAAAATTTCTTGTGATCGTAAAACTTGTTTACTAAATCAACTAGTGTATAAATAGGAAGTCTTATTATCATCGTCAGTTGAGAGTTGAGAAGAGTGAAATTTGACACATTGTTATTATGTCATCCAAAAGATATTCTTGGCTATTTTAACAAAACTATATCGTGCAGGAGAAAGAAAAAGAAAAAAGAGCAAGTCGTCTATGCTCAATTTTGTATGGGATAATTTCAGAGACCTCCCCTAAGATTTCTAACCCTTGCACTGACCTTCCCTGATGTTTCAAAAATTTCACTGACCTCTCTCACTTTTGAGATATGGTAACAATTCAGTCCAACAACTATCAAAATAATCTTTTTACTGGTGGGATGATATTTTTGTTCCATGAGTGCCCTTTTAGTTTTTTAATTAAAAGAATGAAAGTCACTAAAAGATTAAAATGATTAGTAAAGTTCAAGGGGTGTAAGTGCAATATTGATTCTTGAAAATCATAGATACAAACCAAAGTAGTATTTTTGCAGTAACACTAACGGGTACCTATAACAAATAAATTTCTCAAAAGCAGCAATAATATACAAATTGAATAACTACCTCTAAACCATCAAACTATTAGCATTGTGAGAAGCAATATTTGGTATGCAAATAGAGCTACTCTATTATTCTGTATTTGGACTTCATAGTCAAAATTTGGTTTAGAAATTATGACATCTTCTACTTGGTTTGGCTCTCTCCTATGATTTGAAGATGCCATAATTTATGAACTAAATTATCACTCTGAACTCCAAATACAATACAGCAGGATAGCTTTATGTTACATGCCAAATCTTGCTGCACACAATGCTAATAGCTTGATGATTTAAAGGTAATCATCAAGTTTATATAACATTGTTGCCTCTGAGAATTTTATCTATTGCACCTACTGGTGTTGCTGCAAAATACTGCCTCAATATGTAGCTATTGTTTTTAAGAATCTGCATTGCACTTATACTCCTTGATGTTTACTAATTATTTTTAACTTTTAATGACTTTCGTTCTTTTACTAATAAAACAACCAAAACAGCATTCATGGAATAAAAATATTATCTTAATCATAAAAGTCTTATTTTAATGGTTGTTAGACTGAATTGTTACTAAACATCAAAAGTAATGGAGATCGGTAAAGTTTTTGAAACCTCAAGAGAGGTCAGTGCAAGTGTAAGGAACCTTAAGGGAGGTTTCTAAAATTATCCCATTTTATATTCGTGACTAACCTGTATTGTGTCCATCGTATTTGGTTTTTCAATGATGTACACGACATTCAAACCGTATCATAGATTTTAAGTCACTCATAATCTACAGTAGCTCGGCTCTTATTTGTCGTAGGAGGCAGAATGATTGAACCTGTTAGCATATTAAATCAAGACTTTTAGTAATTTTATTGTAGTCAAGTTACGATAGCTTTACTATTTAGACATTAATATTTGATTAGAAAATTTCTTATGATTGTAAGACTTGTTTACAAGTCAACTAGTGTATAAATAAGGAGTCTTATTATTATCGTCAGTTAAGAATTAAAGTGAAATATGAAACCTTGTTATTATGTGTAATTGATAATATATTATTGATCTATTCCTCTTCTCACACATACTTGTATGTGTATAAATTACCACCTCATATACATTGTTTCTATGAAATTTTTCTTCTATAGATTTTTTAAGGAATTTTTTGTATTCTACATCTGGTATCAGAAACCACCTCATATACATTGGTTCTATGAAATTTATCTTTTATTGATTTTTGATGGAATTTCTTGTGTTCTACATCTAATATCAAAGCTCTAAATTCAAGAAATATGACCTTGGGGTACCTATGAATGTTAAAAATTGTCCCAGCCATGAGGTTAGTTCTGGAAATTTTCTGCTGCCAGAATTAAAGTATAAAAGTTGCTGTAAAGAAATCATTTGATCAGGTTAGACCATGATATTGGTCGTGGATTAGCTAGTTAGTGAAGATTGGACCATAAAATTGGTCTACAATTTGTCAAATTAATTGTGGTTATGAAGATAGAGTTACGAGAAGAATAATGTCAGTTGAATTGTAATTATTAAAGTCAAAAGGTGAATTATCAATAAATTGGCATCAAATTGTGTGATGAAAACGGTATATTTAGATCCCTGGATTATTGCAAAGAGAAAAGTATTTGAAGGTGAAGAACCAGTACAAAATGATATTGTGAGAATTTGCAAAAGAGATGATTGATTATGATTGTGTTGGTCCTAATTCGAAAGAGCTTGATTTAAGAGAGACAATATTGGCATATTAAATGAATGCTCAAAAATAAAAATTTTCATATTACTATTTAGTAGTGTGTTAACGAAGTTAAGGTTTTAGTAATTTTATTATAGTCAAATTATGGTAGTTGTATTGATTAGAATTTAATATTTGATTAGGAATTTTTTTATGATTGTAAGATTTTTTTACCAAGTTATATAGGCTATAAATAGGACTTATTATCATTATTGACAAGAGTGAAATTTGAAAGTTCTGTTATTATGTGTAATTAGTGATATATTGTTGATTTATTTCTCTTCTCCCACACATATTTATATGTATGTAAATTGCTTCCCATATATATTGGTTCTATGAAATTTATGCCCTATGAATTTTTATGGAATTTTTTGTGTTCCACAGGACCAAACATGGCAAACAAGCCCGATTCCCTTTTCAATATTAATAGGCTAAGTTACCACGGGATATGACTTTCATTAGACTCCAGATTTCACTGCACTTTTTTTTGGAGCCCTTTATTATGGTAAACCTTAGCCGGGACTGGGAGGATAAATTATTCTTTACCTGGTCAGTAATTCATACTAATGTATTTTGAAAAAAGAATTACCAAACAATGTCAGATTTCAACCCCAAAAAAAAAAAAAAAAAGAATTTGCTACTCAAACGTCACAATTTTCAAGAAATTCTTGAGGCATATTACACTTCAACAATGACGATCTTAAATCAAGTGGTACATGATCCGGTAATTAAGGAGAACTTGACAGGGTAATATTACTGGTAATGTTTGAGCTTTGCAAAGGTTTAGAAAGATTTCATTCTTTCCTATTTAGAATCTACGCTCAAAGTAAATTGCGCAACACATATTCAAGCTTGCTTGTCAAACCACCAAAAAATAAACTCTTGATTTAATTCGTGTAGTTTTTCTTCACCTCGTCCGTTAAGATTTCAAGAACCTATGTTTACTGGTATGTTTATGGCTATGCATACGCACATTGAAACCAGTTAACCCCGTTTGCATCAACAAATCACGACCGAGTACTTTTTTAACATTCCTGGTATCAAATTGATGGAAACTCCATATGTATGAATCTCGCGTGGATTGAGCATATGATATCAAGAGCTTAAATCTCACGTTCCCATATAAAGTTTATATAGTACTTCAAAGTTGATGATTCCGTCCTTTCAAATTGATCTGAATCCGTTCCAACTTTGTTTTAGTTGGCGAAATACTAGAAGAATGTGGTTTGAAGCTCAAATGCTAAAGTAATGCAACATAAATATAAATGGAAACTCAAATTTCGAGTATCAACCCATTCGTACTTTTGGGAACCAAATTTTTCTGTCGAAATCTTCTTGCTGCTTTTGCTTCTATCTTGATTTGAAACTTGGCTGTATATTGGACAAATAAAAAGGGATAAATGTTCTTTTCTTTTTTGTTAGAGCTCCAAGGAAGGTGTTCATGCCTAAATACTCAGGCTGAATGTAAGATTTGCTCCAAAAGAAGAAGGGATAAATGTTATTTTCTTTTTTGTTAGAGCTCCAAGGAAGGTGTTCATGCCTAAGCACTCAGGCTGAATGTACGATTTGCTCCAAAAGAAGAAGGCGAGAAAAAAAAAATATATGAGCATGAGATTCAACTCAATCTCTTTATCTTTTCATTCTGTTGAGCCACAGCGAGTTTTGATTTTGTACAATTTAACTTGGTTGAACTCAAACACGACTTTGATCTCAAATGGGTGAGTTTGGAATTTTTTTTTTTCCCTTTTTTCGTTTAAATGGGTTGTTTAATTTAAATTCAGATTACTTGTCATGCATTTAATGGTAATCATGTATATAGACATTGCACAGAAGATTAATCCTACTTTTGTTTCCCATTAATATCAATTTTATTTCATTCTTATTTTGCCTTAATATGGATCCGTATTCCATCCGACCATGCAACACAAAAGGAAAAAACAAATAAAGAGGGTGGCAATGCATTACCAAGTTTTAAAAAAATTGAAAAAGATATAGCTAAGCCAAAGCCAAAAAGGTAGGCCATCTTCCGCCACAAAGAGAAATGTAATTGAATTCAAGAATCTAAATCTAGAACCTTAAGCCATTTCATAAATTGACACATCACCCAGTAGCTATTAATGTCATGTAAAGTCATGAAGGGAGGCCATACGAAAGTTATTATTACTTTTTTCTTAAATAGTGGGAGAGAGACGGTGAATGTTTGGATTGCTTCAATTTGTTTAAAAAAAATTTTCTTATATCACCGACACAAATTCCAATCACATTTTTATCTCACATATATCACATCAAAAAAGTGCTACAGTATCCTTTTCAACAAATTATTCCAAATAATCTACTGTAAAATTTGAGAGATGAAGAAGGATTTAAATTCAGAATATTTGATTATGGAGTTTCAGTTTTAATTGCTAGACCGAGAAGAAAATATTAAACGTAGTGGCAGGCACATAGCAGTGGATAAACGGCAGAATAACAAATTAATTCTAGCAGACAGCAATCAACAAACGGCAAAATAATTAATTAATTGTAGCAGACAACAATCAATAAACGGAAAATAATTAATGCAAGAATTCAACTCAGTCAGATTATGGCGGTCGCGTGCATCATCCAGCTTTGACTTCTGACGATGTTTTCTAACCTAACGTAAGAAAAGAGAAGACGGTCAAGAAAGAAAAAGGAAAAAAAAAAAACCCATTGCTGTCAAACAATCGTGGTCTCCGAGTTGAAGGATTCTACGATTCACCTTTCTAGTGTTGATTTGGGTCATTTCAGAGTTTATAACGTATCGCTCTAATGAGCACAAAATTCTAATCGGTTAAGTAATTGAGACTTATGCAATTTGTACAACTTGGACTCTATGGGATTTTTCCATTAAATTAATACTACTACTTTCTCGTAACAAAAGTAAAAAGTCATTCAGGTGTGGCAAACTAATACAAGTAAAATGACGTACAAAAGGGGCACTGATTTAGAATTTCGGGCTTCGGCTTATATAGATATGAAATTCATCAATCCGTGTTGATAGCAAAATTTGAACAGGTGATCTTTTGTGAGGAGGTGGTCCAATCTTATCAATTGAACCAACTTGTGTTAGCACAAAACAAATTAACTTAAATTTGAGTAAAACTGCTGCTTTTTTGTCTTTTGAAAGAGAAAAAGAATAAAAAGAAAGTTCACGATTACGATGCTAGTCGACCGGAGGAATTAGTGGCGAGTGCTAAATATGTGCAACACAGACCTTTTCCATGGTTCTAGACGATTTATTTCTTTTATCATTCTGGGTACATATCTGTTGATTATTGCATAAAATTATTGGTTTTTTTTTTTTTTTTTTGTATATTCTTGAAGATGTTTATATGGATAGTTATAAATTGGCAATCTCACAATGTTTAATCAACACAATATTACTCTACAGTCATGAACTTCTTCATTATAATTCGTTATAAATTTTGACTTGTGATCATTTCCAAGATAATCACGTAAAATTTCCAAGTTTAAGTGAATCTAGTGCCGTAGTATCTCCATCCAACCAACCAAGTTTCAAAGTTTGAAACCATGTGCGAACTTGTGATTGTTGATAGGGCATAAATTTATGTGTTGGTAGGTGTGTTTATCATGAATTTTTTATTCCTTATATATCTAAATAGGACGGAAACTGCTTAATTTGTTTATTTTTTAGCTTTCGTAGGAGTTAAGTAAAAGGAAAAAGGCTGAAGGTGCAAAATAGGAGAAAAATCGAGAATTGGGAATTTGCAGAAGAACTGGCGCTAATCATGGGTTGTTTCTCTACCCAAAAAAAAAATTGTAACGGTGTAAGATCAGCATCAGACATTACGCCAGTCTTCATCGGGAGCATTTTGTGTGTAATTTTCTCCAGTCAGAAGAAACTGATTCTAATTGAGATTCACTTGTAATTTTTAAAAGCTATAAATAGGAATTTTAGGACATTTTTAGGTTTAGAAGACATTAGTCTGAAACTAGAGAAACATCTTCTTTCATCTTCCTCTTTAAAAATTAAGATCATTCAAGAGTAAATCAAGGAGCATGAAGGAGGAAATTGGAGTGGATAACTGAAAAGATTCTTTACTCTCTTTCTTTAATTTGTGTTGACTCTTTGAATTTGTGATTTTTATTTTCCGTTATGTCGAACTAATTTTATTTTAGAGTTAGGGTTTTTGTGAAGGAGTTTTGATTAATTTTAAAAATTAAATGCTTATGTTTTGTCATGATTTATCTATCTTGATTTTAATTATATATTTATGCCTAATCACCATGAATATAATTTTTGGGTCTGTATTGAATTGAGAAATCAGATACAATTGTATACTGAATAGATAAACAAACTTAACTTAATCACAAGAGTAGGTTAGGATTTGTGTAATATATCACTTAGAATTTTGATGGATTTAATTGAACGCTCATTATCTAGAGAGAAACGTAAGATTAAACTAGGCACACTTTAAATATATCGAGAGATGATCTAAAATAAAATTGTACCATATATTCATAACTAGTCAACAAAATATTTGGATAATTAATTCAAGATTCTAGATTAAAATCTAGCACTCTAAGCTTTAATCTATTGTCTTCTTCAGTACTTATTATTTGATTTGATTATTTTTTTGCCTCTTAAATAAATAATTTAACTATTTGAAATTTATTTTTTCAATTTTCTTTACTACAATAATTAAAGTAGAAGATTAATTTCTTCTTGTAGGTTCGACCCTAAATTATTCCAAACAAATTAGTACTACCATCGACCATGTATACTCACAAGAATTTATCGATCAATTGTCAAGAATGTCCGTCTCATGATTTACTTGGACTTGGACCTGGACCTCCATGACTCTTCTCCTTCAACAATGGTGCATGATTTTGTATTCTACTACTCGACAAAATACAAAACGCTGTAAATTGTGAAACGGGCACAATAGACCCCCAGATAAAGTTATATTTATTGCAAATTTGTTGTCTGCAGGAGGAAGTATCTATTCCTCTAGAAAGTCTCAACTTCGCAGGCACAGCCGTCAGTCAAATTATCACATCACACATCGTTATCGGACACCGCAGTCAGTCATAATGATATGGTCTTTTTAGTCTACGCTGACGGCCGGCGGGATTCATCTGGAGTATAAGTGTCAAAATGGATAATTTGGATATATTTAAATAAGTTATAATCAGGTAATTGGTATAATTGAATTAACTCATTTATTTAAATGGCTATAAGTATATCCAACTATCCATTTATAACTCATTTGAAATATTATTTATTTTTTAAAAAATTTTTTGCATGGTGTTTAACAATAAATAATGGCATTTTATTGTTATTACATTGATAAAAAAATTCAAATTTATCTCCTTAATACTAACTAAAATATTGAATAAAATGTATATTTATTTTTAAGTGGGTTAAATAGGTGAGCCAAATTAATCCACTACCCATTAATTAAATGAGTATAAATGGGTATCTATTTATACCCATTTAAAATTAATGGATGGATTTGGATAAATTATTAATGGGTGGATTTGGGTGAGCCAATATAAATGGGTGTGATTGACACCTATAATCTGGAGGTTAATCTGTAATCTGGAGGTTAATCTGGATAAATTATTAATGGGTTGATTTGGGTGAGCCAATATAAATGGGTGTGATTGACACCTATAATCTGGAGGTTAATTTGTAGCCCAGCACAGCTAAGTGAGCTCAAATGAACCAGCAGAATCGACTATTCTTTCTACCAAAAACCCAAAAAGGGGGAGAGGGAGAGAGAGAGAGGTTGTTATCACATGCACGCAAGATCAGGTTCAAATAATTTGATGTCTAAGCACGTACTCTACAACGTGACAAATGGTAATAATCGAGTAATATTACCTCATTTGATAATTCAATTCATTATTTATATTTAATGGATTCAAATCTTAACATGTGCAGATGTGTTTGATAATAAAAAAATCGAATAATTGAATTAATCAAGTAGTACTGAATTTTATAAATAAGACTTATTCCTAAAAATAAGTGATACTATTTACTTATCACTTAATGTGATATACATTTAAATATATTAGATTTAATACTTAACAATTAAATTACTTAATTAGTTTATACTTCAGATTTCAGATTTCAAATTTCAATTTTCAGACTTCAGTTTTAAGTAATGAATACCTGTGTTCTTTTTTTTTTTTTTTTGGATAGATTAAAAACTTCCTTACATGGCTTCTAGCGTTCCACCGTTATCAATAAAAGAGCACGTACAATTCTCACTTGAAACTTGCTCTCATATGTTCTTTCCGCTGCATCCTCGTATTAATGAACAACGGAAAAGAAAAATAGAGCGAATTTATTACTAAAACGGCGTGAAAATAAAAATATGATTTATCGGGCACTCGTATCTAAATTCCAAATGTACAACTGATAATACATGATGTCCTATTTAAACATTAATCTCCAAAAATATTTTTAAATTTTCATTAACAAAAATGAGATCTGCCTTAGGAACGAAAGGTGTTCCTTTTCAGAGTAACAAATGAAAGTAGTCAACTCGTTGATGCTTGCTCGGTTGCTGCTGAAATAAATTATTTTCCACAACAAAATTTCTTTCTTTTCCATCATATTCGTCGAAAAAAATGCTCACCAATGCTTTAAAAATCGAACCACATCAATTGGTTCTACCATCTGCGAAAAGTTTCCTACAACGAGCTCGAGCAGAAGGCGCAACCGAAGGCCAATATTTCTAGGGATAATCTTAGAAACCACCTCTAAGCTTTCCTCTAATCACACTTGGCTTCCCTGAGGTTTTCAGAATCACATTAAGCACCCTTAGAATGACAACCTTTGTAACATTGGCACCCCTCCTAAAAGATAGAGATAATTTCTTCCACTTTTTCCCTTCTATAAGTTGATTTTTGAGTTTCATAAGATGAAAAATAAAAACAAATGAAGATTCTTTTTCAGAAGAACAATTAGGAGTAATTTTTTTCCTTTAAAACCAGACCTAGAAAATATGCCTTTTTAATGTTATAATTTTGTATCCAACTCCTTAACAAAAAAAAAAAGAAAGGAAATAAGATTTTTATCTTAATATTGTTTGTTAATTAATTTTTCAAAAATTTTGTTTTCAACAATTGAACACCATTATTGAGGAGTAATCTTTTTCCTTTAAAACTTTTAGAGTTAGAAAATTTGGCTTTTTAAATTTTATATTTTTTGTTCCTAGCCCTTAACAATAAGTTTAAAAAAAATTATCATCTAGGAGAACCAAATGAATGTTTAGTTTCCATTCCATAAATTTTTAAGAAATAAAAATCATTTTTCTATTTTTTTTAAATTTCCAGGAGGAGATTATTGTTTCTAACTGTGTCAAAATTTTAGATTGAAAAGAAATAAGATTTTTATTTTAATACCGTTAGTTAATCAATTTTTCAAAAAAATTATTTTTAATAGTTGAACACCATTATAGGTATATTTAATATGTAATTTTTTTCACAATTTCAACTACACCCCAACCATCTCCTTTCTCAAATGAATGATTTTGCCCTATTTTTTACTCACATCTTTTCAATTAGTCAAGATAAAAAGAGAAAATTAGAATAACAAAGGTAGTCCAAATGTGTGCAATTTTTATGGTATTTTTATTTTATTTTGCATAATTTAGTTTGAGGATGCTTGGTGTGACTAGGAGAAAACTTAAGGGAGGTTTCTGAAATTATCTCATGAAAATATTAGGGGTAGTATTTTCCTTCCAAAATTTTTTGATGTCACATCATCCTAGCAGGGGTGCTAAGTGTGATTTCAAAAACTTCGGGGGAGCTAGGTATGATTAGAAAAAACCTTAAGGGACGTTTGTAAGATTTCCCATATTTATATCTGCTAAGTACACAAATCAGTCTTAAATATACTTGAAATTGCATAGATATACATCTTTTTCTTGTACTTGTAAATTTAATTTTTTTAATTAACTAGCATAACTTCTTAATCATGTACCATGAATAATGTATAATATGTATATACTTCAAATGAAAAAATGAAAAAAATACCACATATTAATTAATATAACATATTTTTCCAAATTGCCACGTTAAGTTCATTTCTTTAAATAAAATTTTTGCATTGATATACCATCCAAAAATATATCAACATAGATGTTATTTGAAAGTACGTTAAAAAAACTTTCCAACAACATATTATATGATTAATTTGGATATATAATGGAAAAGATATATGTATTTAAAATTTGAGGTTAAAAAATTTAAAATTTAGAAATGTAATATAACATATTTTTTTCCCACAATATCAAGTTAACTTTGTTTCTTCAAACCAAATTTTTGTATTGATTCATCATCCAAAAATATATCACTATTCATCTCATTTGAAAGTACATAAAATAAGCTTTTGAACAACATATTATATGTTTAATTTGGATATATAATATGAAAGATATATGTATTTAAAGTCTGAGGTTAAAAAAATTAAAATTTATTAAAGCATGCAACTGGTTCACTTGGTTGTAGGGGTGTGAAAGTTTGAAAAAAAGGAACTAGAAATTTTGACCTATTTCGCATTTGAGTTCAACCTTCTCGATTTTGATTTCAGTTCAAAAATTGAAATAGAATTTAGTAATTTGAAATTGGAAATTTTTGAAAAATGGAACTAGAAATTTCGGCCTAATTTGCATTCGGATTCAACCTTTACCATTGAATTCGCCAAACTTCTATTTTTGTATTATAACATTGGTAAACTAAAATTATTAAATGGTTTAATGAATTAACATTTTTAATCATTCCATTTTCATATAATACAACATTACAAATGACCTCATTAGAGATTATATAATACAATTATACTTTATTTGTTAGAGGATTGATATATATATATATATATATATATATATAGACACACAAACAAATTTGAAATCAAAATATTCAGATTTTGATTTCGAAGTACGAATTTGAAATTGGAATTTGTAATCTTAAAAATCCTAACATTGAATTCGAACTAAATTCGCAACTTTTGAAATTAAAAATCTCGATTTACTTTCCATTTTCTGTGTTTCCGATTTCAATTTTTTAAATTGAATTTGAATTCAGTCGAAAAATAGAAATTTTTTAGTTATGCACGCCCCTAGCCAGTTGTAGCTGACAACACTCCATTCAACCTGTTTCAAATTCATAATTGTACACGTCAAGCACTGCCACCTCAATCGTCAGGTTTTGACAGGCTTTTCCGTCGATGGAGAAATTCCACTGTAGAATTTTCTGCATCTATAAATTGAGCCAGGCCCGAGGGCCATACTTCCACCACCACCACCACCACCACCACTCGCCCACTGCTTAGCTTTGTTTGCCAGTTTATTGTATCCAGCTTGATCAGTTAACTAAGCATATTTACTTTACGATCCAAATGGCAAGCGTTAAAGCACTTGCGCAATCTCAAGACCTCAAATCCCTCCCTTCTGATTATGCTCACTTCAAAGACAGCCAAAAATCCATTGTAGCAGGCCCTGAAGTTTCGCTTCCCGTGATTGATTTTTCTTTGCTCAGCTCAACTAATCCTGATGAACGTGCCAAAGCCATCGAGGACCTCGGCAAAGCCTGTGAGGAATGGGGTTTCTTCATGGTACGCCTTTCTTTTCTCCCCTTATGAGAATAAAGTATCTAGCAAACATAGACTGCCTAACCTGCCCGTGAATTGAATCTTCATACTCTAACCAATGCAGAATAGTTCATCAAAAAAAATTTTTATTCAATTTTCGCTTTAGAAGGGGAGTGAGTTCAATTGCCACTGTTGTCATGTTTCTTATCCTGTCCTCCTCTCACCGCTTTGCTTCTATCATACTTTATCAAAACCATCATATTCTTCACCACCGTGAACTTTGCTGATGTAAAGATACGCACACACGCACAAGAATTGGTATTAAATAATGCGACTAAATAGGACTGGGTATTTGTCACTTTGTGTAAATTAATACTCAATTAATCACTAGCCTTATCTATATTAGAATTTTTTATAAAAAAATTTTACGTGATTACATTTTTTAAATACTTTTTTATTTCATATATGTCAAATCGATATAATATATTTTTCTATAAAAAATACATAAAATGTCAATCCAAACAAGACCTAAGTCCGGCCGGCATATGATTAGTGTTGCATATTTCGGTTCCATGATTTTTATTGAATTGGTTGACGATGTGCGTGCTAGGTGGTCAACCATGGCATACCGGAGAACCTGATCAACTCATTGTTTGACGTGTGTAATGAGTTCTTCGATATGCCGGAGGAGGAGAAGCTCAAGTTCGAAACCACGAACCCCCTGTTTCCGGTCATGTTCGGGTCTGGTAGTACAGTTCACGATAAATCCAAACAAACAGTCCTCTTCTGGAGAGATTATCTAAGGTTCTTCGTCCATCCAGAGTTTTACTGCCCCGGCAAACCCCAACAGTTCAGGTAACCATCCCTCCTAGAGTTTTTCTTGTTCCTTGCCCTAGTCAACAATAATAGTATATTTTAACTCCTAGAAGTAGCGGTCCCCAGTGAAAAAGTTACGTAGATGATCTTTTGCTAGCTACTAGTAGTATTTTCATTTTTGAGTCGATTTATGAAATCAGATAACATTTTAGTCTTTAACAAATATAAAAGAAATTTTGGTAGAACATCAAGTTTGTTATCCTCAAAAAATTGTAATGGTAATTGAATTACGTGAAAAATGGTCTCCCCCATCCCTCACTTGCCACAAAATCCTTTTATTTTTACATTTTATTTATGTTGACCCATGGGACCACCAGGCTCCTGAAAAAACAAAAAGAAAAACACTTCAGCAAAAATGCAAACAAAAAAAGATTTAGGGTGCGTTTGATAAAACTGAAATCTGAAATTTGAAATATGAAATCTGAATTCATTAAGTGATTGAATTGTTAAGTACTAGATCTAATATATTTAAATGTATATCACATTCAGTGATAAGTGAAAAACTTATCACTTATTTTTGGGAGCAAAGTTTGCTTAAAGATTCAGTACCAATTAATTAATTCAGATGTTCTATTTTTGATTATCAAACGATCTAAACAATTAAGATCTGAACCCATTAAATTTAAGTGCTGAATTGGATTATCAAACGGGACCTTACTCCTATGTTAAGCAAGCGACAAACACTCACACAAATTATATCGCCAAAACATTTAAATTCTTTTCACACTCGACACCGTTAGATGAGGAATTTATGAAAAATTATCCTTAAGTATTTTCTATGTTGTTACTTACCACTTAGAAACTGAACTGACCAATGGATGGGTTCCAATCGCCTGGTGTTTTTGACTTAATCTGATTGATTGGGCGTAGGGATCTTATATCGGAGTATTCTCTAAGAACCAGAGATTTGGCTAGGAAATTACTCCAAGGAATATCACAGAGCTTGGGCATGGAAGAAGACTACATCGAGAAAGCCATGGACTTGGACCACACAACCCAAATCTTCGTAGCAAATTACTACCCACCCTGTCCTCAACCTGAATTGGCCACAGGCATTCCTGCTCATACAGATCATGGCCTCCTCACCTTTCTCCTCCAAAATGGAGTTGGAGGCCTTGAGATACAGCACAACGGCCAGTGGTTCCACGTGAATGCCCTTCCCAACTGCATTTTCGTCAACACTGCCGATCAACTCGAGGTATTCTCTACTCAAGTTTTACTTTTGAGGCTAAAACTTTATGCTCTGAATTATGCAATTATAAAAGAAAAACACATATAAATAATTTTCAATTTTTAAACAAATCTTGAAGTTTTAAAAAGAAAAATACACATAAATAATTTTCAACATCTTTTTTTGCTTGTTTGATTGTTTATGAACTTAAAAATTAGCAGATTTTGAGCAATGGGAAGTACAAGAGTGTGTGGCACAGAGCAGTGGTGAATAATGAAAAGACTAGAATTACCTTGGTGGTGCCGAATGCTCCATCACTTGACACAATTGTGACCCCAGCCGTCCCGCTGCTGCGTGATGCTCCGGCGGCATATGGTCCAATGAAGTACATGGAATACTTGAACGTACAATATGCGACCAAACTTCACGAGAAGCGCCTCTTGGATCGACTCAAGCTGCACTAGTACTTGCATATATCCATGCTTGCTTGCTGTCGTCTGCTTCGTGTGCCCCAGCTGCTACCTAGCTTTCTAGTGGGAGATATTGGACTCTCCTTCTCCACTTACTAAATTCCTTTTTTTTTTTTTTTTGGTAATAAAGGGGTTTATTAAATAAAAAGTTAAGTTAAAGGTACAGAACGGGGGAAACAGGCTACCCTAGTATCTTCTGAAACTAACCTACCAATCTGACATGGAACATTTCATAAAAAACAAAAGTTCTATCTTGTTGAGCACCCACCTTGGCCAGTAGATCTGCACACTGATTCGCTTGTCTGTGTACATGTCTAAGAATGACTATCAGTAGAGTGGAGATCAGGAACCGGCTGTCAGAAATAATGCGAGAATGCTCATGAATGGATATATCAGTAGATTCTATTAACTGCAAAATAGTAGTAGAATCAACGTCTCGTTCAACATTTTGTAAATTGAGAGATGCAGCTAAAGATAGGCCGTCTTTTATTCCCCAAAGTTCAACTAAGATGTTTGAAGCATGTCCTACGTTTCTACTAAAACCAACTATCCAGTAGCCTAGGTGGTCTCTAATCAAGCCTCTAGCACCAGCAGGACCAGGATTGCCTGCTGAAGAGCCATCTATGTTGATTTTAACCCAAGGTGGCTTTGGAGGGAGCCAAGTGATAGAATTTCAATTCTAGGGAAAGGGGGGCTAAATTTTGAGTAGGTCCAAGGAAGGAGTTCTTAGAAGCCATAGCTAAGGTGTGGGAGAGGGGGGAGAAGGGATTGGAGGGTTCAACTTTGTTCCCGGCCAGCCAAATATTCTAACATGCAAAGGAAATTATGGTACCCCATCTGATACCATGGAAGGATGAAGGGAGGTTAGACAAGCAGGCAATTTTTAACCAAGTGGAGAACTCGATGTTGGGTGTCCAGCCAATGGAGGAGGGAACGTTAGGATTCTGCCAGAAAGAGGTTGCATGTGGGCCGGTTCCAAGAATATGAGTAGAGCCTTCATTTGGGAGACCACACAAAGGGCAATTGGTGTCAGCTATGATGTTTCTCTTATGAAGGAGAGCCTTAGACGGCAATCTGTTTAGGCTAACAAGCCAAAGGAACAATTTGATTTTGGTTCTAGTTTTTACTTTCCAAACCCAATTACAACAGGAGGAATAATGCTGAGATTTTGGTCGTTGGAGTCGTCTTCAAGAATGAGAATTGCAGATATGGAGAAAAGGAGCCATTAGGATTAGCTTTCCATCTAAAAGAATCAGCTAGGTTACTAGTGATCTGTTTTGGGATGCACCGAATGGTATTGTAGAGGTGCTCAGGAAAGACAAAGGAGAGATCAGTGAGGCTTCAAGAACCATCTTCTGCAAAAAGATCCTTGAGTTTCATGTTGCTTTCCTCACAGATGAGTGGGCCCGAGATTAAGGATCTAAGAGGGCCTTTACCAGCCTAGTCATCCTCCCATACAATACAAGGATGTTTCCTCTATTTCTGACAGTCCACATAATGCCTTTATTAAATAGATCGAAACCTTTTTGAAGGCATTTTTTCATTGACTGAGTCTGAGCCTCTTTTCAAAGTATGCTGAGTTGGAAGTGTGTGTGTCAGCATAGAGAATCTGGGACCAGAGGCTATTCGGTTCTTTAACCATTCTCCAGCATAGGCCAGCAAGAAAGGAAATGTTTGTTATCATCAGTTTTTCTCAGGTGTAGGCCACCCAAGATTTTTGGTTTTCAGTTTTCACATAGCATCCCAGTTGACTAAGTGAAGCCTATTTTTCTCTTCAGTAGAACTCCAAAGGAAGTTTCATTGGATTCTGTAGAACCCAAAGATTAGGGCAATCACTCAAAATATATGTGGGAGAAAAGAAAATAAATAATTCACACTATATTGAAATTTTAAATAATAGAAAAAAGTCATACCGCAATAATTACAAACTCTTCTGGATTCTCTTGACTCTCTCAAGAAAATACTCTAAACAATACCTATTTATAACCTATTAGACTTGTTGAACAAGAAATCACTTGCATAAGTAATCATTAAGTCAATACAAATTCCTAAATCACATAACTACCAAAAACCTGACTCCAGTAAAATTTGTAAATAAATAAATAAATACTAAGAAACTTGATCTATTTTGCCAACATTGCTTCCCTTAAATCGATCTCTTCATTAAAATAGGTCCAACTTTATCTTGAGTAACAATCTCTATTGAAAATTCAGTTGCTGAATAGACAATATGCAACTCTATCTTGTTGATGGTTATTAGTTTCATCTTTATACGTGGCAATGGACGCACTTTATATTTTGCAAACATATCTTCAGCATTTTCTTCCTAATTAAAGTATTTATTCATGCAAACCCATTCATTACCAAAGTCACCATATTTACCACCAACATAAGTGACCAAAAATACAAAATCATAATTATCTCTTTTGCCAAAATGATCACCATCAAATAATTCAGAAATTCCACTACTACAATTATTAAAAAATTTCATCTTATCAATTAACTCTTGAGGACCAAAATATTTTTTAACTCCAATGAAATTGGTATCAATCAAATCAAATTTCTTTCCATCACTTTGAAGAGAATTTGAGTCAACAAATTCTTTTTCTTCTATTACCAAATCAAAATTTTCTTTTTCTTTCTTTGCCAAATTAACACCTTCTTTTTCTTCAACAAAATCAATTTTTCCAAACATGATATGCAAATTATCAGCCGATTCAAAATCTTTCAAATCACCCATGTCATAAACAAGTCTCATTCTCAAAATCACCAAACCAATTCCAACAATCAAATATTGGTTTAAAAGCATAATTTTTCTTAGTAGTCTGCAAAATATTATAAATGTCCAACTAGAACCTCCAAGGTATTTTGGTACGATGAATAAAACTTTTATAAATACTTTTTGCTATTATTTTGTGCATCACTTGAAAGGATAATCAGTCATTCTTCCTGAAAACATGTTTTGGCATCTCGCTTGCATCAATCCAACAAAGAATATTATCCAAATTTCCAAAAGTATCACATTACAAAAAGTATCACTGCAATATTTCAAATTTTTTTCCACATGATCTTTTATCCAAAAGTTACTTCAACCTATCCAAATCAATTTTGTGGCTGTCAAGTGACATCATCATTCATGTGGTTACATTAACTTAAGAAAATATTTAGGTAGGTTAACCAGCAAATTTGTAGATTTTGTGAGAAAGATTGAACCAAAGAAGCAACATGTTACTTTAAGATACGTTCAAGCTTAAAAAAAATATTAAATTTTTTGATAAATTACATATAACTCCCTTGTGGCTTTGCAGAATGCCAGATGACCCTTTCTAAAGTTTCCAAATAGCCACATAAACCCCCTGTTGTTTTATGTAAAATAAAAAAATGGATAGAATGCATAATCAATTATAGCAATTAGATCATACATACTCTAAAAGTATGCGTGTGATGAAATTATCTCCTTCGATTTCAACGGTTGTCCACATAATCTCCCTATGATTTTATACAATGTGGTTAAGTCGTCATTTGATTTAATATCAAAGTAAAGGCCCTACTGGTATTTCAAGTGACGATGTTACACAAGTTATTTTTCATTAAATTTTTAGTTTACATGAAACCATAGGGGTAACGTGGATATTTAAAAATATTAGGGGATTTATATGACAATAGATGAAATCATAGAGGGTTATTAGTAATTAACCTAAACTTTTTCTGCATTGTTAGGATAAATTTATTTATATTCTTGTGCAAAGAGAAATTTCTAGAAATAGTATGATTTTTAATTTTTTTCTGCAAATAGGGTAATTTGGGTGTAGGGTTCGGACTGATGTTCGCATTTGCGAATAGAGTTCCATAAAACCGCGATTGCAAATCAGTTTACAAAAATCAAAATTTCTGGAACTCGATTCCTAGAATGCGAAGTTCCTAGAATGCAGTTTTAGCAAATTTTGAAAATTTTAAAATCAGCTCGATTGAGAATCGAGTTGTATGAAACTCGATTTTGAATGCGATTTACGATTAAAATGCTTTTGAAAAATGCGAAGTTTCAGAATCCATGTTCATTGACCAAAATCCTAGATAACATATCAAAATAAATTTCTCCGTCAAATAATTTTAATGGTCAAAACTAATCTGCCAGTAGTAAACGTCTTGTACTTTGCTATTTTTTGACCCACCAACATTTGACATTTGAAATACTACAGTTTCTTAAGTTTGTAGATTATGAGATTTTAGGAAAAATTGATAGATGTCGAACCTATGCAATAATAAATAAGAACAGGTAGCGGGGCTTTGGAGAAAAAGAAATGAAGGAAGAAAGAAAGAAATAAAGGAAGAAAGAAAGAAAGGAAAGAAAACGAAAGAAATTAGGGTTTTATATTTTTGGAATAATAAATAAGAACAGGTTGCAGGCCTTTTTTTATGAAATAACAACAGTAGTGAGATTTGGTATTGAAGGGAAAGGAATTTGTTATTTCTTTTTTGGCCCACAAAGTTAGTCACGCCTAAATAACGCCAACCTTCTGACCAAGTTTTACAATTGGTCACCTTAAATGCAAAATAAGCAGATACTGATGCAAAATTCAAAAGCTTCACCAGTAAGGTCATATTCCATTCGGTCTGTAACAAGGCAAACAACGAATTGTCATGCTTAAGAAAGGTGCCTATATGGCACCTTTTCTTAAAAAAACCTTTGTCTGGGGTTGGGTGGGAGGTTGAGAAGGGGATAAATGGATGTTTAGTCTTAAAGAGTGATGGCCAATGCCATGATTGATGTTTCTATAGATAGCTATTAGACTAGATACATTTCATTATATCTTGGTACTGAAGGCACAAAAGACTACTTAGGGCCCATCTCTCTGTTTGTTGTTCCATTGGTTAGGTTTTGACTGTCACAATTGGTGTATTTTAGGTTTTGCCTGTCACATTTAGTCACTTTTCTCATCACTGGGACCAAAGGATTATAAGTTTTGTTCTAACAGTTTTACAAAGTGTTCATCTCCAAAGAAGCAAAATTGATGAGCTAGTGTATTTATATTGACATGCGTATCATAATAAACATTTAGAAAACATCCCGCAGCTATCGATTGGTTATGTATTTTCAGAGATACTACATCTTCTTCTGCCGTTGAAGTACTTAAACTGATCTTGAAAACCTCATTTCCCCACTTTAATCCTTGTAATAGCTTAACCTCAGTGCCAATGGTTGTGTATAAACATATACTATAGCCTTGTCAGCATCTTTAGATGTAAAATTAGTTGCATTTTTGTTGGAGCATATGCATCCTGTTAATGCATGTATCAAGACACCATTGGTAAGAAATTTGTAGATTAGCCATAAGAAGCTTATCTTTAGCGCTTGATTCTATAAGATGGTGAATAGAATAACATTTTTTTTTCCATTCCTACACAGATTTCTATTTATGTACTACTTACGACTCCGAATGTGTAATCCCCATGTAACCAACCCTAAACCGTAAACCTTCAAACTCTATAGCCCTATTGAAGTAAATCGAAAACCATAAACCCTTTACCCCTAACCCTAAAATCGTAAACCTTAAACCCTGAACCTGAAACCCTAAACCCTGAACCCTAAGACCCTAAAGAAATAAACTCTAAAACCGTAAACCCTAAACCCTGAACCTGAAACCCTAAACCCTGAACCCTAAGACCCTAAAGAAATAAACTCTAAAACCGTAAACCCTAAACTATTGCGCCCTACAGCCCTAAAGGCGTAAACCCTGGAAACCAAACTGCATAAACCCTCCAACCCTAAAACTATAAACCCTACAACTTGAACGTATATTCCCTCGTGTCAAGTGTTTTTTAATCATAGACTGTAAATTTCATCGTAGAAATGATGACTAGCCTGATGGCCTTTAAACTGTCGAACGTAGTTTGGTTGTGCTAGAACTTGTATATTTTCAAATTATAAAATACTTTGTCTGTATCTGAACTAAATATTTTGCATGCGACATTTAAACAGATTTGGGTTGTTTAATTTTTTCATATTAATAGATATTTTATCATTTACATCTGAATTAGTAGTATGACATATTACTTTTCCTGTTCAGGTATTGAAAAATTCGTAGACATCTTATACATTGTTTAAGTCAATTGTCTAAACCAGATAATAGAAAAGTTAGGGTTTCAAGGTCGGAGTACGGGCAAAATTCAATTAATTTCTGGTTTACGATGATCACCTATTACATGTTTGAAACATAATGTATAACGTTATTGTCAGTTAGGTTCATGTAAACCATAAACCTGTACCGAATTTTGATACGTATTTTTAAGCAATTTTTTGGTTATTTTTGTAGACGGTAGGGTTGAAAATACCTTAACTCACAACTTCGCCTTAATATTGCATACGGAATTCCTATTTATGTTAGCGCCATGAGAGCAGTTAACAATGATATTTGTAAAAAATTCAGAATTTTTTGGCAACGTCCTTTTAATAGTACTATAAGACATCCATAATTTTAGCAAATTCGCTAATAATATTTTCATGTGTGGCTAGGTTGTAGAAATTTGGCTCCAAATGTCGACACCAATTCAGGTCAAGCAACAAGTAGTATCTTAAAACTGTCGTAGTCGAGTACCTTTAGGTGTGAGCAAACGAAAAAAATATATAGCACCAACTTCGACGTAACGGAAAAAAACTACTCAGTCAATACGGTCAATGTCCTCCAAGGTGTCCACCGCACTACACACTCTCTCGCCTACGCTGCCCCAGCTCTACAAGTGGCATGGATCTCGGCACAACTGGAGTCGCTTGCGATGTGTGTGCCTCATGTGCCTCCTGCTGATCATGCAAATCCTCGAAGTCTCCAATTGTTCAGACCGCCATGCGGATGACTGAGGTTCCATGTTCTAGGTCCGCCATAGGTGTGGCTCTTGAACGCCACGGTGACCTAGACGCCGTACCCTGCATGATCCGTGGGGTGTGAGCATAGTTGATCCACCACAAAAGTGATCGGTAGCCATAGCCTTGGCGCCAACGCTCACCACTGATAATGTTCTGGATTACACCCCCGACGCCTACCACCGCCATGCTGGCCTCCACCTACATTCTAGCCATTCGGCCAGACGACGCGGGTCAACATGGCGGAATGCCACTGCGGTAGGTAGGTGGAGCTAAACATCAAGACGCTCGCCACCCAACATGCAGTAAAGTATCAGCTCTCGATGGCACGGAGATGATGCCGCCCCGCCTCGAAAGTGCTGCCTCAGAATCGAGCGCCATGTAATGAATGCGCGACATAGCATCCACCCGTTAAGAGAAAGGCACATTAAGAAGTGTGCGTACAAACCGCCTAGACGAACACCAAGATCATGTAAGTTATGCATGTATTTTATTGTTACTACGCGTTAGAAACTTACCGATACTCTACTCGGCGCTTATCGCCACAAACCTCGGGAATAGGAGGATGTCGGCTCGATTTGATACGTAGATAACTGTCCGCTGACGATACCACCGAAAATAGTCATCCGATGCATGTAGTATCATCAACGCGGTACCATCCGCCACCATCCATGCCGATGTGTCCATGCATCAATGCATGTAATGACGCGTGTGCAAGCTCCAACCTGATTCTTCTTCCCACGGCGGCTAAATTTATATAGCACGGCATTATTCTCTGCCAGCCGAGAGTCGGGCACGAGCTGCTGCAAACCGAACTCGCCAGATAACTCGACGCGGGAGGGTGGACAACCTCCCAACAAATGATGAACGGACGGATCTAGCAATGTCACGCCCCGCAGTGACGCAGGAGGGATGCAAGAATGTCCTCCGAATACGGGAGCCAAACGAACTGAAAAACGAATACAAAAGGCTATGATCACCAGAGCACCAGAAAAATTTTACAAAACATTAAGCAACAACGTATAGTGCAGAGCCAAACGATTCCGGACATGACCGACGCTTACTACGTATTTCACTATCTTTTATCAGAATCAACGTTTGCCGACAAACTTCGATCGTGCGAATAACAGAAATTAATAATTTATACAACATTGCATGCTATTCATGGGTATTGCTAAAAGTACCTCAGAAGGACGTAAGCCAGTCAACTGGTCTCTAAGAGCTGGCAAGACATGGCGCACAACTCGGTGTAGGTCGAGACCAACATCCCACCTGTCAAATTTATGAAAAAAATTAAATAGTGTTAGTAGTTCATTTGGAACACCAGTTCTACAGTTGAATTGCATATAATGTTAGATTAGTACTCGACCTAGCTCCATAAGGCCCGGGATAATGCTCTAGTGGCCGCACACGATCGGGACGCAATGTCGGCATCCGTTCCCACGCCCATATCTGCATTTCATTAAAAAGGGGTTATTTCGTTGCAGGGAACATGTTAAAACACTTTCTAGTTAGGACGATAATGACGCATCGATTGCGTCATACCGGAGAAGTGAACGGTCCCAATATCAGAATCGCAGGAAGAGTGGTGGTGCATAGAGACCTGTGCATGAATGCCGGACCGCACTCCCCCAACCGTATTCTGGCGTTCTAAATCTCGGAGAAGTGGAAGCCATTATCGAAAAGTTTATTCCTGACTTATCCCGTGAATAAATGGCCCAAAAGCAACAAGATGTACATATTGACGTCTCGCCAGTTCGAATGTGTCTCCACCAGAGCATGGGCGGCTAGCCTATCCAGCTCCTCAATGACAAACAACTCACTCTCGCCCCCATCAAAGTCGGGCCGATCTGGAAAATCCTAGAAGCTCCGCGACAAATGCCTCTCCACTCTCAACAGAGGGACAACATCCACACTCAGAATCGGGGGTCCGCCAATGCGCGTATCCCCGCATATGACCTCAACATCCTTAACGCCACCGTGGCCTCTCCAACGGGAGATGAAATTGTGTCTCAGGCGCCATCTCTACTAGACCGGTGATCAACGATGATGCGCTAGTGTAATAATGCATAGAGTACCTTCAAAGCTTATGCTGCGGATGTAGCGAGCACCGCTGTATCGGTCCGGGTCCCGTGCCGCTTTATGCGCACGGGCGGTGGGACAACGAAGCTGATCGCTGGTATATACCCATAGAAAAGGAATGCCCCGTGGGGCAACCTCCGCGCCATTATCGGTCAAATACGTCACCGGGGTGCCGCGTACATCCTGGATCAAAATGCGTCCGCCATAACGGTTCTCTCCTATTAAGAAAAACAATTAAACTAACTGTAAGTTAACAAATTCTAGTAAATAGACACTTTTTTAACAAACCTAGAATCCAAACATTATCTTACAGATAAGCACCTCTCAGAATAACAATAAACAATTATAACCCTTTACAAGTTCCCAAATCCTATGTCCTCTTGCTTTTTTTTTTTGCAAAAAAAAATAGCAACTCTATTAGGCAGTTAGTGGGCTATTTTCAACGAACGGGAACAGGCTTAAAATAATACAATCACGAAGGAGCGTAAATGGAACAAAGTTATCCGAATTAGAAAATGTGAAAAATCCACGACATTATCATGCGCTGCCATATGTAGGATGTGTTTTCCGTGAAGTACATTTACCAAAAAATTTTGCGTGAGCTCTATATAATATTAGTATAACTCCCGCACAACAAATACATTTGCAAACACGTAATATAAGTAACACAAGAATCAACATTTAATTGGTCTCTAACTTTACATCAAGGAATACATCAAACATATGAATTTCAAGAGCTAGAAATTAAAATATAAAAGAAAGCAAATCCACGAGGACCATATCATCGGCCAAAAGTACATGATGAGGTAATACTTTAAAACCCATACAACTATTCACGCCTAAAATTTAAAGGCAATTCCCCTCCCGCATATGACCCCTTTCATGCGCTTAGTACATATCTCTGCTCCTGCAATCTCTCCCCCATTTCATTACTGGAATTCTTCTTGCTCAACACTTCCTACCTTCCAAAGAATCTCGCTGGTATCACCTTGCAGTTCCCACCCCGGCTCCTCCCAACTATCCGGATAGGGTAAAGGATTAAAATTTCAGAATACTGCTGGAACCACCGAGTTTTGGTGAATAGCTGATCCACATGCATGTTCGGATTATCCCCTCGGTATCTACAAACAGCTATAACGTGAGAGCACGTGGAAGCCTCATACATCTCGCCACTTTCCTGCATGGTAGTCTCCTGAAAATTTTGACATTCTAACGATTTCACATCTATGGCGCGTCTCTGCCACTACCTTGTAAACACCGGTTAAGTGCATGATACTCCACAACCTGCATTCCCGCTTTTCAAGAATAAAGAAAACGCCGCCATATCCCATGTCCGTAGCGGGGAAATCTATGACGATACCGACAATGGCTGCATCCGCTTCTTCCTAAACAGTCAATCGTCCGCGTAATGTCACCGACGATGCTTTCAATCGGCATGGCGATGTCTCTTGAGGACATTATATAACTTCTGGGGACATGTGCAACTACGTAAACGCGTGGTAGTAAGAATACCCCAACGACGACTTTTCCGTCGTGGAGTCGCACCATTTCTCTTTTGTCAATTTCGATAAATACTTCACGATCCGAAAGTTTCAGCTGCGGCATCTCACGTTTCAATCCCTCCACTTTGCGATCTGGCCAGGGAAGCTTTTCCTAACGCTGGCAGCACAACCGGCTGTTGTAATCCTTATGGGCGTCATGAGATTGTTCCATGTCAAGCGGCAGAATTGTGGAAAGCCACCGGCTCCATCCAAGAGGCGTGCGTCGACATTGCGAAGACGCATACCTTGATGTCGATCCGATATCAATGCATGAAACCGGTCTTTAAGCACATGATAACGTAACTGGTACAGGAACCAGTCCCAGCTCTCAATTGTCTCCTCGTCGACTAAAGCATAGGCAAGAGGAAGTATCTGATGAGTTTCCGATCTTGCATCACTGCGATCAGCAGCTTGCCTTTGTACTCACCACGCAGATGAGTGCCGCTACAACACAAACTAGGTTCGCGTACATAGTCGAAAGCCTGAATTGCGTCCAAATGCCCTCGCAATTACTATTTAAATGTCTTACCGGTCACCACTCCGGTGATGCACCCACGCAACAACACCTCGGATTTGACCCGTACAAGAGCATGCATGTATTTGAAACCAGAAATTTGCAGAGGTCCCAACTTCCTAATACAAATAATAGCTCCTCCGCTTCTACCGTATTTCACGCGCTTCTTGTAATGTGATGTCAACCTTCAAATCAGTCTTTATGGCCGACATGATATTTTTAACCTTGAAACCAGGATCGTCTTCAACACTGCTAACAATGTGATCTGCACAACCGACACTGTTTGTTATTATTGCCGGACAATGAACCAAGGGTGTGATCCCTAGTCCACCTAGTAATCTACCAGTCCTCGGCGCTTCTTCCAAAGAGCTCGATGGACTGGGCCGCGACTCTTGATACCCGCCCGTCCACATGACTTGTATCTTGCCACCCAAGTGTCCCGCTTACTTCCACAACCAACTTCTCTATTTTGCTCGATGGACCATAACCCCGATAGCCTTCAACAGCCGCTTGCTTTCAAAACGCATGTGTAAACAAATATTCCTGTTCTCCTCGCTGTATATAGGAATACTCGTGAAATCATCATCAGCATCACCAAGGTCATCGGCGTTGTAGGGTTCAAGGTTTTGAAAGAATGTCAGGCCCCGTGGAACATAGAACTGTCCACAAGCAGTATTCTGGGACGCCCCACCAAACTGTCTGGTAGAAGGACCGGAGTCATCGCAACGCCGCTTGACTGCGGTAGTCACGCGAACGTCCTCTGGTCTCATCATCCGAGCCAGTGGACGCCCCGAAGCTGGACTCTCAACCTCTACATCAACCTCTCAACCGCCTCATTCTCGGTTGGAATTGGCCCCTGTACACATCATCATCATCCGGTACTGGGTTACTTGGACCCGGACTAGAGTGGTGCACGGGAGACTGCTGCAATGGCGTGTAGGAATCACCAAAGCACGACATTGAATCAAGACCATGGAGTTAGTCGTGGAATAAAGTGCACGGGTTCCCGTGAATACCCAATATCACTCGTCGCGTCGTGACCACAACCGCCCCAAATATATCCGCTCGAGGGCTGGATGCTGATCTCGCCTCGCATAGCTGAGGCGGGGGAGGACGATGCACCCGCATTGGATCCGAACAGGCATTGAACAGGGACATCATCGGGCCAACATTGTGCGCGGAGGGAATTGGCAAATTGTTCTCGCCAATGTAGATTTCTGCAATATACGGATTTGTCTCACGCCACAAATCGTACATATCCTCCAACGTTTCATCATCCACAATCGGAGAAGTAGTATACACCAGGTGACCACACGGTTGGACTGAGCATTAATCTAAGTCCAAACATCCCCTTGTCCACTCCCATATATTTATAAACTTTGTCGACTAACTCATCATAATGAAACTCTACCGCTTTACTGGACATCAATGGTGTAGAGGAAGTAACACATCGACCTCACGAACTCAGATTTGCCCTCCCCAATAGAAAATACCAGAGGTCGCCGCGTGAGACATGTTCCAATTGTAATCACAAAGCTAACAGCATGATCATGAAGATGATTATTACATCAATTTATACTAGACAGAAGCACGGAGTTACGGATAAGAAATCTAGAAATTGGTTAGCGCAGCACAAGACGTGGTGCCTATTAAGGATTCTATTCAAAGCTAAAATCTCAAAGTTGGAATGATTAAAAATTTCAACAGAGTATCCCCTACAATATTCCCAAATCTCCCCGCCAAAGAAAACATTTACCCAAGAACAAAAAGAAAGTAATGTGAAAGGAAACTAGAAAACTAAGGAGGGTAGGCATCATGACATGTGTCGGTAAGGATGAACATTAAACCTGAGTCAATCATTGTATGAATACAAACTTTGTAAAGATGAGGACCGCAAACATGGAAGGTCTATTATTGTTATAGACTCCACTACCGAAGTTGCGTCCGAACGGTGGACCGAGTTTTAGCGTCTATTTGCTTACGAGGGCAGCAGGGGAAATCTAAATTAAATGGATAAGTTAACGGAGGTGTAGGGAAGAAATGCAATCAAGCCGATGCATATGAATAAGCAATTGTAACATTCCATTTTACCAACATCTCAATCATAAGTTTTAATACAATGAGTTCACATGGCTTGTCTAACTACGGGCCTTCCATTTGCGTAGTTAGAATATTTTGGGAAGTTCAATGAAGCAATTTCTATCCATTTTGGCGAATCGCAGGTAACATGCATAAACCTTGTTCTCATGATGTCAATTTTATTACCATCAATGCATTACGTGATATTCATAGGTGTATGACTACAATAGTATTATAGCTTTGTAGTGCAGTTTGGGTACAACGAATACAAGAAAAAAAAATAAGAAGAGAAGATTAAGGTCAAGAAAATCAATTAGGGCATGCATCCTTGTAACAAACAGCTGCTTAGATCCGTAAACATTGTCCATTATTCTGGAATCGAAATTACTAACCTAGATAATAATCTGCTGGTCCCCAAGAGCCTCGCGAATGCACTACAAAAGCCTCCAAATGTGTAGCGTGTGAGCTCGGTTCCGCAAATCATCCAAAATGGAGTTGTTATTTACTAGCCAATCATCCAGGATGGAGTTGTTATTTTCATTGAAAAGCGCATGACAATTATTCTTTAAGCTGTTGAAAAATGGCACGTTCAACCGTGAAAGAAAATCTAGAGAACTTCAAACATATGATGTACGTGAAAAGCAAGATAGATGTTAGTGTGTAACAAGGAGGAAGAGGAGCGAATATATCATCTAACATTTTGGCAAAATGTCCCCTGTAAGATTACTTAAACTCCCCGCCACCAAACAAATTTTTTTTCTAGTCTCTCTACAAAGAAGAAAGGAACGAAATTAGACTAGAGATTGCGTATGCCACAGAAGAGTATATTTTACGCCTCACCAATAAAAAACTCAATCGGAAGGTTTACAAAACTATCGTTCAGTTGCAAGAAATATCAATGTTCTCTAGCTAAAGGCGAATGTTGCAAATGTATACTAGGTTTAAAGTACTAAATTAGTTCTCATGTACCAACTTTTGGGTTTACATTTCATCTTCCCATTTTCCCCAATTGAATACTAGTTCCCTTTATGGGTCTAACTAGCTAAGCACGCCAAGAACAAAGTTCTCACTGAGAAAATCCTATGTCTTGCGCTTTTAAAATTTCGGTGAAACACTGTTAATTTTTCCTTCCCTCAGAGGGTAGCTTTATATACGTTATACAACATACTAGTCTGATTTTTAATCGTTAATTTTTATTTACGAATTAGAAGCTCATTTAACCATCATACTTACTAGAAAATGTTCACCACATGAAAAAAGCAATATGAATGGTTCAAGTTTTTTGGCAGGGAAGGCATACTCTCCACTTCTTTAGACTGAGATAACTTATACATATGCTAATAATCTACATTGCTTGTATTTGTCCATTTTGTAGGAGGGAGATAACTTAGAAAGATGCTAATCAATTACATTGCTTTTATGTTTGTCATGGTAATGTAATTGGCGCGTCCTTCCTTGTCTCACCAATCTAAATCAAATTATATACACAAGATTTATAAAAATTTAGTAGTCTCCCTATACAATGAGTAAAACTCCCTGCCAACAGACACCATTTCTTTTTTCCATAACATTGGACACATTGTCCAAATTTTTTCCACAATATTTTTTTTCCCAATGCATAATTAAGCTCGACCCACATAGGACACAATTGCATCAGCTAAGCTGTCACTCATCATTCGAATCGAGACCAAATAAAGGACAATCAAATTTAGCAAACCAAATTGAAAACAAGTTCTCACTACAAAAAACAAATGTGATCACTTCCCTTACTAACAAACTACCACATCTCACATTACTCTTAGTGATATTTGTTTTCACTCATATCAAAACATAAGGAAAAAATCCCGTAAACGCCAAACCAAAGATATTTTCCAATGTGTAATGCTGCATTTTTAATTTAACTGCAACACTCTGATAATGCTCAAACCGACAATGACCACTTCCCCCCATTTGCAAAATATCAGCATCGAGGACATGCTCAAACCAGCGGCCCGGGAGAAGATGGAACTCACCCCGCCACGTATTTCGGATGGAGTAAAGAACCTCATGGCACGCCCTTTCCATGCCCAAGCCTTGATTTCACGGACAACTCCTCCACCCTCCTCAATGTTCTAAAATTCGTGCACAAATAAATTACATAAACAAAAAAATTTCAGCTCCTCCGCTACACAGGGAGGCGACAGATTTTACAAAAATGGGCAAATGCATTCATTTTCGGCTTTCTCCAACCAAATGGTGAATAGGTACTTCACCGAAGGAGGCAACGGCAATTGCAGTAGTAATTTTCGGAAACTACAAATTAAAAAAAAAATAAACAGAACAGAAACGAGGCAGAGGAAGTAATATTCAGCTTTGTGAAAAAAAAATGGAAAAACTAGACATCAAGCAAAATAAAGCGTCAGAAATGGGAAAACAAATTACCGCAGCAGAAACGGGAAACAACAAAATAGCGCAGCAGAGACGGGAACAAAAAAAAACAGGCACCAGCAGCTTCAAGCTCGGACCTTAAGCGCAGCAACTTGACTGCAAAAACAGCTGCCTCTGCGACCGGTTGGTGGATGGGCCAGCAACGACGGCGCCGTTGCCGAAGATTCCAAGCCGCCGCCGGTTGATTCCGCCGCTTCCCTCCCCAAAAACGCTGCTGCAATCGCACACTGTGGCCAACCTTCAGCTTTTCCTTCGGTTCAAGGGCACGATTGTTTGCTCCGAATCGATTTCAATGCTTTGCTGGAGATTTTCCGATCTGTTCCGCCTCAATTTTGCTGTTTCCCCAATTTCAGATCGAGGGCTTGGTTGTGTACAGAATACCCGACGCGGAGCCTCTGTTTTGGTTTTGTTTCCAGTAGGACTCGCATTCGTGAAATGCGAGTCCTACGTGGAAAATCCGTTTCCTTCGCCTTTTTTTTTTTTCGTCAATTACTAACCTCGCATTAGGTAAATGCGAGTTCAACAGAACTCGCATTTACCTAATGCGAACACCCTATTTTCAGCCACCCCACCCCAAACAACCCCAATCACAGAATTTCTTTTTTTTTCCATCACAAACTCAGAATTTTCTCCTTGTGCAAAAGAGCAGCCTAGATGCATTGCAGAAAGGCAAAAGTTTTAAAATTTTTCCATTATTGGTGCATATACAGGTCGACACAAAAATTGGTCGGGACTCTATTTGAAACGCTAAATCAGTTTTCTTTGGAGACTGTGCTCGGAAGAGATATCCATCAATATCTGCTTCACGCTGTGAGTTGTTTTGTCAGACGATATTATCTCAACTAATCAGTACAATGTTGGGAAAAAAAAGTCATAAATGTAGTTATCTCATTTCCCATTTTTGGGTTCTTTTTCCAATTCCGACTTGGATGGAATATGTATATAGTGGTAAAAGTGGTTGGTGGCTTTACAAGAAGGAGGTGATCACATGGGCCAAGAAGAAGCAGAACTTGTTGTGCAGACACAATCAGTGCACCGGCTGGTGCGCAATGGAGGAGTTACTGTCGTCCCATCCCAAGTATCAACAAGAAATCACCAGTAGAGTTTGTCACAAAATTCGTCATTTCCTGCACAAAAAGGTTAGACACAATACAATCTGTACTCGACACACAGGCAGATAGGGTTATGATTTTAGTGCGGTCGTGTCTGATTGTTATACTTCTTACAATGTTTAGTGTACGTTTACAAAATTTAGTGAACGTCTTATAACATTTAGTGTATAAAAAAAATTACACTTTTGCCAAATAAAATAACGAAATCCACGCACTCGACAAGATAATGTAAGATTTATACCACAGTTTGTAACTATTACAATGACTATACATAATTTCATGTAACTCAATCCGATCTACCTCAATTCCATATTTTTTAAGTAGTTACTTTGTGTTCGACTGTTTGGGTAAAATACAGGAAAATTGGTGCAAAAAGCCACCAAGCATTCAACACATATTACATGTGACTGCTCTAGACATCTCATGAATCAAATATGTTTAATTTTTTTCTTAGATTTACTGATTCTTTTGTGGTGAAATGATTGAAGAATGTAATTGCACGCCTTCCATTTTTCATCAGGTACATGATATGGATAATGGAAGAGCAAACATGGCTGAAATTACAAGCATCAGCTCAATAGAAACAGACATGCAAGAACTAGTGAAACTAGTTCTCACAAGTAGCCCGAGCGATCTAGATGCTGATATCAAGCAAACATTTCTTGCAGTGGCTAAGATCTTCTACTACACTGCCCATTGCAATCCTGGAACCATCAGTTTCCATGTTGACAAAGTACTCTTTCAGAGAGTACTTTGATCCAAGCACGTCTATTCCTTTGTCCTGTCACAAAGAGGCATCCAATAAAAATTTTATTCTTACACTAGTTGTACCTATGGAAACAAATAAGGGATGATTTCCGAAACCTTTTCAGTAATTTCACTTAGTGCCCCTAAAGTTTTAAAAATTGCACATACATCCCTTGTTCATTTAAATTGATATTACTAGCCTTAAGATTCTAATATTACCACTGGACGTACGAAGGGCATAGTGGACGCAATGAGGTATGCTACTAGTTCTTGCTCTAGTTTCCCAAGAACTTAGGAGAACTAGACTTTATCCTAGAAAGGCATTCAAACTGGAAATGCCTTGGGCAATAGAATAGATAACTGATGTTAATAGGGATGTATCCTTTGTGTCCCTTGTGTACATGCTTCGTTGTGTTGATAAATAAAATCTCTCAATATTGCTCAAAAAAATGATGGGTTTTGTGATTTTTTTCCCCTTTTCATTTTTTTCATTTCTCTTTATATTTCATCAAAAAATATATGGAACTATTGATATTGTCTATTTTAGTGAAAAGTACTATGAAAAGCTGCCTGTTTTAGTGATAGATACATTGTTGTTGTTGATTATCAAATAATAAATACTGGCATGAAAAACTTGACACTCTTTCTTTTTGTAATTGTGCCAAATTACTTTACAATTATTTAGAAGAATAAATTAAACTTTATAAGATATGGGTGTTCTAGGATATTTATTAAAAATTTGACCCTGTTTTAAGGTTCTAGTTGCTAAAAGTGCCAAATCAAGGAAGATAAGTACAATTTCTAAAACTTTGAGGGAGCTAAGTGAAATATTTAGAAACCTTAGGAGAGGTTTCTAAAATTACCCCAACAAGTAAATATATTCATGTATCTTCAAAATGCTTAATTACAAGTATTAGAGAACTGGAAAATCCAATTTAAACTTATTAATGTATAGCACATTGTCAAGGGCATTTAAGGAAGATTATGGCTTATAAGCTTGAAGAGATTTAATAGAGTGGATACATTTTAGTAGGCACCGGTAGCCTCTAACGGAATTTATAATTGACCCGACCCTAACCTATCGGGTTAGAATTTCCCTAACCCTACTTTTTTTTTCGGTACCCATGCACTAAAAAGGGTGGGGTAGGTATCCCAACCCTAACTTTCAAATTTTTTTATTTTTTTATTTTTTTACCCTAACTTTCAATTTACTATTGATAAATGACCACATTTTATTAAAGATTTAACAGTCTAAAACCAATTCATTTCAAAAATCCAAGATCCAACACATTTCATCAAAGATTTAACAATTCAAAATCAACACATCAATATTCTATCACACATTTCATCCAACAATCAAACCAGTCTCTCAACTCTCAAGTATCCAATACAAATTAAAGTTACAATATCTAATAGACAAAATAAAGTTTCATTACATTTTAATACAATTTAGCTGAAAAGTTTTGATTGTAGGTGCTTAATTACAGAGAAAAAGTCAAACAACCACACCAACCTAGTATATACTACCACTATTACTAGTCTATAAAAAATGAATTGCTAATATGATAATTTAAAAAAAAAAAATGTCCCCAAAACCAATAGCAATAACAAAATTATGAGCTAACCCCCAAGTAGAGAATAGTAGAGGATAAATTACCTTAAGCAACATTTTCTTGTTACACTTAATAGAAAAGTTGAATTACCTTAAGCAACATTTTCTTGGTACACTTGATAGAAAAGTTGAAGAAATAGGAGGATAATAGGTTGAACTTTACTAGAATTTCAAAGTGGTCATTGGTTGATATTTTGAGAGAAAATATGGAGGTTTGGAGTTGGAGGGTGAGGAAGATAAAAATCAATGTACTACTTGTTTGGGTGCTCAATTAGGTTAAAACTTAAAACATATTAAATAATATATTGACCCTAATTTTTTAATATTTATACAATATACCTACGGTCGGGTCGGTACCGCTGGTTTTATTTTCCGAATTGCACTGCACTGATATTTACGGGTACCCGACTCTAATATGATCCGATAAGAAAAATCGGATCAAAACCTAAATTCCAGATCAGGTCGGATTATGGTTTTCGGTCGGCGGGTTTTTTTGCCCACCCCTACATTTTAGGAAGTCCATTATGTTGTTCTTTGCCAAAGATTATGCACAAAGCCTCTTGATGCGATGGTTTCTCTCCAGTAAGGCTTAAAGTGTTGTCTATTTTCTAGGCTCATTTAGTTCATGGGATGAAAGATTATATATGGAATGATGCATTCCACCCAATCGAGTTAATCCCCCATTGTTCTTTGCCAAAGAATATGTACAAAGCCTCTTGATGCGATGGTTTCTCTCTGGCAAGGCTTAAAGTGTTGTCTATTTTCTAGGCTCGTTCAGATCATGGGATGAAAGAGTATATATGGAATGATGCATTCCACCTAATCGAGTTAATCCCCCATATGGGGGATAAAATAATCTCATGGAAAGAGGTGTTACGAGTTATTCTGAAATGATTAAAAGGTGTGATGATGACAAGTGAGACTTATTTGCCTCTACTAATAGAATAATGCATTATTCTAACAATTATATAAACATAGTTTTTTGCTATAATAATATTTGATATTTGGACTAATTTTTCATTATTAATTATATAATAAAATTTTGGAATAATTTGCTCCCACTGAAAAAATAAAAATTTGGATTGTTTGCCTATATTAATGATATATCGTAATTTTGGACAAATTTGCTCATGCTATTAACAAAATTAAACGTTTTGCTCATTTACCCATATTAATGAAATAACTAAACTTTTGGATAAATTGCCCCTACTAATAAAAAAAGTTATGTTTTGAACTAATTTGACCATTTTAATGTGATAACTAAATTTTGGACTAATATATCCCTATTGTTAATAAGTTAAATTTTTGGCTATTTTGGTCCTATTAAAATTTTAGATTGATTTACCCCTAGTAAAAGCAAAAGTAAATTTTATAATAATTTGGCCCTACTAGTTAATTTTATAACCATATTTTTTTCATCAATTTTAATTCATAAAAAGTTAGACATATAAGTTGAGATTTGTGAGACCATTTAATAAGGTCGAACTCAATCCAAAATAAGAAAAGTTATATATTAGTTTGGTTCTGGACTACATAAAACTCACATGTGCGTTGCACTAATATCAAACTCATGTTTAAGTCGACTAATGTATGTATGTATATGTGTGTATGCATAGTGTGTGTACATGTCTATACATAGTGTGTGTGTATGTGTGTACATGTAAGTCAAGTTTGGATTTACCAAAATTTGATTAATACTCCAAATTGTAGATCTGCTAAAAAGGGTATTTTTTGTCTATAAATAAGTAATCTAATCTCATCCTGTCTTTGACCAAAAACAATATGAAGTTATTTTTGTAAAACATCCCATCTAATATAAACAATATGAAGTTATTTTGTAAAACATCCCATCTAATATAAAGTCAACCGTGTACTAAATAACAAGATTACTCATCCGAAAATGATTTAAGGTAAATAATACGAGAACAAGTAATACTCGTTGATTCATCCCTTGAACCAAATATCGTTCAACATGTCTTTCTGTTTATACATGTCCTACTTGGCAAGGTGGCCAGACATGGCAAAGTACATTTCCTAAAAATACCTTTCCTTATGGCATTGCCCCCTTATGCTTTGAAAAGTATTCTTCATCTCTCATTACATTGCTTTCGTAGAAACCAATTTCTTTTTAACATTTCTCCTATGGTACGAATTTTTCGGTGTTATTATAGTACAGAATTGATCACTAATTGAATAAGATATAATGTTAGAAAATTCAAAGCACAAAAAAAATCTACATAAATAAATAATCGTAAATGGAATTTTTACTCACATAATAATGACTTCACTTTCGAGATACAGTCACGTCCCCTCTAATCATAGATCCTGGCACTATCGTTGTATGCCAGTCCTATGTAGCACCAGTTGATTGGTGAATATGTATGTACGAGATGAGGAAAGATACTTGAGTTTCCATGAAATGGTCGAGATTCAGATAATGTGCGAAGAGGGCAAACTTCTAAAGCAATCTGCAATGAGGTAGGATCCAAATAATCTACTATCTTAAATTTGGAACAATGTGCGAGAAGGTAGAAACCAAGTAATGTCACGAATGAAGTAACCGAGTTGTAAGAATTCTTAAAGTGGGGATTTGATTTTTGGAGCAAGAAGTACAAATAAATTGGCAATTTAATCCATTGATGGAGCAAAATTGTTGGCATACTAAATCAAAATTCAAAATTTGAAGTTTCCATATTATTACTTAGCAGTGTTTTAGTGTTTTAGTAAGTTAATCATTTTAGTAATTCTTTTGCAGTCAAGTTATAGTAGTTTTTATTATTTAGGAATTAATATTTATTTAGAAAATTTCTTGTGGTTCTAAGACTTGTTTACCAAGTCACCTAATCTATAAATAGGGAGTATTAATATTGGTGTCAATTGAGAAGAGTGAAATTTAAGAGTCTTGTTATTGTGTGGTTATTGATATTATTCTTCTTTCTCCCACACATACTTGCATGTGTGTAAATTGCCTCCCCATATACATTGATTATATGAAATTTATCTCCTATACCTTTTTTGTGAAATTTTTTGGGTCCTACAAAATCCATCAACACTTTGTTAGTTTATGGCCCGTTTAAGACTTTCTGAAATGAAATATACTGTATTCAAAAGAAAACAATGTTTGAAAAGGGAAAAAATCAAACTTTCTATACAAGTTAATTAAATGAATTACTCACAATATGACTAAATAAAAGGTGGGAGATAATAAGGTCAGTCTTCGTGGTTATAATCTATGTTTTAAACTCGGATTGGACCGGCGGTTCGATTGAACCGGAACCGTCGCATTAGGTCCGAGTCAACCCTCAAAACCGAAAAATTCAAAAATCGGTCAAAGCCGGTCAAAACTCGGGTCTGACCGGTTGACCCGATTGACCGGGTCGGACTATTTGACCAGTTTTTTTTTTTAACCCATTATATCCTTTCAAACTCACTTTTTAAGTTTTAGTAAATGTGCTTTAACATCTCATTATTTTAATAAAGTGTAAAATTAATCCAATACATTTTTTAAGTTACATTTCTACCTCTATATATATATATTATATTCTTTAAGTCAATTTATTTATTAAATATAAAATTCTCTAATTTATATATAAAGTCATAAATCACCAATTTAAGAAAAATTTATATATATATATATATATATATATATATATATATATATAAAGTTGAAAACTACCAATTTGAGAGAATTTTTATATATTATTTTTTAAGAAAATTTTTTTATATACTATTTTGATTATATATTATTAATATATATATTTATGACATCATCCGAATCGACCCCGATCCTGGTCGACCCATCGCACCGACTGAAGTTCACCCGGTTCATGCCCAGTCCGAAAACATAGGTTATAATAGCTTGAGGGATTCCTCCACTTGCGGATATATTGATGTTGTCTCTCTATAGAACGAATGAGCTAACACGATAAAGGCTGGCACACAAATGTCTCACAGCTTTTTACAAATTCTTTGTATTTCCATTGTTCTCTTCTAAATCTTCAATAGGATAGAAGTAAGAGTTTATTTCTTTAAGTGGCAGATTGATAGGTGCCAAACCTGTGTAATAATAAAATACTTACTTAGAAAGATACAAATTTGCATATAGTGATGAGCAAGATCATCTCCACAGGGATTGGAAAGAATTTGCTTCTTTGAGAATTAAGATTAATGGGGGGTTTTTGAGAATTAAAAAGATAACATATCAAAGCAACAAAAGGAGAGAAATAAATGAGAGAAACAAGTAGTAGAGAAAGCTCTAGTCAAAGATGTACTTCGAAAATTGTTCACGCAACTGATCATTGATGCAATGGTAATCCTAACATTCATTAATAAACAAGTTTTCAATTGCTGGCACGGCCTAACAATTGACTCCTCCTTACTGTATCGAAAGTCATTGTACGACCATTGACTATTTCTCTAATCAAGAAATAACCCTAGGTACAACCATAGGATTGAACTTCCTAATTGCATTAAAAATTAGAGAAGCCCTGTTCTAATTAACAAACACGCTATGAGGGCTTATTTAAATTAAATTGTACGTTTCCCTGATACAAACCCAATCATGCCAGTTGCCACCCTGATTAGAATAGTCAAACAATTACGGATTCGACTACCTTAATTTGCAATCACTATTGTAATAATCGAATATTGGCCACCCTATCCATTACTTGTAGTAATTATAAGTAATAAAAGTAGAAAACACACAAATACCAATGAACAAAAGAATTAAATAAAACAATTTAGATCTCACAGTTGTCGCTGAACCAAATCCTCAGTTGCTCCTTGACTAGAATTGAAAGATTAGTTCTCCATTAATGGAGAACCAGCCATGCAAATCGTTGGAAGTTTGATTGTTTTTTGCAAGAAAAGAAAGCCTGCCACCCTTTCGTTCTTTCCTCCCCAGGGAAAGAAAACAACCAGGTACTCCCTCTTTTCTAATTGAATTCCGAGAACAAAGCGAAGTATTAGTCCCCCTTTTTGGCCCAATTCTCATGCCTTTTCTTTCGGACTTCAACAACTACTTAAAAAGATAAAAATGTTTCCTAATCAAATTAACATAACCTACTCCTACTTCTAAGGAAACAACCAAAGAAAGAGTTCTTCTCCAATTCCACTTCCTCCTAGGAATAATGTAGAGTACGAATTGGGAACTTCCAGCAATTGCCAAACTTGGAATTAGATTCAAATTGGGAAACTGCCCAATTATCACCAAAATATCTTCATTTAAACACTTCTCGTTCCAACTCCTGCAATTAGCACAAAATACCAAATATCAATAGAATCAATCAAATAAGACCATATTTGGCACAAATACAAAGGAAAATATTAACAATTATACCAACTAATTGCACCTATCAACTCCCCCACACCTGAATTATGCTTGCCCTCAAGCAGAATCAAGCTTAGAAGTACAATCAAGATGTCAAGTAATTTGCAGCAACCCATACTAACATAAATAACCTATTGTCCTAACAACTTCGTTGGAATCAAAACATACCAAACTTAAAAATCCTCACAAGGGATTTAGTACAGGCGCTCATCACTCAAAGTGTATGTGGAATTTTAACTCTCAAATCGACCCAATGGGGTGACATTACCATATGCTTGCTAATATATCATATCTCCACCACTAATAGTGAATTAAATGTAAAAATCAAAGGGACTTTAATGAGGATGTAATGGGGCTCGGGTGAAGGGTAGGATATAAAGGTAAATTAGGTGTAAAAACGTCAAAAAAATATCCAAAAATTCATGACATGAAGTTGTTTCAGACACAAACTCCCAAGGCATAGCAACACCTTCTACCAATTTAGCAAGTGCACCTACCCTCAACAATTGCCATTACTACATCAAAACATTTAAGAATAACAGTGCTACACGGCTTGCATTTTCTTTGCTAGATTTTTTTCTTCTCTTTTTTTTCATTTTTTCCATTTTTTCATCTTTTTTTTTGAATTTTTCTTTTCATCATTTTTTTTTCATTTTTCGTAATTTCAGATGTGCAAACACTTTGAGCAACCCACTTGCTAATTCACTTCAACACCTTGAGGTAATATAAAATTTTCATGCCATGAAATTCAGACATCCTTTCAACACAAGACTCAAGAGAAAGTTTAAAAGAGGTCTTGGGGTAATAATTGCAGCTATTAATCAAAGAAATCAGTTAAAGGCTCAAAAGGGCTCACTAATGGTAAACAAATAAGGGCATGTTTTTGAGAAAGTCAAACATGGTTTATTCCTAGGTGCCCTCATCATTTTAATGCATCAAATTCAACAAAAATATGGTCTTGAAATGCATAACAAACCAAGTTCTAGAATGACTGAACCATGCGCGTGAACCACTCAACAAATGAAATTAGAGCAAAATATGAATGGACTTCACAATGCTCAAATCAGCTCACGTGGTTAAAATTGTCAAATTTAGCATTCATCATCCAACTCCATTGTCAAGAGAAATAGGAAATTTAACTAGCATTGATGTGCTACTCAAACTTGCATCTTGATTGTATACTTCATCATAGCCAATAACAATCAACTGGCAGCAACAAAGAAAAATAGAAACAATGCTAAGCATACTAGCTAATCTAGCCCCTCCCCCACACCTGAATCTTACATTGTCCCCAATGTAAGGAAATAAGGAATAAAAGAAAAGTTAAAGGGAACAACGACACTTCCCTGAATATGGAAGAGAGAACGCCCAAACTTCTGGAGGAGAAAGGGGTTTTGAATCCCACATGAAGAAAGAATTGCCTCAAATTTTGGGACATCTGCGAAATCTGTCACCAAGTTGAACCATACCCAAGTGGAACAATAACCCAAACAAACAAGTCACATTAAAGGAAAGAGTGCCATAGCCAACCAATGATGCTCAATTCAATTAATATTAGCAACAACAGCAGCACTTATCAATCAACATCCATGGACCAACAATTGCACAGCAAATTGCCACGGGATCTAATAATCAAAAATTAAACTTCTCGAATTTCCATAGACCAATGATTCAATTTCACACAGCAAAAATCAATTAAGTTCATGCAAACAACCATGAATTACCAAACAATAATCTAAAAATGGAAACAATCACTCTCAAACAACTGTGAATCAATAATTGTTGAAATGGACAATTAACAACCGTGAAAAGCAATGGCCGGCATCTGATAATGAGAAGGAGATGGGGAATGAAACTATCGAAAAAGATGGGGGTCAATTCAGGCCGGCGGAGATGGAAAACGATGGCCATGATGGTGACTAATAGCTCTGGAAACAGATGGCTAGAGTGAGGAAGCAGCAGCGCAGCAACAGGCAGCCCAGCAGCACGGTGATTTGGGGTTGTAGGATTGCTGACTGAGGTGCGAGCAGTGTGACCGAGGTGGCTACAATGGCAGAGCAATGTGCACATCTAGAGTGATGCAGCAATTTGAGAATGCGACGACTCGAGCAAGAGAGCAGATCGTGATCGTGATTGCGGAGCAGATCATCGTGAGGCAACAAATAGACGCCAGCGACGATCGAGGACCAAGCAGATTAGATCGAAAACGATTGGCAGCTAGGACCCCGTGGCGAAACGACTTGGGGCTGTGATTTGCAAGGGAGAAAATCGGCATGGCTGTCAGTCGTGGATTGGAAATCTTCAACCACGGGTGGCTCGTAATAGAGGTGGACGCGCTGGTGATGGCGGTAGTTGGTTCAGATTGGAAATCCGATGGGCAGTGCAGTAGGTTAGAAAAAGAGAGAAGAAGAGAGAAAAGAGAAGAAAGAAAGAAAGAGAAGAAAGAAAAAGAAAGAATTAGGGTCGGCCCTCTTTCTCTCTCTCTCTTTCTCTCTCTCTCTCTCTCTCTCTTTTTCTAAGAACCAGCAAGTTAGGTGTGGGCATGCCTAACTAAAGAGAAGTCTTATGCCCATGCATCTGAAAATTGTTCCTTAGATCGCGTTCGCTAGGCGGCACTAAGTCACGGAAGTCTTCTAGTCGGTCTCTGTCAAAAAATCGTGGCCCTTAAGCTGCGAACCACTAGGCGTAGGCATGCCTAACTAATGCTAAGTCCTCTGGTCGAACTGCTAAATTCATTCCTTAAGCATGCCCGATAGACGCGAGCACGCCTAACTGATTGGCTCCCAACCTGAATATTTTTTTTTAGAAAGAAAAACTGTAGAAATTAAATCACGTAAGTTGCAACGAAAGTTAAATGAAAACACAAAAATGATTAAAATTAAGAATTCCTTCGGTTGCCTCCCAAGCAGCTTTTCTTTAATGTCGCTATTAGACATAAAGCCTTATTTGTTCAAGGAGGATAAAATCGTTTAGCGTGTTTCATTGCTTCCTTCTCTACATGCACCTGATATTTTTCATAAATGGAGTAATGCTCAAGCCTTCGAGCTCTTTTCATTCCTTGACTAGAGGATAACTCCAAACAAGCAAGCAATGACTTTTGTTCTTTAGTTACTTCTTCATCGTGACTAATTAAAAGCTTAATAGTCATCGCAGCTCCTAACTTATTCCTGTCATGAAACTCAAAAACTTCTGGTATAACAAAATCAATCTCATTAGTGGGAAATATAAAATGAGAATTAGGAGTCTGTTGGCTAGGAGATGAAGAAGATATCACCACAGTTGGGTTTTGGTTAGTGGACTCTTCCACTGGAGAGATTTGAGGTTAAGGTCCCTTTACATCTTTCTCAACGTCCTTTTCAACTGCATGTTTAAATCTTTCCTTTTGAATCTGTGATTCTTCACCATTTTCCAACGTAATTGCACTCATATTTGGATCAGAGTTGACAATGGCCTGTGAGGGCAATTTTTTACGAATTTGAGGTGCTAATTCACTCATTGCAAATACCATTAGATTTATTTGATTCTCCAAATTTCGAATGCTCGCCTCCATTTTCTGTTGAAATTGCAAAGTGTTAGAGGCTAATGTTTTAATGATATTCTCAAGAGTTGTACCTGAATCAGATGAGAGTGGTTGATTCTTAAATAGGTATGATGGATGGTATTCTTGCTGACGATTCGAAAAGATGTTTTGTTGCCAATTTCCATCGTAGCTCATGTTAGGATGATCCCTCCAATCAAAATTATATGTGTTGGCATATGGGTCATATTGCCTACGGGGTGCGGGCATGTTACCAGTCATGTTCACCTGTTCAGTTCTCTCGCCTTGCAATAGTGGACAATAGTCTGTGGGATGATTTATATCTTCGCAAATTCCACATACCTTAACCTACTGCCGTTGTCTCACTACTCATTGTTGAATAAGAGACGTTAATTCAAATAACTGTTATTGAATGGATGAGACATTTAACTCATGAACTCCTTCATAATTGAAATTTTGTCCATAACTAAATGGTAGAGTATTGTAAGCTATAAATCAACAACAAATCAAAGAAAATATATCAAAAAAATAACAAAAAATAATTCAAAAAGAAACAAATTAATAAGACACCAGTCCCCAGCAATGATGCCAAAAATTGACAGGTGCCGAACCTGTGCAATAATAAAATACTTACTCAGAAAGATACAAATTTGCATATAGTGATGAGCAGGATCGTCTCCACAGGGACTGCGAAGAATTTGTTTCTTTGAGAATTAAGATTAACAGGGGGTTTTTGAGAATTAAAAAAATAACATATCAAAGCAACAAAATGAGAGAAATAAATGAGAGAAACAAGTAGTAGAGAAAGCTCTAGCCAAGGATATACTTCGAAAATTGTTCACGCAACTGATCATTGATGCAATGGTAATCCTAACATTCATTAATAAATAGGTTTTCAATTGCTGGCATGGCCTAACAATCAACTCCTCCTTACTGTATCGATAGTCAATGTACGACCATTGACTATTTTTCTAATCAAGAAAATAACCCTAAGTATGACCATAGGATTGAACTTCCTAATTGCATTAAAAATTAGAGAAGTCCTGTTCTAATTAACAAACGCGCTACGAGGGCTTATTTAAATTAGATTGTATGTTTCCCTAACACAAACCCAATCATGCCAGTTGCCACCCGGATTAGAATAGTCAAACAATTATGGATTCGACTACCTTAATTTGCAATCAATTATTGCGAATAATCAAATATTGGCCACCTATCCAACTACTTGTAGTAATTATAAGCAATAAAAGTAGAAAATGCACAAATACCAATGAACGAAAGAATTAAATAAAACAATTTAGATCTCATAGTTGTCGCTAAACCAAATCCTTAGTTGCTCCTTGACTAGATTTGAAAGATTAGTTCTCCATTAATGGAGAACCAGCCATGCAAATCGTTGGAAGTTTGATTGTTTTTCCCAAGAAAAGAAAGCGAGCCACCCTTTCGTTCTTTCCTCCCCAGGGAAAGAAAACAACCAAGTACTCCCTCTTTTTCCAATTGAATTCCGGGAACAAAGCGAAGTATTAGTCCCCCTTTTTCGCCCAATTCTCATGCCTTTTCTTTCGGACTTCAACAACTACTTAAAAAGATAAAAACATTTCCTAATCAAATTAACATAACCTACTCCTACTTCTAAGGAAACAACCAAAGAAAGAGTTCTTCTCCGATTCCGCTTCCTCCTAAGAATAATGCATAGTACGAATTGGGAACTTCGAGCAACTGCCAAACTTGGAATTGGACTCGAATTAGGAAACTGCCCAATTATCACCAAAATATCTTCATTTAAACACTTCTCGTTCCAATTCCTGCAATTATCACAAAATATCAAATATCAGTAGAATCAATCAAATAAGACCATATTCGGCACAAATGCAAAAGAAAATATTAACAATTATACCAACTAATTGCACCCTATCACAGATAACGAGTGCACGCTTAATTTTGGCATAACATTGTATCCATGCTAAGAAGTTTACACAAGCATAGGCGAAAGCAAACAAAAGATCATAACAACATTTCCAAATGACTGCTTACTCCCCACCCAAACAGACAAAAATAAATAAATGCATAAGGGTTTCCAAATGAGAGATGCCCAATTTGACTGAGACTTCCCAAGTCCGCTGGAGATGCCCAAATCGGATTAGGCTGTATTGGGGCTGCCAAGATCGCATGTAGCAACCACTTCTAGCGTAGGAAGTTAGGATCAGGACTCAGAAGTTCCTAAATTAGGTACCTTTCAGTCGTATATATTTGTAAGTTTATTCGTATACACCAACTCATGTATGAGGAGGTGCAAACCGATCGAGTTTAACCGAGTAGCTTGCTAGCTTACTTGGTCAAAACTCGACCTTGAGATTGAGCTTCATATGTAAAGCTCGAAAGCTTGTCGATTATAATCAAGTTCAATCGAGTTTCTCACACACACACAAAAACACATATTAAAATTTTCCATTTATTAGTTGAAATGTATATTTTGTAAGGGTGGCAATTCAAGACCCGACACGATGATACGTATGAACAGGATCCTAGAAATATCTGACCAAAATATGACGTGAAAGAATTTGTGTTAAAAATGGGCCGACCCGATTATGACACGAAAAAGGAAATAGGTCATTATGAGTCGACACGTGAATTGACACGAATAACATGTTATTAACCCATTAGAACTTGTGTATTGACATGTTAAACCAAAAAATACAACATGACACATTTGCAACACAAATTATCATTTTTATTAGAGATTTTTATTTCTTTTAATACCTCTGAAATGTAAATCAAAATCAAAATTATATAATTAAAAAAATTACTTGGTTCTCTTTTTTATCTAAACCAAATTTCTTTAAATTCACTTCTTAAAAATTGTGTTCTAATTTAAAGCCAAATATAAAAAGTAGAAGCCATTAAATAATTAAGAATTCAAACCAATTTTTTTGGACAAAAAATTAACTAATGAAGATATTTTAAAGTATAAAAAAGTATTTCTTCATTTCTTGCATATCTATTTACACCAAATCTGTTTTTTTATTCTTTACTAAATCTATGATGAAAATAGTGTATTCCTTTCTAGATAGACTAATAGAGTACCTAAAAGTCTTTTTTCTTTGACAAAAAGTCTTATTGTTATTTATGCTAAATTTCTTTGTAGTCACTCCTAAATTAATCGAAATTGGAAACTTAACTAGCTCCTTCATTGTTTGACTGTTGAAGCCAAAAGATTACAGACAACGAACCTTTGAGAATTCATATCAAAATTTTCAATCATAAATCAATTGTTTTCATAAAAATGCATTACTTGGGATCAAAAGCTACAGAGATTCGGAGAAGATAGATTAGAGTTTTGATATTTTGTGATGTTTCATTAGTAATTTCAATTTAAAAAATTAAATGGATGAAGTGGATTAAAACAAGACATGACATGTTAATAAACAAGTTATGTCACGAACACGGCACAAAAGTTTAGTGTGTCGTTTATGGACCTGTACTTATTTAACACGAATACGATTATGACACAACACGATACATTTACAACCCTAATATTTTGATCCTAGTTTAAAATTATATGAAATAAAATTTCATAGTATTTATATTCGATTGGACTTGATTAAACTTGATAGAATTTGCTTGGGTTTAATTTGATCGAACTTGAGTTCAAACTTAAGTATAACAAAACAAAATCGAGCTCAAATTCGAGTTTAAAGTTTTTAAATTGAGTCAACCTTGAGTAGTGCAAATACAAAGAATTAGGTAGGCGTTGTTTGTCTTACTTCTTTCAAAATACAAGGATAGTTATAAGAGGTGTAATCAAGTCTAGTTGAGGTCAAGCAATCAAACAGCACCTACCTAATTCTTTGTATTTTTTGTATATCAAAGAGGCCTTAAATGGGGCTAGGCTCCTCTCTAGTTTGTGCTTCGTCTAGCCCCCCCCCCCCAAACACAGACACACATACCCAAACACACACACACATATACATATACATACATACATACATACATACATATCTATATACATACATATATATATATACAGACACACACACACACACACACACATATGTATATGTGTATTTTGAGTAGTTAAGACTACCATAACTTAAGGAGCTTTCATTTGCTATTTTCTTGCATATTTTTGTTCAGTTTTAATTTTTTTTAATTTGTTCATTGTCTAAATAATATAGAAACCTTAATAGTGCCAGTAATTATTCATTCTTCCTTGTGGATTTAACTCTTAATACCTTGTACTCAATTTCGATCTATATGCTTGTTAAAAATCATGTGTGGGGTATTTAGAAATTTATAAATATAAAACTTGACTGTGGATTGAGCTTAATTATATATACGTGCCCCATACTCATCACATATCCCTAATTGATACACATTTAAACCATCTACAACTCATTCCAACAATTTGTCATTATATATATATAGACACACACACATGCACGAACAAAATAAATCTTCAATTAGTTTAGCATAGATTTACTTCTTTTTCTCTCTCTCTCTCTATTTTTCTTTTTTTAAGAAATTGAATTTCTTGGTCTTCCATTACCATTTCTATAGGTAAGCACATCAAGTAGGATAAAAGAAAGCACAGATTCCATTCGATTGATGCTCCGTTCCATGAATGATGGGGAGATTAGCATATCACCTTACGATGGATAGAAAATGAATGTGAGAAGATCTCATCTAATGAGGCTGGAAAAATACTACATTAACAACTAAAAATTTGAAAAAGATAAAGATATAGCCAAGCCAAAGCCAAAAAGGTAGGCTATCTTCCGCCACAAAGGGAAATGTAACTGAATTCAAGAATCTAAACCTACTAGAACCTTAAGCCATTCCACAAATTAAAACATCACTCAATAGTTATCAATGCCGTATAAAGTCATGAATCAAGGATATGAAAGTTATTGTTACTTTTTTTCTAAAATAATCGGAAAGAGGTGAGATGTAAAAGTGAGAGATGAAGAAGGATTTAAATTAAGAATCTTTAATTATAGATTTCTAGATTTAATTGTTAGATTGAGGGAAAAAAAAAATCAAACCTAGTGATAGGCACACAGCAGTCAATGTGCCGCAAAAGAATTAGTTAATTCTTGCAGACTACAGTCAATATGCGAAAAGATAATTCATGCAAGAATCCACAGTCAGAATATGGCTCTCGCAGGCGTCAGCCTGTTCGGACCCCAAGCCCAAACGGTTGTCAGGAAAATTGTTTAGGCTGATTTTGTGTAAAATGCACAAGGTGTAAGTCTTTCTGCACACGATGTAACTCACTTTCAACAACATATAATTATAGAACAAAATTTTGTGAGCCCCACACACGGTGTAAAAAATGATGCACAAGAAAAAATTTGAACCTTACATTTTTTTTTATTACCAAATCTTGGCTATAAACCTTCAAGAACGGTTGCTTCTTGCAACCTGCAACCGTTCCTGCCCCTCTTCCTGCCTGTTCCAACTTCTGATGATGTTTTCTAACCTAACGTGAGAAAAGGGAAGACGGTCAAAAAAGAAAAAGACTTGGTAGCCATCAATTGCTGTCCCGATGTGGATGGAATTAGTCCAAGTGGCAGAAGCAGATGGTACTAAATTCAAATTCTCAGTCGATCAAAGACGCCAATCTCGGCTTCGAATCCAGTATTAGTTTTGGGATCCTATTGTTGTCGAAGAGTCGTGATCTCCGAGTTGTAGGATTCTACGATTCACCTTTCTAGTGTTGATTTGGGTCATTTCAGAGTTTTTAAGATATCGCTCTAATGCGTACAAAATTCTAACCGATTAAGTAATCGAGACTTATGCGATTTGTACAGCTTGGACTCTATGGGATTTTTCCATTAAATAAATTTAAATTTGTATTATGTGGCATAATCCAAACCTGCTAGTGTATAAAAACTTATACACTGACCGTGTATAAAAAAGTTATCCTTAATTTAATGGAATAATCCCATGGAGTCCAAGTTGTACAAATCGCATCAGTCTGAATTAAACGTTAATCAGATTTTACTTTAGTTACGAGAAAGTAGTAGCATTAATTTAAGGATTAATTTTTTCTACACTGTCAGTGTATTGTTTTTTTGCACTAATAGCTTTGGATGCATGCCACATGTGCATGATTTAAATTTGTATTATGTGGCATAATCCAAACCTGCTAGTGTATTAAAACTTATACACTGACAGTGTATAAAAAATTAATCCTTAAATTAATACTACTTTCTCGTGACTAAAGTAAAAAGTCATTCACGTGAGGCTAACTAATACAAGTAAAATGTGGAAAAGGCACCGATTTAGGATTTTGCGGAGATTTTCTTAGTGACATGGATGAATTAAATTATGGAGCACTGCATGAAAAATGGGTGGATATGTTTGAATTTTTGTTAGAAGTAATCAAGTCAAGAAATTATTTAAGAAGTATAAATTCCGTCCAACTCAAGAAATTGTTTGAGAAGTATAAATTCCGTCCACTGCCACATATGTAAATATGAAATTGAAGATTAGTTACAAGCTAGTGTTTCATGTCGATTATACAACGATAGAGTTACTCATTGAAATTGAAGTTTGAGATGTTATTGTAGATAACAACAATGGCAAGTTTGGTTTAAGGGAGATAATGAAGGACATTAAACTAAACTACATTAATACTAAGTTTCCTAATTACTTTAAGTTCTTTTGTGATGCCTTATTTATTTAGTTTCCATATTAGTTTAGAAAATATCAATTCAATTTCAAGTAAGTTTTGGTTTACAATTATGTTTGATTAGAAAGTTTTGCAATTTATAAATACTACTAGTCTAGTATATTATTACCTAGAAGAGTTGAGTCGAGTTCTGAATTGTGAGGTTGAGGAAAATCTTTAAATTGAAGTTTGTAGGTTGTCATGAGAGAAAGATTATGACGTGATATTGTTTTTATTGAGTTTTGATTTAACAAATAATTGAGTATTTGTTATGTGTTTGCTCTCCTCCTTTTTCCAAATACTTTTACATATATTAGAAATTACTTCAGTTGTATGCGTATGCATCTTTTTTGTGCCAACAAAATTGACTAATTTTTCATGACCCATAAATAAGTGTCATTGGGATAGAAAAAATATAACAACAATTATGTTTTTGTGAGCTACAATTTCTAAGAGAAAAACTACCTATTCTTCTATTATTTTTTCTATCCCATAGCTTGGCAAGAAGATCCGATGCTAGTGGAGCTATACTCTCTTATTCATACTCTCTTATTAGTGCAGACTAATGAGAGTGACAATAAGTGTTGTTGGCTTGTTGTATTTTAGGGGTGACAAGTTAAAGATTTTGCCACACTGGGGTTAATTCTTTCGTAAAGACTTGAATCACCCTAAAAAAAGTGAGATATCCATGCCTTAGCCCCCCACATATATGCATTATTATATTATTATTCTTAATATTTCTTATTATAGTTGCTTTAAGTATTGTTACAACTATTGTTAATATGGCTATTTACGATGTGTTTTTTTTTTGTTCTAACGAAGCAATAATTTTAAGGTGATTCAGATCAAGATCGAATTCAACCTATAAGTTTCTACTATCAACTCAAATGATTTGAATAGCCTACCGATGGATAGAAAAAGAATGTGAGAAGATCTCATCTAATGAGGTAGGAAAAATACTACAATAACAACTAAAAAAATTGAAAAAGATATAGCCAAGCCAAAAAGGTAGGGTATCTTCCGCCACAAAGGGAAATGTAACTGAATTCAATAATCTAAGTCTACTAGAACCTTAAGTCATTTCACAAATTAAAACATCACCCATTGGCAATTAATGTCATGTAAAGTCATGAAGCGAGGCCATATGAAAGTTATTATTACTTTTTTTCTTAAATAGTCCGAGAGGTGAGATTTAAAAGTGAGAAATGAAGAAGGATTTAAATTCAGAATCCTTAATTATGGAGTTTTAGCTTTAATTGCTACACCAAGGAGGAAAAAAAAAACCTAATGATAGGCATATAGCAGTAAATAAGCGGCAAAATAATTAATTAATTCTAGCAGACAACAATCAATATACGAAAAGATAATTCATGCAAGAATTCAACTCAGTCAGATTGTGGCTGTCGGAGGCATCAGCCTGTTCTAACTTCTGACATGTTTTCTAACCTAACCTGAGAAAAACAGAGGACGGTCAAAAAAGAAAAAGACCAAAATAGTCCCGATGTCGATGGAATTAGTCCAAGTGGCAGAAGCCAATGGTACTACATTCTCAGTCGATTAAAGTCGCCGATGTCGGCTTCCAGACTTCCAGTCTCGTGTTGGTTTCGGTAACCCATACTCGTAAAAGAATTGGGATCCCAGTTGCAGGATCCTACGATGTACCCAACCTTTCTAGTGATGACTTGGGTCTTTCAGACTTCTCTAGTATTTGACCGATTGACTAATCTAGACCTATGCGATTTGTACAAGGTGGACTCCATGGGACCTAAAAAGAGGAAAAGAAAAAATCACCAACACAAGAATAATCAGAAGTGCAGTTGCATATTCCCGTAAGCATTTTTGTACAAATTTAAGAGACCGAAAGAGGATGAAAAAATCACTCTCTGTGCGCTGGATGAGGATGAAAATATACGACGCTACTTTGATTTGTTATTCTCTTCTGTTGACCCTCATTTGGAGGGCTTTCAACATTGTTGCAGTTGTCGTGCTTGTTATTTTCAAGTTTCTCATCTGATTTGAAGTTTCAGCAGATGCATAGTCGTGCGGGTGATGGTCTCTTCACGACCTGTTTCTTTCCACTCTCCTTTGTAGTGCATCCTAGAATCTGTCTCTGCACTGCTTTGTATGACCCACCTGCATTGTCGTGATACAGTTTTTTGTAGGTTTACACCATTCTCTGTTGCTTTCCTTGTGAGATGGTCAAGAGCATCTCTTTAGTTTCCATCCATTCATCTGGTAGAACTGCAGCTTGCTTTCAGTGACAAAATGAACCACGCGTGTTGGTGCATTGACAGATTGTAATTTTTGGTTTCTTTGGTCAGTCTAAGAGCCAGCTACTAGTGTTGGAACAGAGGATCGGATAAAGAATTCACATTCAAGTTCTCCTCAAGAAGCAAATGTTTGGGTGAGTGGGGATATATATATATATATATATTTCGAGCTCCGGGATTATTCCAGAAGCCATCATATTATTACTAGGCATAAGTGACTAAAGAAAGCATCAGGGCTATAGCTATGTTTCAGGTTTCATGTCTGAATTTCAGACACCTTCTAATGTATGTACAGTTGTAAGTTGGTTTATATATGCCATCTGATGTGATTTGATGAGGGTATATCGGTCACTGTTGATTGGGCTTTTTCTTGGACGCATATTACTGAAGGGAGCACTGTCGGGAGAAATAATTGGTTGTTATTATTTAGCATTTATGTGAGGAAAATGGTTTATGCATTTACATATATGATTTTCTCTGTTGTCTGGTTAATCTGTGATACTAAATGCTTCTCATGATGAGACATGAGAATACAAAATATGCCTCCCATACTTAGTGTTGTTAACAGCAGACGCAGCAGTGAATCTTTACATTATTACAATAATTCCCCATAAATCTGCTCTGCTTTGCTTTGTAGTAGTAAATTTTTTTGTCTTCTTTACCACAATATGATTGTCAGCCCCTTGTTGTAGTTTTATTTGCCTACCTCCATCTCTCCAGCCCCTCCTATCCTGATGTTACATGGACCTAGGTACAGGTGTCAAATATGGGAGCATGTCTAGGTGTCCAATTTATCAATTGTCTAACACTAAAATACGGGGATACTTGAAAAACTTAGATATAGGTACACGTTAGGTGCTTATGGATTGCAGTATTCTTGTTTGTCTGCTAAGTGACTGTTCTGCATGCTGTATTTTGGATTTTTTGTGGCTTTAAGTGTTATGGATTCATTGATTAATCAAGTGCTATGTTGAATTGCAGTCACATAGGTTCTGCGATTAAGCTCACGATTAGTCAACCACATGTTTTCACTCACTGGTAAGTTACACTGTCTATTTCAATTTTCATTTCCTTTGGTAATTTTTTCGATGTTGCATTTCCTTCGACATGACAAGCTTCACAAATAATTATAGTCCATACGATATATTGTAATAAGTGCCTATAATATGAGTTAATTATTTGTAAATGTCACGTTTTAGTTTCAAAAAAGCAAAATCAACATGAAAGGGCACTTTATTATTTGTGATATGTACATGCACGTTATGTCATGCCTTATCCTAGCAAGCTAGATTTTGCTATTTGGGATTATTTCACATGACATGTATGCACTTGTTCTTAGGTAAAATATGTAAGGTCAGCTACCATTCTATATTTCATGAGTCATAGTATAGTAATAAGGCTAATTTATTTGCTATTATGGATCAGTTGATTTTAATGGAGTTTCTGTCCATTTACTTGTTATGATTCTTTTTTTTGTAGAAATTATCTATTTCTTTATTATAATTAGGGTATGTTTTATCCGTATCTTAGGTAAAGGCTGCACTAACATGGATAAGAGTTGGATGCAAATAAAAGACTATTTAGACAGCAAGTATTTAGATGGTGTTCAAGAATTTATCGAATATGCTTATTCAGGCAAGGATCCCTATTGTGAACTCCCTTGTCCTTGTACCTTATGCAATAACTTTGATTCCCAAATCATGGAAGTGATGAATGAACATCTCAGTTGTAATGGAATAGTGAAAAATTATATTAGGTGGGTTTATCATGGTGAGAGTTTAGATGAATTTGATGATGATGATGATAGTGATGAATTAGATATAAATGAGGAATATAGTGATTATGATGATGTCCAGGAAATGTTAAGTGATGTTGGAGCTGCAAAATTTGGTGAGGATTGGACGAATTTGGGAGAATCTGGTAGGGATGATAGGCAAAAATTAGAAGGAGAAACAAGCAGATTTCTTAGACTGTTATCCGAAGCTCAACAAAACCTTTATCCAGGCTGTGAGCGTTACTCAAAACTGTCGTTCATTGTCCATATTCTCCATTTGAAAACATTGAATCAGTGGACTTGCAAATCCATTGATATGTTGCTCAAATTTCTCACTCAGGTCTTTCCTATGGCATCAATTCCTAATTCCTATTATGAGGCTAAAAATTTCATTCGAGAATTAGGACTCAAGTGTGAAAAAATACATGTGTGTGAAAATGAGTGCACTTTATTGGAAAGAAAATGAAAGCCTTGATCATTGTCCGAATGAAAAATGTAAAGCTCCTAGATATAAGTCTCCCGGATCCAAAATTCCTAGAAAGGTGATGCGATATTTTCCATTAAAACCAAGGCTGCAACGACTCTTTGTAAATAAAGAGATTGCACAAGATATGAGGTATATAAGGATGAGCAGTAGATGATGACAACAAAATGGCTCACCCGGCTGATTCAATAGCTTGGAAGAATTTCAATAGAACTCATGAATCTTTGCTGCATCCAATCGAAATGTGAGGTTGGGACTTGGTGATGGTTTCAATCCCATTTGGAAATATGATGCATGTATATAGCATATGGCTCGATACTTGTGCCTTATAACTTGCCACCTGGAAGTGTTTGAAAGATCCTTTTTCTAATTGTCAATGCTTATTCCCGGTCCTAAATGTCCACGGAAATGACATGGACATTTTTTTCAACCTCTTATTCATGAGTTAGACGGAATGCTCAGTTATGGCTCCGGGTGTCGAGACATCTGACAAATGGAGAGATGTTCATATTAATGCGTGCAGCACTTCTTTGGACAATTAGTGATTTTCCGCTTATATTTGTCGGGATGGAGTAAAAGGGTATAATGCATGCCCTATTTGTTTATAATGACACAAGTAGTGTTTATTTAAAACATGAGAAATAATTTGTTGCATGTTGGGCATCGTCGATTTTTGCCCCTTGATCATAAATGGAGGAGGGAAAAAAAGGCATTTAATGGTGAGAAAGATTTTAGACAGCCTATTCAGAATTTATCGGGGAAGAAATATTGCAGCAACTTCGGGACATCGATCAAGTTGAATTTGGTAAGGCACCCGATGTGTTGAAACAAAAGGAAAGAAAACGTCGGGAGAGTAGCATAAATTGGATGAAAATGAGCATTTTTTTTAAACTGCCATATTGGAGCACCAATAGAATCCGACACAACTTGGATGTCATGCATGTTGTGAAGAATGTGTTTGAAAGTTTATTGGCAACACTAATGAGTACTGGTGAGAAAAACAAGGACACTTGGAATGCTAGGAGAGATTTGGAGGAAATGGGCATAAGGGAAGATTTGCATCTAAAAAAGATGGTTGATTCATATATAATGCCAGCTCTTGCTATACTTTATCACGGAGGAGAAGAAAAATTGTGCCAATTTTAAGCTCAATAAAATTTCTAGATGGATTTGCCTCAAATATCTCTCATGTGTAAAAAGACCGTCAGTGTCGATTTCAGGTATGAAGAGCCATGATTACCATGTTTTCTTGATTACTTCCACTAGCAATAAGAAATGCTGCCAAAGGAAGTATCACAAGTATTAGTAGAAAGCAATTTTTTAGAAAAATTTGCTATAGAACTCTTCACATGGATGAGTTGGAATCACAGGAGAAGAGCATTGCTCTAATACTATGTAAGCTTGAAAAAATATTTCCTCCATTTTTTTTTGACATAATGGTCCATTTACCTGCTGAAGCGAAGATTGCTGGTCCAGTCCAATATCGATGGATGTTTCCATTTGAGAGGTAAACAAATGTTCCAATCATTCATTTTCCAAAATAAATTATGTTGATCTTATTATTTTCTATAATCTAAGTTTTAATATTGTTTGTTGACTTCATTTGACACACCTAGGAAAATGGGACAATACAAACGATATGTGCATAATAGGGCTCGTCCAGAAGGATGTATTGCCGAGCGCTACCTAGATGATGAATGTCTAACATTCATCTCGAAGTACCTACGCAATGTTCCTACAAGATTTAATTCAATGGAATGAAATTCAGAGAGAGTTGAAGCGTCAGGTGAATTATCTGTATTTTCTAGTATGGCTCGACCTTTTGGTGCAACGACCTTTGATTGCTTAGATGATTCTGAACTGAAAAAGGTTCACCTATTCGTCCTAAAAAATTGTGATGAAATAGAAGATTACATAAGGTATAAACCATTCATTTGCTGACATATTACAAGTTTTTATGTTTTGACTTCATACCCTTCAACCACCTGCTATGCCTACTGAATTACTACTATTCGTATAGGGAACATAAAAGCATTCTTGAAAAGCAGAATGTGCCAAATATCCAACAGCTACAAGACTTAGAGTTTCCTAAATGGTTTGAAGAACATGTAAGTAAATAACTAGCATACCTGAAATATGTCAACCCTCATTTGAGTCTAAATTTGGTTATAACTGTCTAGATGATTATTATTTGATGTAGGTTTTCCAATCACATGCAATTGGGGCCTGTAGTGATGAGCTTTTCTCATTGGCAAAAGGACCAGATGTCCGAGTCAATAGATACTGTGGTTGTAATGTAAATGGGTATAGGTTCCATACCAAAGATAGGGAGAAAGATAGAAAAACACAAAATAGTGGAGTTATGGTGAAGGGAGAGCATGATAATGGTAAAATAAATTTTTATGGTATAGTCACTGATGTCCTAGAGGTTGAATATCCATTTACTCAAAATCGAGTAATTTTGTTGAAATGCGAGTGGTGGGATTTGAAAAATAGTTCCGGAATCAGATTTGGCAAACAGTGGAACACCACTAGCATTAATATGTCAAGGAAATGGTACACTGACCAGCCTTATGTATTAGCATCCCAAGCACAGCAAGTATTTTATCTCAAGGACATGAAACTTGGTGGTCATTGGCATATTGTAGACATGATCAGTCCTCGTGCATCATATGATGTTATTGTGAAAAGTGAAGATCAGCTGGAAGATGATGACAATGCTTATCAAGAAGATGCTGTTGAAGATTTGATTGGTGTGCAAGAAACTGATGAATTGCATTCGCTAACGTGAGGAGATGCAGCAGATGAAAGGATTGAAGCCAATCTTTTAATTTCCAAAAATTTAGCTAATTGTGCATGGAAGATGGATGATAACTTCATTGATGATGATGATATTGAGCAATGTTATGGTACTGATGATGAAACAGAACAAATGTCTCAAAGTAATGACTATGAATCTGATTGAATATGTATTGCATGTAGACATTGTACTCAAGATGTTTTTCGTTCATATTTGGAGGTTTGTCATATTTCTTGCATGATCTAGTATCACTGATTGCTTGTTGATTTTCCATGTGTTCTAATTATTGTTATGTATCACCCAGTAGTTTTAGGGAGAGCACATGATTTTTTTCTAAATGTTCTAATTGCTGATGTTTTTGAGTGATGCAATTGCAGATGGCTGGACCTGGTAAAAAAAGATCTGTCCCTACGCGATCTAGTGGAATGATAATGCCATTTGGTCCACAACAATCGAGGTCTAATGCAACTGATCAGGTATTAAAAATATAGTTTAAACACACTTCTAATTATCTTCATAGGCATACTATTAATGGATATTTATTTTCTCCTGTCATTGTAGCAATTTGGCTCAGCAAAAACTAATTTGTCCAACAATACAACATCTAGATCAGGACCATCGTCTAAAGGTGCAGCACCAGCAGCCCCATTGCAGGTTGAACTCGATGCAGCTACCCAGGTATTGTGAATGAAGTTAAAGAATGAACTGTGTCAATTGAACATGTCTACTCTTAAGGGAATTTTTTTTTGAACTTGGATATCACAGCCAGTTGCATCGAAAGGAATTGTATCAGGAAGTATAGGATCTGGATATGGTTCAGGACAAAGAAGAACAATACAATTACGTTTATTTGCTAAAATTGAGGTTGGTGTTTGAGTATCGCAGCACTAGTCTATGACATTTAAACTTCAAATTCGTTTAATTTGTTTATATATTATGATTTTGAGTCTTATATGGACATAATTGTTGGATTATAGAAATCCAATACTCCTACCAATGGAGCTGTGACACAACACTCAAGGGATGGGCTAATATCACCTACAAATGCTGAAAATAAAGCTGCTCATACACCTACCTCAGATCTGACCACTCTAACCATTGTGGCAGTAATGATAGTGATGACATTCAAAACCTTGAAAATGAAAATGGTGAGAGTGGTCAGACTTTGGTTCACTTATTTACTACATTTTTTAGTAGTCTAATATTCAAATATCCATTACACTGACAAATTTTACATTTTTTTGCTTCTTAGGCAATGGAACAATGAAGAGGACAAGAGGATCTACCCGTAATATTGCCCTGTCTAAGAAGAAAAAGGCTGGCCAAAAGGTTAACATTCATGTTTCAAAAACAAGTGGCAGATTGATTGGAGAAGGTGCTCAGGAGTATATATCAGAAGCAACTTGTGTGATTCGAAACTTTGGCAAGTGGAAAGCTCCGAAATGGTCGAAACTTCCTGAATCTGAACGAGAAGGAATGCTGAAACTGACAAATGTATGTTTACTTCTTCTTGTGAGTCAATAAATAAATTTGTTTAGCCTAGTTGGTTACTTCTCAAATATGCTTCTATGTACAGAATAGCTTTATTCATGATGAGGGAGATCATGTTAAACTAGCATTGCTCAAGCAATTGAATGTGCAATATCGAAATAGGCGCTATAACTTTCACAAGTATTTTAAGAAATACAAGACAAAGGAAGAAGCACTTTCAAATTGTCCACCAAGAATGGACAAAGCTGATTGGATTTTTCTCTACGATTACTTCTGTAGTCAAGAGTTCCAAGTACATTAACTTATAATTCATATGAATTTTATCTTGATTCATACCTGACTGTTTTTCTTCATTTACTGAACAATATGACATCTGCTATGTGTAGGCCATAAGTAGACAAAATATTATAAACAAGGGAAAGCAAAAAACTTCTCATTCGACTGGAACTAAATCTTTTCTACGTCATAAGGCTGAACGGGTAAAGTTCTGCATCTATTTTTCTTATTTGCTATTAGATTTCTAACCTTTTATTCTTAATAGGAAGCAAAAGAAGGAAGGAGAGTTGGACCTATAGAGTTGTATAATATGACTCATTTTAGTAGGAAGAAAAATAGCATGGTTGATGAGGAGTCAGCAACTACCTCAGTAAGTTTATGTTTATTTTTACAAAACTTTTACAAGCTCCATTCTGTCATAACTCACATATATGACTAACAATCTAATTCCACTAATCTAGAGTAAGTTGAAGGAGCTCTTGGTTGAATCTCAAGAAAATGGTTCTAATAGGACTGAAGAAGATATATGCGTTGAAGTACTTGGCCGTATACCTGGACATGTTCATGGTCGGGTGCTTCAAGGACAACTATGATGGTTGAACAAATTGCAGAGATGGAATCTCTCAAGATAAGAGCAGAACAAGCTGAGAAACGTTCCGAACAAGCTGAGAAACGTTCTGAAGAAGCTGAAAAAAAATCTGCTGAATTGGAAGTGCAACTTCAAGCCCAACAAAAGTTGAGATGGAGAAGCTTGAGAATCAACAAAGGCATGCAACCAGTCTTCTTGAAGCATTGAGTACAAAGTTTGGACTGCAGATGCCAGGCAATGAAAACAGTTTGTAAGTGCTATATATCCTCTTCTAATTTACATGCCTAAGCTAAAATAATAATATTCTTTTTCATTGTGGATGTGTACCATATAACTCAATAGAGATAAAAGCAATTTCTTCTTCTAGTCGATTTGCATGCACAATTAGTGCTTCACCACAATTTGCCTTTTGGTAGGATGACAAAATGGCCAAAAAGCCATTTTGGTTTTGTTGACTTATGAGAACTTTAAATGCTGCTACTGTTTCTGCTTGTAATTTGACCCCTGTCCTTGTGGTTTCTGTTTCACTTTTGACCCTTGTCTGATAGAATTGGGAAACTATTGTTATTTCAGCATAAGGATGTAGCATTTCAGCTCATGTCTGGCAGATTTCATTTCGTAAACTTGTCTAGCTTTGGACTTTGTATTCTATGTTAGGCTGTAGTTGGCCTTCAGATATGGTAATGTTTATGTAAGCCTTGTTTTTAAGTCTATTAGTGGATGATATTTGCACGTTGAACTTGTTGGGCTTTTCCAGTTACATTTTGTGATGCTATAAGGAACATTTACAATGACTAGCAATTGTGTTTGTAGACTGTGTCATAAATTTGCGGCATGCTAAATGAAATTAGCAGTTACAAGGTATATGTATCTTGTTTGGCCCTTGATAGCTCCTGTGCTCTCTCTCTCCCCCCCTCTCTTCCCTTTCCTCTGATATATTTTTTATCAAATATTTTAATCTGGAAAACACAACTGTTTAAGAAAGATTTTTTGTGGTATAAGTAAGAATTTATTTCTGCTCGAAAAGAGTCATTTACTTGGTCCAATGGAAATAGAGTACAAGTAATTGTGGCATTGTTCAGGATGTTCTGTACTAGGGGCCAAGTTTGGTAATGTTCAAAAGTTCAAATATCCTTGTCAGTATCTGGAGAAACTATGCAAATTTAGTTCATGGAATCCATGCTGAAATTAATCGACTACTCCGATACAGAGGGAAAAGAGAGGAACTCATAAGTAGCGAGTATTTAGTTGGTTAAATTGCTTGGAAGTAGGGTACTAAGTTGCGTTGTCTATTCCATGTAATTTTCTTATTTATTAGAAGAATTTGAATTACATAGCGAAGCAAATCTTAGGTCCATCTTTACATTTTGTATTATTGCAAACCTCGAACATCCACATGATGTTTATGCTGAGACAATCTGATTTTATATCCTTACATCGCGTTTTGAGGAAAAAATTCTGCTGGATAGCTTTACATTCGCTTCCAAACTGTTTCTTGGACAGATTTATACTTTTGTATTTATCTTGGTTATTTGTCTCTTATTAAATCCCGGTATTTATGGTGCAGAAATGTGCTGTCGATTCAAGCATTTTGATTGCAAGGCTGCCATATGACCAAGGTTAAAGAAGAATGATGAACCCAGAGCCCCTTTTGCACATGGGATGTTTATTTTGGCTATGGCTTATATATTTTGGATCTATGTTCGTTACTCTTAAACTACCTATGTTTTGGAACAAGCATTGTATAAGATACTACTTTGAATTAATCTAGATATATATTGCTTGATACTAGCTTGATATTCTATATCTATTTGTCAATTGGTGTAATGCTTATGCTGCTTTATCTAATTTTGGTTGTCACAGGATGCTAATTTTGATGCATTTTGCTATTACCAATATTGCAATTCATTTGAGATACAAACCATGGATGGAATCTCTCAAGATAAGAGCAGAACAATTTGAGAAAGCGTTCAACAAAGTGAGAACGCGTTCAAGAAGCTGAAAAAATCTCGAATTGGAGTGCAACTTCAAGCCAACAAAAGTTGAGATGGAGAAGCTTGAGAATCAACAAGGCATGCAACCAGTCTTCTTGAAGCATTGAGTACAAAGTTTGAAATTTTAGATGCCGTGAACAATAACAGTTTGTAAGTGCTATATATCCTCTTCTAATTTACCTAGCTAAAATAATAATATTCTTTTTCATTGTGGATGTGTACCATATAACTCAATAGAGATAAAAGCAATTTCTTCTTCTAGTCGATTTGCATGCACAATTAGTGCTTCACCACAATTTGCCTTTTGGTAGGATGACAAAATGGCCAAAAAGCCATTTTGGTTTTGTTGACTTATGAGAACTTTAAATGCTGCTAATGTTTCTGCTTGTAATTTGACCCCTGTCCTTGTGGTTTCTGTTTCACTTTTGACCCTTGTCGATAGAATTGGGAAACATTGTTATTTCAGCATAAGGATGTAGCATTTCAGCTCATGTCTGGCAGATTTCATTTCGTAAACTTGTCTAGCTTTGGACTTTGTATTCTATGTTAGGCTGTAGTTGGCCTTGAGATATGGTAATGTTTATGTAAGCCTTGTTTTAAGTCTATTAGTGGATGATATTTGCACGCTTGAACTTGTTGGGCTTTTCCAGGTTACATTTTGTGATGCTATAAGGAACATTTACAATGACTAGCAATTGTGTTTGTAGACTGTGTGTCATAAATGCATGCTAAATGAAATTAGCGTTACAAGGTATATGTATCTTGTTTGGCCCTTGATAGCTCCCCTTGTGGCTCTCTCTCTCCCCCCCTCTCTTCCCTTTCCTCTGATATATTTTTATCAAATATTTTAATCTGGAAAACACAACTGTTTAAGAAAGATTTTTTGTGGTATAAGTAAGAATTTATTTCTGCTCGAAAAGAGTCATTTACTTGGTCCAATGGAAATAGAGTACAAGTAATTGTGGCATTGTTCAGGATGTTCTGTACTAGGGGCCAAGTTTGGTAATGTTCAAAAGTTCAAATATCCTTGTCAGTATCTGGAGAAACTATGCAAATTTAGTTCATGGAATCCATGCTGAAATTAATCGACTACTCCGATACAGAGGGAAAAGAGAGGAACTCATAAGTAGCGAGTATTTAGTTGGTTAAATTGCTTGGAAGTAGGGTACTAAGTTGCGTTGTCTATTCCATGTAATTTTCTTATTTATTAGAAGAATTTGAATTACAATAGCAGAAGCAAATCTTAGGTCCATCTTTACATTTTGTATTATTGCAAACCTCAAACATCCACAGTGATGTTTATGCGAGACAATCTGATTTTATATCCTTCTGTCACGTTTTGAGGAAAAAATTCTGCTGGATAGCTTTACATTCGCTTCCAAACTGTTTCTTGGACAGATTTATACTTTTGTATTTATCTTGGTTATTTGTCTCTTATTAAATCCCGGTATTTATGGTGCAGAAATGTGCTGTCGATTCAAGCATTTTGATTGCAAGGCTGCCATATGACCAAGGTTAAAGAAGAATGATGAACCCAGAGCCCCTTTTGCACATGGGATGTTTATTTTGGCTATGGCTTATATATTTTGGATCTATGTTCGTTACTCTTAAACTACCTATGTTTTGGAACAAGCATTGTATAAGATACTACTTTGAATTAATCTAGATATATATTGCTTGATACTAGCTTGATATTCTATATCTATTTGTCAATTGGTGTAATGCTTATGCTGCTTTATCTAATTTTGGTTGTCACAGGATGCTAATTTTGATGCATTTTGCTATTACCAATATTGCAATTCATTTGAGATACAAACCATGTAATTTTAGTAGAATTGAATGATTCTACCATATACAGATTAAAGTTTAGTGACAACATCAAAATAAGCATAATCGCAATGCTAGCTTGTCACTGATGGCTCAAATAATGATAACAAATGTTGGAAAAATTTTGTCACAGAATGAGAGTACACTGACAATCATGTTGTCACTACATTTACAGCAGGAATGTGACAACAAAGCGTTGTCAATGAATAGTATAGTACTAGTGGTGACATGGTTGTCACTGAAACAAGCTACCCGTGACAACATCAGGCACTCAATAGTGACAACATCTGATATAGTATCTATGACATAAATGATGTCGTCACTATATAGTAAAATTTAGTGGCAATATTTCTCATCACAAATGCTCCATATTTAGTGACGACTTCTGTGTTGACACTGTTTACTTTTACCGACAAGCCTTTAGTGGCGACTCCTAAGTTGTCACTGATAATAATTAGTGACGACTTGTTAATTTCTTGTGACAACATTTGTTGTCACTTTTGCTAATTTTTCTTGTAGTGTTTTGAAAAACCATTTTGCCCTTTTCTTCTTATCTTCTTTTGATAAACCACTATCAAATTTTATTTCGAGAATACCAACCAAGTTACATCATTTTAGATATTTCTTCATTATTGCAACCCATCCTGATCTTTCTTCGTCAATACTTAACCTGTGTACAAAATTTTAAAATTTTCACCATTGACAAATTCTCTATTACACAAAAATAGTTTATATACATTTACAAATAATTTTTTTCCTGGTTGAATTTCATTGCCTCCCTGGCTTCAACCTCAATCAAATGTCACTATGGAGACAACCATAATCAACAATTCAACAAGACTTTTTCTTTGATCACTGCACAATACCAACATGACTATTTGACAAGATTTTCTTATCATTGTCAACACTAGCAATTTCGACAAATTCCTTCTTTTTACACCCATATCCAATTAGAATTACATTTCCCTAATTATCAACTAATGCATGAGTACCCAAGACCATTCTTTTGTGGTCCAGTTATTTGATATATGAATACTCTAATATAAACCCTATATCTTACTATGACATAGACAACCCATGATCAATTTTATAAATTTGAGATTCTGATATCACTTATTAGTACAAAAAAAAAATCGTACATCAGAAGTAAATATAACATTTCTAAATTTGATGATAAATAATTGATAAACCTTCAACAATGTAAGAGAAAGATGAAAGCTGTGGGATCTTTGATTAGTATGAACAATGAAGCAAAATTTAATCAGAACGCCACCCGATTGACTAGTCCCAACTAAGAATAGTACCAAAGGAATAATATGGCCAGGGGGAACTGAAAATTTAATTCTATCCATAACCAGTTTCCTCAGGTACAATCGCTGACTGACAAGTCCTCACATAGATAAACAAAATTATAAAACTTATTCTAATTTTAATATCTAATTAAACACAACCTAATTTTATTTCCTAAACTAATTTAGATAACCAATTCTAATATAATTACCAAATAACAAATTCAATTCCAAAACTATTAAAATTCTAAATAAGTTTTTTTTTTGGGGTTAACAATCTCAGCCTAATGAGTAGTCCAGGGGAGTGAGCAACGGTGAGAAGGAAAAGGATGGATTGCCATAAATTTCATTTTCATGAAGTCATTAAATTGGAAGATCATTTGCATCCAATATTCGCAGGAATCTCCCCGGAAGTTGCTTCTGTCCATCTCCTCTCTGGCCTATTTTGCTCCCTCTTTCTCCTTTTAAATAATCGTTTTAGACTCGTCATAGAAGTCTAGGACCAACAACCATCTTCCTCCTGCCAAAACAGGCCCAACTATTAACCATTTTCCATGGCTACCACCACCTCTGCAGCAACCACCCTTCTCGGATTATCCCGAACTAACTGCAACTTTGTTTTGTTTCTGTAAAAGCAAAAATCGACCTCACCGAGCTGACCTCCCGTGCGCTGCGAGTGTCAAGCTGAGCTAACCTGAACCTGCTAAGACAGCGGGACTCCCCGGGGTAGCTCTGACGGTCAAGTCAGAAAGGCACTAGGTGGACAGAGATAGAGAGAGAGAGTGTGTGTGTGTATGTTAAGTTTCACTGTTCACGATGTACCTTAAGCTGGTGTTTTACCTGTGCTTTTATAGAAATAGGTGATGGGCTCCCCAGAGTTGTAGCTAATCCCAAACATCGTAGGAGGCAGAAGTGAGACTTATCCGTTAGTTGGGAGGATAAGAATAGACAAGGTCCCCGATTATCTAAGTGAGCTGCCTGACTCCCTCGGTGACCAGCTCGGCCATGGCTCTAGGCCAGTCCGGTCAGTCTGGCTTGTCAGGAAAGCAGTTCGGCCGTGGCATTTACCAGCCAGTCCAGCCAGGCGTGATAGGGGCTAGATCGGCCATGGTGTTTAGGCAACTCAGTCAGGCAGCCGAGTTGTTAGCTCATGGTGCCACGTGTACGGTTACTATTCATAACTCTCTCAATAGGCCCCCAAGACCAGGTTCATTTCCCTTAGATGAATTTGGTCATGTCTGGTGTAGGACTTGTGGCAGCTCTGCAGTGGATGACCTGAAGCACGTCCCTTCGATTCCGTCGCGTCGTTTCCGGGGAGAAGGCGGGTGGAGTTCCCCATTTGTTATAAGGACACGTGGCAGGTCGGCATTGGGAGGTCATGGTCACGACCCTTCAGCTCTGCCCCGTCGTGTCTCTTCATAACCGCTCTCATTAATGCACCAGTTCAAATTTTAAAAAAGTAACCGCTCTGAGCTCTTGGTTTCCCGCTCACTTTCACCTATAAATAGAGAACCTAGTCACTTTCTCACTTTCACCTTTCATTTTCACGCGTCGCCTTCAGAGAGACCCAGAGCCCAACTCAAATAGTTAGCTCAGCTCAACTTAATCAGCTCAGCTTCCTCAAGTCTTCTTAGGAGAGTCCACCCCGTAGTCTTCGCTTCTTGTCGCTAGTAAGTCCTTCCCTCTCTGCTTTTGCTTTCCGTTTTATGTCTTCTTCCTCCACACACTCAGATATCACCACCTTGGGACTTCGGCGTAGGGTAGTTCAGCAGAGGTCTCTTAAGGAGATCCCTTCTAGTTCTTCCTCTTCCAACTCTTCCTCTGGCTTGGAGTATATGCCAACCTCGCCGAACTCCCTTATAGAAATATCCAGCTCACTTGAACCAATCCCTATAGCTGTAGTACATCCCTTCCCCGAGAACACTCACCCCGTAGGTGTTGAGCAGCCTACTAGCCCAGCTCGGTTCGCCGAAGGTACCAATATGGACTTCGGGACAGTTGGGAGTATGCCCCATCAATTCGCCAATAAACCGGTAGGTTAGCTGGCTCGACTCTACTCTATTCCTTCAGAGTATGAGCCCCGAGCTGTGCCTCCAGGTCACGTAGCCATCGATCCTCCTGCGGGATTCGTGGCCATATCGTGACCGGTTCAAGCGGGTTAGTGCCCATTCCTTCTTTCCTTTATGACATCCCCAACTTTTGGTGGGTTCGGATTTTCGGTTCAATTGAACACCCTTGACCCGTCTTTGGGCTTTTATATGGTCTGTAAATTCTTAGGTATTTCTTACTCACTTACCCTCTTCTGAGCTTTCTTCCAAATGAAAGTGTCCAGTAATGTCCCAGAGTGGTTCTACTTCACCCACCGAAGTGGGAAAAACCCTACTCGGGACCTGTTCTTTGGTGGCCCGACCTCCATCAAGGGGTGGAAGTTTAACTTTTCGATGAAAGAATGCTGCACTTACCTTGCTCTTGGAGAGAGAACGCGTGGAATCCTGAACCCCTATCTCGATCCTCCTCTCCCTCAAGTTGGTGGACCGTCTCTCGGCTTCTCAGACCGGTTAAATGTCAAGAGTTTTTTCGCCCAACTTTTGGTAGACACCGGAGTCATTACCCCTCCCTCTGAAGAGAGGGTACTCAGTTCGGAAGAGCTAGGTAGACTTCTCTCCTTCTCTTGCTCGGCAGCTGTGTGTGCTTTCTGAATTAATCTTATACTCCTTTTTCCTTTGCAGTGAAGAAATTTGCCTCCTTGCTCAACTTGACGTGGCACAGCCCAGCTCGGCCTTACTCGGCTCCTGTGAGCCACCACGGGCCTTGACCGCTGGTGCCTCACGTCCCGGTGACCTCTGCTTGACCATGAAATGAAGAAGAAGAAGAAGACAAAGGCCAACAAGAGGAAGCCTGAAGAGGAGGCGGGAGGTCCTTCTCAAAAGAAAGTTGGCTCGGCTATTGGGAAGGCCTGCCAGGGCCAGCTAGGCAGCCGACCACATTATAGGGTTAACACCCCTGATGAGAAGGTCAAGTCCGAGCCCCCTATGCCGATGTAGGGACTGCGTAGTACATCCTACATCCCTGACCCATATCTAGTAGTAGCGCATGACCCCCGCCACTTCTGCCTGGAGTTGGAGCTTTCCATCAATGACCAGGTCCAGTTCCTCAGGACAGCTCGGGAGTTAGTTCAGGGGGCCGTTCTGTCCCGCGACCAAGCATTTATCACAGCAGCCTCTACGGCCGAGCTGATCGAGGCCCTTTATACTGCCAAGGCCCAGGTAACCCCCTAGCTGACCTCCCATCTCTTTCTTTTCCCCTCTTTTTCTTCTAACTTCCTTTTCTTTGTGCAGTATGATCTGGTTGAGGTTGAGGTGGTTAGGAGGCTTGAAGGGCAGGTCAACTCCCCACCGGTCCGTCGGCCCGGCCAGGCGAGGAGTTGGTAGGAGAGGTTGGTATTGAAGGTTCGGCGGGCACGAGTTGGCTTGAAGGCAACAAAACCATCCGACCTCAAGGAAATGGTTGAGGTCGAGAAGAAAGTAAGTAGTCCTGGCGGGACCCGGGGAGGCCAGTGTTCGGCCGAGGGCAGGCGCTAGAGTCCCAGGAGTTCATGGTCGGAGGATTCGGGACCGACCCTAACTAAGCTTACCATGCCGGTGGCCCAGTTCAGCTACACTCAAGCCGTGAATGCTTCTCAGACCATGAACCTTCCCGGTTTCAACCTGGGCCAATTCCCGACCTACAATCCCCAGGCAGAAAGTCAAATGGAGTGTCTTGTGGAGGGCTGCACCAGAGGGCTTGAGCTAGACACTCTAATTAACAACCCGTCCGAGCTTGGACTTGGCTGAGGACGAGCAGGCTAGAGCCGAGCAGACTGGGACCGAGCAGCCGACCTCCTAGATTAGGCTTTCCTAGCTTTCTTAACTTTAGTTCTCTTGTACTTGTCTTTTTCCCTTTGTACATATTTTTGAAATGAAATGAAGTGTTCCTTATTTCAATGCTTTCTTAGCCGAGTGGGTGCTTTGTGTTGCCTTCTTTTTACCTCATTTGCCTTTTAGCCGTGTTTTGTGCTGACCACACCGTCCAGTATACCTTGGCATTCGCCAATAAGTATACTATTTATAATAAAATAGGACCGTAGAGCCGAGCTGAATTTTAAAACTCGGAGTTTTCACATACCAGTACCAGATTTGAAGTACACATTCCCCGACCAGAGGTTATAGTATCGAACTAGCCCGATGCTTATGCTTGAGTATCCTAATAGCCGCCACCTTGCGATTGCTCAAAGGCGTTCGGGCTGCCTGCTCATCTTTCTCTTCATTGAACTATGAAGTTACGGTCGAATCGTGGGCATCCGATCTTAGGCAGTATAACCACCTCGAACCGGTGGGGAGAAGAGTCTCCCCGAGTATGGCAATTCGGGGGGTAATTCCTATAGTCCATAGGACCTTTGGGCCTTCTTGTCGAAACCGACCAAGCTGACTAACTAGTCTTGGAGACCGTGTAGGATAGTCAGATTAACATTTCGACACGCCCATTAGTTTGGGGTGCCCTCTGAAGAGAGGTGGATGTAAACTCACGCACACCAGTCTTCTTAAATGGAGTTTTAGGTGAAGCATGTCTCCGACCGTCGGGAGCGGGTCAGGGATTCAAGTGACAAACTATGCTTTACTCCCGGAAGCTTCTGGCCAGCTCTTTCCTTTATATTACTGGGCGGCTGCACTCAATCTATTTGGTAGAGTGCGACAGCCCTGCACAAAGGAATTCCAACTAAGTGTTTGGGGAGCAGTTGGCTGAGTCAATGCCCATTAGGCGAAGGGTACTGTGCAGATGGGTATCATCTCATGGCTTCGCGCCTTAGACGGAGGTGTAAACTTGTGGGTAGCATTTCTTGTCTGACTCAACTAAGTCAAGGAAGATGATGGGCCAATAGTACCCGACGAGCATGCATTTTTTGGCCTCATGTATCTCTCATGTATCTCCCTTAGAATATAATTATCTTCTTCCGGTGTGATACATTTCAGTCAACGAATAGAGTAAGATACTCTTGTACAAGTGCCTTGGTAGAACTGCTAACTTCTTTCGACCTTGACCTTACCTCGATCTTCTACAGGGTAACTCTCTCATTAAATAGGTGTTGACAATGGGGCTACGTCCGTAAGAGCTCACGTTGTTAGAATGATAGTCTTGACCTTTAGCATTATTTCATTACCCACATTGCATTGATTTATCCTTGTTAAGGTGAAACGAAGGAAGATAGGGGCGGTTAGAGGAAGTCATTAGGCCTTACTTATTCACGAGACCGCGGTATCTTGTTGGATCTCGAAGCATTCAAATTGGCTCTTCAACCGTGCTGTGGCGGACAACATTTCTTCACTTGGGCTCCTCCGTGCCTCATAGGTGCCCAAAACTTGGATTCCACTTTGATAAGTTAGGAATCACTAAAAGCTTTCAAAGAGTCTACCCCACACCGCTAGGCCAGCCTCATTCCGGTGATCAAGGCTTCATACTTTGCCTTTCATTGGCCCAGGCAGCAAATCAAGCGAGGGGCATATATCAGCTCTTCAGTGCGGAAGCAGAGAAGAAGCGGACGTACTCCAACGTAACATTTACGATCTCGATGCCACATAAATGGTCGAACCGGGCGAGCTGGCGAGTGGCGGCGACTTGCGGATACCTAGGGTGTGGGGCCTCGCGCCACTCGGTACCGATAGTGACACTCTTTCGATGATGAAATTGACGGGGTTTGAGCCTCGGTGCCGTTCGCGACTAGAAGGTGATGTCATGTTCTGCTAATTCAACAACCCGAGCAGCCATCCCGTCCGGATGTTTCGACTTACTCAATACCAGGCGCAATGGCTACAGTGGTTATCATTGCTATGGGGTGATAGCAGAGAAAGTATGGCGGGCTACAGTAGATACCTTAAAAGCGAGCCTACTTACGCCGGTGTACCTGGTCTGAGGTCTGATGGAGTGCTGGCTCCTTATAGTGCACTTGCTAGTCCTAACCGTCTGACGTGGCCTCTTGAGCCAGGAGAGATGAGCAGGGGTCACCATGACTTCGGGAGAAGTGAGGAAGCGGGAGTAGCTGGTCAAGAGTATTGGCCCTGGCAGAGACCTCTTAGCACTCTTAAGATCCCTCCAAGCGAGGGACCACTTCTTGAGGGTCTTTGAAGAAGAAGCGATCCTCATTACAGGCGATGCGGATAGAGGTAGCCGGAGTTGCCATCGGCTTTACCGACCAACGAACATTGCAGGTTCCGGGAGAAGCCATGCGATGGCAGGTTGTCACAGATTATTTCGGATCCTGCTTGGAACCATATATCCAATTTTAAACGACTTTCGAAGGTTACCTGCTTGGGGTCTACGTTGCAGGTTCACGGTTTACGAAGAAGATCTGCTTAGGTCGATCATGGCCAGTCAGTTGACTCAATGTCAGCATGTCGTCGTGGACCTCACATACATTTACGCTGATTTGCTTGTGGAAAACTTATTGACTAACCTTACCAGTGGGTAACTGACGTGCTTCAACTTGAAAAGCATGGTGGTATATGGCGGTATGTGCCAAATTCCGGTGATGAAGGAGATTCTCACGATCCTCATAAGCTCATTTAGGATGCGATGATACCCTTGAGAGAGAGGTCAGGGAAGCAAAGATCCGTACCCAGCGGTAGGAGTCCAGCACAATGTCGAGGAGACAGCGAGGTACTTAATCGCTTTGGGCAAGTCTTATTAAATTCGATACAAAGAGTGAAACTTACGTCACTCGAACTGATGCGTCCACTTTCCCTTGCGAGCGGGGTTGGCGGTGAATTGATGGTGGACTCGCGACTATCAAGCGCTCCGTGAGCTTGCAGAGTATCACGGGGATCATATACGTTTTGCTTAGGTGTGGAGTACTCTCTTTTACGTTTGACTGGCCAAACTGTTTGGTCTATGTTAGCTTGTGGATATGCTTCGGGAGGTATGCAGACATAGCACCGATTCGACCATAGCGAACATAGCCAGCGAACTCTTTACAAAAGTCTGATTAAAGCTAGTTTGGATTAGGTCATCTGGAGGCGACTTTACCATTTCTTGGCTTTACGTGGACAAATGTATTTTAGCACCAACCGTTAGATCCGTCTCAACTTCTTCTCTTTTCAGTTCAGCGGAAATCCAATGTGAGGAATTCACATCCGACCAATTTTCTCTTCTTTGGGGTAAAGGTAAGCAGACTCTACCTACTGCTCTGGATCTCTCTGACACCTGAAGGCCACGGTGGGTGTAGAATTTCATCTTTGAGGGTGAAAAGTGGAAACACTACGACACGGAGGGCATTCAAAGGGATTGGCCTTACCAAAATCATGTTGTAGGAGGAATTCAATTTTACCCATATACAGTGAGGCGGAACAATTAAACCCGAGGGTGCCATCCCAGCCCGGAAATGGGAGAGTTATCATTCCCTCCAAATTGGACGGGATGTCTACTTGAAACCGATGAAGGTGTCGAATAATGAGTTGGTAGTGCTGTACCAACTCGGCGAAGGTCGGTAGTCTAGGCATGCCAGCTCCCGTTGTTAATGTAACCTTTTCACTTTGTGAGTACATAATGACCCCCCTCAATTACTATGGTTTCATGATTCAAGAGCCCGGTAGGGATTATCTCTTGGCCCATAGGTGATCTCTACGTTAGCACCTTCTTTTCCACAGGGTTTTACTCATCTACGGGTAGCCGGTTCTCACATTTGGTTGTATCTCTCCCAATAGGGCCCTGTGCAATGGTGTTATTTGCTTTTTGGGTCTTTCTACGTATTTGGTGGACCCCCCCGTGAACTTCAGGCGTCAGGTCCTGAGAGGAGCAATACGG
>CM023097.1:6221913-6352604 GCA_013103745.1 Gardenia jasminoides | reverse complement strand
TGTATTGAATTTTTGAGTCAAGAACTAGACATTCATGCTTTTGAATAAAACAAACAAGTCTTTATCACATAATTGACTAACACTAAGCAAATTATAACAAATTATCTACTAAGAGACATTATGCACAATGTTTCCCATTCTTACCAACATCACCTACTCAATTGTTTTGGCTTTCATGTTTGTCTCCAAAGTCACCTTTCCACTTGATTTTGATTTGAGCTTGATGGTTGTGATGGATCACCTGTCATATGCCTTGAGCATCCACTATCAATGAACCACTTTGATTCTTTATAGCTTTTCAATTTTCACCTCATTGTCACCAATTGCCATAGCGATTTGAACAGATTCCTCTTCTTCTTCAATCTCTCCTTCCGAGTTTCATTCATTCCAAGTAATTTGAAAGTTATTGAACCTTGGTTTTCTTTCATTCTTCATTTATTTCTTCTTCTTTGTTGGACAATCAGTCGCATAATGACCAGGCTGCCCACACTTGAAGCACTTATCTCCTTACTTCTTGTTGAGATCTTGTCTTCCTTTGTATTTTGTGTTGAATTGATTATGATTTTGATTGCTAGGTCTACCCTTTCTGAATCTTCTTTTGTTGAGTATCCTTTTGAAACTTTTGGTGATGAGTGCAAGATCACTATCATCACAATCACCATCTTCTTCATCTAGTGAGGGCGGTCATCCTCATCTTGAGCAGCTTTTGAGCAATGCTTCTTTTGCTCTTGCCTCCTCTTCATCTTGTATCTTGATTTTAAGTTTCAATTCATAAGATGTTAGAGAATTAATAAGAGACTAAATAGACATAGAATTCAAGTCTTTGGCTTACTCAATAGCAGTTACTTTGTTCTCCCACTCTTTAGGTAGAGCATTCACAATCTTTCTATTCTTTTCACCAAGGGTGTATTCTTTATCAACACCTCAAATCCTTAATAAGATCATTGAATCGACAATACATTTTGTCTATGTTTTCATGAGGTTCCATTTTGAATGATTAGTATTTAGTGACTAAAATGGACTTCTTTTTTTCTCTCACATACTCACTACCTTCATGAATCTCCTTTAACTTATCCCAAATTTCTTTGGCAGATTTACATCCACAATCACTCTGATTCATTTGAATCTAGTGCACTATATAGAACATTCATGACTTTTGCATTGGATGTGAGATTTGCCCTATCCTCATGAGTCAACTCATTCCTTGTTTTTAATCTGAACATGAGTAATAGGATCATCAATAGTAGCGAGTATAAGGACCTTCATTAACAATAAACCATAGATCAATGTCAATAGATTGCAAGAATATAATCATATCACTTTCTTCAACATAATTTGATCCATTGAACATAGGTGGCCTAGTGACCGATTGACCTTTACAAACATGGCATTGTTGGTTGTCATCTTTACTCTAGCGGTTAAGTTTGATCCTAGAGACAAAGCTCTGATACCAATTTAAGAACCCAAGACAACCTAGAGGAGGTGAATTAGGTTGATTAAGAACTAATCAAATAGTGCCCTTTTCATGATTAATAGTAACTTTTACTCAATTAATTTGACAAGCAAATAAGCAATCAAGACCAAGAAGTATAGGTGATATTTCAATCAATGAATTCATAAAGTAAGCTAAAATAGAATGATAGAAAGCAAACCAAACTTCTTCAAAGCTCCACAGGCTTGAAGAAAAATCCTCAATTTAAGCAACTTCAACTTGATGAAATTGATCAACTTTGTGATTGGAAGGATCACTTCCTCCTTGCTAGCTGCACTTAGTCAAGCTGGAAGTTTTACACTCTTCTGAGAAAACCCTCACAAAGCTACTGGCAGATGAACTCACTCACAATTGAAAACTTGCTAATGAACTCACACTTCAAGACTAACAATTCTTACTCAATAGGTATTTTCTTAAAATCACTCTTAAGAACTTGTAATCTAAGTGTACAACAGTTGCTTTGAATTTCAGACAAGGCATGATTTATAGGAGACCAAAAAGTGCCTTGGTATTGAGGTCAACGGATAGAAGAAGTTGAAGAGTCAACTAGCCGTTGCTTGAGCTATGGACGTCCGACACCATGTTGTGCATCCGATGCTAGCGTCAAACCAGGCTGTTTAGTTCTTTATCGGATGGCCAATATTCCCTACGTCCGATAGAGCTTTGCCAGCGGCGACGGTGAGCTCAAGAAAATCTTCTTGAAATGATCGGACGGCGATGCAAGTTTTCGTCAAATGGGCTTGCGTTGATAGCGACAGTTCAAAACTTCTTGGATATTATCGGATGTCGGTGGTTGATGCGTCCCGAAAGAAGTGTCGATAGATCCCTCTATCGGACGTCCGATATCAAGTTGGCGTCCGATAGAGATGCTTGAAGTTTTATCGGATGTCGAAATCCGACGGTCCTTGATCCATATACTTCTTGATAGGATTCTTCAACAAGATTCCTTACATTGATGACCTTGCACAATAATCTCAATGGAAAATGTTAAACCAATTTCTTCAATTGTTTTGTAATTGTCAAAATTCAGGATTACGATTAACAATAACAAAACTCTTAAATTTCACTCTTCTCAATTGACACCAATATTAATACTCCTATTTATAGATTAGGTGACTTGGTAAACAAGTCTTAGAACCACAATAAATTTTCTAAATAAATATTAATTCTAAATAACAAAACTACTATAACTTGACTGCAAAAGAATTACTAAAAAGATTGATTTACTAGAACACTGCTAAGTAACAATATGGAAATTTCAAGTTTTGGATTTTGATTTAGTATGCCAACAATTTTGCTCCATCAATGGCTTGAATTGCCAATTTATTTGTACTTGTTGCTCAAAAATCAAATCCCACTTTAATTCTTCTTACAACTCGGTTGCTTCATTCGTGACATTACTTGGTTTCTACCTCGCACATTGTTCCAAATTTAAGATAGTAGATTATTTGGATCCTACCTCATTGCAAATTGCTTTAGAAGTTTGCCCTCTTCATACATTATCTGAATCTCGACCATTTCATTGAAACTCAAGTATCTTTCCTCATCTCATACATACATGTTCACCAATCAACTGGTGCTACATGGGACTGGCATACAACGATAGTGCCAGGATCTATGATTAGAGGGAACGTGACTGTACCTCGAAAGTGAAGTCATTATTATGTGAGTAAAATTCAATTTACGATTATTTATTTATGTAGATTTTTTTTTTTTGTGCTGAATTTTCTAACATTATATCTTATTCAATTAGTGATCAATTCTGTACTATAATAACACCGAAAGGAGAAATGTTAAAAAAATTGGTTTCTACGAAAGCAATGTAATGAGAGATGAAGAATACTTTTCAAAGTATCAGGGGCAATGCAATAAGGAAAGGTATTTTTAGAAAATGTACTTTTACCATCTAGCCACCTTGCCAAGGAGGACATGTATAAACAGAAAGACATGTTGAACGATATTTGGTTCAAGGAATGAATGAGCGAGTATTACTTATTCTTGAATTATTTACCTTAAATCATTTTGGATGAGTAATCTCATTGATTCAGTATGTGGTTGACTTTATATTAGATGGGATGTTTACAAAATAACTTCATATTGTTTATATTAGATGGGATGTTTTACAAAATAACTTCATATTGTGTTTGGTCAAATACGGGATGAGATTAGATTACTTATTTATAGACAAAAAATACCCTTTTTGAGATCTACAATTAGGTATTAATCAAATTTTGGTAAATCAAAATTGACTTACATGTACACACACACACACACTATGTATAGACATGTACACACACTATGCATACACACATATACATACACACATATACATACATACATTAGTCGAATTAAACATGAGCTTGATATTAGTGCAACGCACATGTGAGTTTTATGTAGTCTAGAACCGAACTAATATATAACTTTTCTTATTTTGGATTGAATTCGACCTTATTAAATGGTCTCACAAGTCTCAACTTACATGTCTAACTTTTTATGAATTAAAATTGATGAAAAAATATGGTTATAAAATTAACTAGTAGGACCAAATTAGTATAAAATTTACTTTTGCTTTTACTAGGGGCAAATCAATCTAAAATTTTAATAGGACCAAATTAGCCAAAAATTTAACTTATTAACAATAGGGGTATATTAGTCCAAAATTTAGTTATCTCATTAATATGGGTAAATGGGCAAAACGTTTAATTTTGTTAATAGCATGAGCAAATTTGTCCAAAATTATGATATATCATTAATATAGGCAAATAGTCCAAATATTTATTTTTTTACTGGGAGCAAATTATTCCAAAATTTTATTATGTAATTAATAATGAAAAATTAGTCCAAATATCAAATACTATTATAGCAAAAAACTATGTTTATATAGTTGTTAGAATAATGCATTATTCTATTAGTAGAGGCAAATAAGTCTCACTTGTCATCATCACACCTTTTAATCATTTCAAAATAACTCGTAACACCTCTTTCTATGAGATTATTTTATCCCCCATATGGGGGATTAACTTGATTAGGTGAAATGCATCATTCCATATATACTCTTTCATCCCATGAACCAAACGAGCCTAGAAAATAGACAGCACTTTAAGCCTTACTGGAGAATCCATCGCATCAAGAGGCTTTGTGCATAATCTTTGGCAACAAGAACAACATAATGGGCTTCCCAAAATGTATCCACTCTATTAAATCTCTTCAAGCTTATAAGCCATAATCTTCCTTAAATGCCCTTGATAATGTGCTGTACATTAATAAGTTTAAATTGGATTTTCCAGTTCTCTAATATTTGTAATTAAGCATTTTGAAGATGCATGAATATATCTACTTGTTGGGGTAATTTTAGAAACCTCTCTAAGGTTTCTAACTATTTCACTTAGCTCCTCAAAGTTTAGAAATTACACTTATCTTCCTTGATTTGGCACTTTTAGCAACTAGAACCTTAAAACAAGGGTCAAATTTTTAATAAATATCCTAGAACACCCATATCTTATAAAGTTTAATTTATTCTTCTAAATAATTGCAAAGTAATTTGGCACAATTACAAAAAGAAAGAGTGTCAAGTTTTTCATGCCAATATTTATTATTTGATAATCAACTACAACAATGTATCTATCCCTAAAACAGGTAGCTTTTCATCGTACTTTTCACTAAAACAGACAATATCAATAGTTCCATATATTTTCTGTTGAAATATAAAGAGAAATGAAAAAAATGAAAAGGGGAAAAAGTCACAAAACCCATCATTTTTTGAGCAATATTGAGAGATTTTATTTATCAACACAATGAAGCATGTACACAAGGGACACAAGGATACATCCCGGTTAACATCATTTATCTATTCTATTGCCCAAGGCACTTCCAGTTTGAATGCCATTCTAGGATAAAGTCTAGTTCTCTAAGTTCTTGCGAAACTAGACCAAGAACTAGTAGCATACCTCATTGCGTCCACTATGCCCTTCGTACGTCCAGTGGTAATATTAGAATCTTAAGGCTAGTAATATCAATTTAAATGAACAAGGGAAGTATGTGCAATTTTTAAAACTTTAGGGGTGTTAAGTGAAATTACTGAAAAGGTTTCGAAATCATCCCTTATTTGTTTTCATAGGTACAACTGGTGTAAGAATAAAATTTTTTATTGGATGCCTCTTTGTGACAGGACAAAGGAATAGACGTGGTTGGATCAAAGTACTCTCTGAAAGAGTACTTTGTCAACATGGAAATTGATGTTCCAGGATTGCAATGGGCAGTGTAGTAGAAGCTCTTAGCCACTGTGAGAAATGTTTGCTTGATATCAGCATCTAGATCGCTCGGGCTATTGGTGAGAACTCGTTTCACTAGTTCTTGCATGTCTGTTTCTATTGTGCTGATGCTTGTAATTTCAGCCATGTTTGCTCTTCCATTATCCATAACGTGTACCTGATGAAAATGGAAGGCGTGCAATTATATTCTTCAGTCATTTCACCACAAAGAATCAGTAAATCTAAGAAAAAATTAAACATATTTGATTCATGAGATGTCTTGAGCAGTCACGTGTAATATGTAATGCTTGGTGGCTTTTTGCACCAATTTTCCTGTATTTTACCCAAACAGTCGAACACAAAGTAACTACTAAAAAAAAATATGGGTTGAGGCAGATCGGATTGAGTTACATGAAATTATGTATAGTCATTGTAATAGTTACAAACTGTGGTATAAATCTTACATTATCTTGTCCAGTGCGTGGATTTCGTTATTTTATTTGGCAAAGTGTAAATTTGTTTTATACACTAAATGTTATAAGATGTTCACTAAATTTTGTAAACGTACACTAAACATTGTAAGAAGTTATAACAATCAGACACGACGGCACTAAAATCATAACCCTATCTGCCTGTGTGTCGAGTACAGATTGTATTGTGTCTAACCTTTTGTGCTGGAAATGACGAATTTTGCGACAAACTCTACTGGTGATTTCCAAAGTTGTTGATACTTGGGATGGGACAACAGTAACTCCTCCGTTGCACACCGCCAGTGCACAGATTTATTGTCTGTACAATAAGTTCTGCTTCTTCTTGGCCCATGTCACCTCCTTCTTGTAAAGCCACCAACCACTTTTCCCACTATATACATATTCCATCCAAGTGGGAATTGGAAAAAGAACCCAAAAGGAAATAAGATAACTACAATTATAACTTTTTTTCCCCAATACTGTACTGAGTAGTTGAGATAATATCGGTGAAAACAACTCACAGCGTGAAGCAGATATTGATGGATATCTCTTCGAGCACAGTCTCAAAGACAACTGATTTAGTGTTCAAATAGAGTTCCGACCAATTTTTGTGTTGACCTGTGTATGCACCAATAATGGAAAAATTTTAAAACTTTTGCCTTTCTGCAATACATCTAGGCTACTCTTTTGCAGAAGAATATAAATAAATTTATCCTAACAATGCAGAAAAAGTTTAGGTTAAATTACTAATAACTCTCTATGGTTTCATCTATTGCAATATAAATCCTATAATATTTTAAAATATCTACTTCACTCCTATGGTTTCATGTAAACTGAAAATTTAATGAAAAATAACTTATGTAACATCGTCACTTGAAATAGCAACAGTGCCCTTACTTAGACATTAAATCAAATGACGACTTAATCATCTTGTATAAAATAATAGGAAGATTATGTGGATAACTCTAAAAATCATAGGGGATAACATGGGTATTATAATTTCATCACCGCGTGCTTTTAGAGTATATATGTTCTAATCACTATAAGTGATTATGCATTCCATCCATTTTTAATTTATATAAAACCACAGGGGTTTATGTGTTATTTTGAAACCTTAGGAGCTCATCGGCATTATACAAAATCACAGCGAGTTAAGTGTAATTTATCCAAAACTTTCATATTTTGTATAAGCTTGAACATATCTTAAAGTAACATGTTGCTTATTTGGTTCAATTTTTCTCAGAAAACCTACAAATTTGTTGGTTAACCAACCAAAATATTTTCTTGAGTTAATGTAACCGCATGAATGATGACGTCACTTGACAGCCACAAAAATTGACTGGATAGGTTGAAGTAATGTGTTTGGATAAAAGATCATTTGGAAAAAATTTGAAATACTGCAGTGATACTTCTTGCAATGTGATATATTTGATATCAAAATAGATTGAAAAATAAGAAGCAAATGAAAAATATATTTATGATACAATATAGATTTTTTCCCAAAATTTCTATCAAATAAACCCGAAGAAAGAATTGAACAGTCAAAATTTTTTTATTTTTTTCTGCCACAAAGACAACCAAAAAGGGAAAAAAAAAAAAAAGAAAGAAAGGAAGGAAGGGTGGATACCTTCCACCATTTATGTAATAAGATTCCTGGAGTAGTGTTGGAACTCGTGGAGAAAGGCTCAATGCGATCCCACTTTGTTCACTGCTCACATAAGTTTTGAGGGTGTTGATCAGGGCATTTGTTTTGGCCCAGGCAAGCCGTTCCTTTGACCTTTCCGGCTCGAATATACTGGCCGCGGCCAAATAATAGGCCAGGAGAGAGGCTTCTTTCACTTAATCCATACTCTCAAGGCCGTATTCCGCATACCATCTGTTTAGAAATTCAAGTAACTTTCATTACATTGGATGACGACAAACTGCATTATTATCATATTTGTGCATGCATATATGACGAAGTATTAAAAGTCTGTTGACGTTACTTTTTTATTTTCTTTATGCCAATTTAGAAAGATTTTTTTGTTTGGGGGGGGGGGGGGACACCACATGAGGTTTAGCTATTAATCCCTCTAGCTTTGATTTTGTATGGTGACTCAAATTTTGAGGGTATGACATCAAAATTGAGACAGAGGGAATATTAAAATACCAGTTGATGGATGCAAAGTAGTAATTCTTAATAGACATCACGATGGATATATGTAATCTAAACTTACTTTCGGATGCTTCTCCACTCTAGCTGATGCAATGCCTGGCAGTTGTTGTAATCTAATTTCCCAAGCTCAAGGTAGATGTTGTTGTTAACTTTGGGCATCCTGAAAAGTGAACTAAAGGGTAAGTCAAAATCAAGAACGAGTCTACACTATAGCTGTAATAGTTAATGTCTCCTGGAGTGAATTGATCGATTCCAATTTTTTGTTTTCTGTATTGCTGTCTTTGTTACTCCACAACGTTAAATAACAAATTAAAACTGTTGAATTCAAATGAATTTTCACGTCAGTAAACTTTTCAATCATTGAATGGTCACCCTTCCTTTGAACACAAGAGACCATGGATTGGGCGCACAAGTGCACCATCTCACAATAAAATACTTATGACAATAGTGGATACCTGTACAATGTCTTTCCAATCCAGACATCATCTTGGCCGCCATATTGTTCGAGGTACAATCTAGTTTCTACACGAGGTAAACTGGCATACCATGGAACATCCAGAGCGCAACCTACCTGCATTCAGATTTTCTTTTTATAAATTTACTAATAACAAATGTTACCATAAAATTCTAAGACATTTTCTTTTTCCTTTCATTGAGCAATTATTTTTCCTGGTCCTCACTCACACTAGGTAGTATTTTTCACAACAGGTCATGAAGTACCTCGCCAGGCAAATCTTTGGTAATGATCCATTTATCTAGGAGCTCATTCTTGGCTCGCTTATCTCGCAGGAAACCTGACGAGAATTTCCTGGCATCGACAAGGATCTTCTCCCCTGGAAACATCACTTGAAAGCTCTATACAGGTTATACATTCCGGTCACAGCCTGGTTCGACTGTCCGGCAAAGGCAAAGAATTCACCGTTTGTCTCAAAATGTCTGAAGACATCTGTCAATTATAGCATAAGTCTGATTGTTATTAGTATCATGCATTTGCTCATCAATAAAACTGATAGTAAAATATGCACCGTAAAAAATTATGACTGCAAGTAATTAATTAACCTGCAGAAACCGTGTAACCATGGAACCTTAGAAGTCTAAAACCCATAGCTGTGTCATCAATGTCTTGAACGCGGGTATTTCTAGCCCAGCAGATGCCTTGTTCCATCCAATATCTGAAAATTATTTTGGCATTGACCTTAATTTACCTCCTAGGTTGGTTATAATCAGTCTCTTGTGGAAGAATTTAGTTTTCAGATAGTTGAGGTTTGAGTTAATCAGATGTGTACCGGTAAACATAATCGATACATTCCTCAATCTCTGACTGGAAATACCGAGAAATTCCTAGTCTTTGAAGTCGATCAACAGCCCATAAGTGTTCAAACAAGTCCACCGGGTATACGCAGGGAACTGAATAATAAGGAATTATGGAAAATCAGATTTGGAATTGTTACGAAAGAAACATTTTCAAGTTCAGCAGTTCCGGACAATGCCCATGTCTATTTACCTCCTCCGTTGAATTTTTGCACGGTTTTAGATAGATATCTGAGGCAGTCAGCATCCTTAGTCTGCGTCAGAGCAAAAGCAGTGGAGGATGGAGAAAACAGAAAGAGCCATCCTCACACTTTAGTGACAATAGCCTTTACCAGTCGAGCTCTGGCAAACCTTCCAAGCTACCGAGCAATGCTGTGGGTACACTATGCATAATGTCCTTCGGTATCCTATCATTGTAAACACATAATAACTAGTATTAAACAGATGATAAAGGGTCTTCATTTTTGCAGGAACCTTTAACTTTCCTGTAATATGGCGGAAAATATGTTTATATTAACTAGTACTATTCAACCGTGGTATTCGTTGCCACAGTCCTTTTAAGGTGTGATGTTCTCAAGTCAAAATTCACGGCTGAATAATAAACTAAAGTATTTTTTTTTAAACCGCAACTTCAGTGAATGATGTGTGAACCAGCCATAAAATGGGGAATGATTTCCAATAGAGACGATAGAATTATTGTTGGATTTAGTTTGTAAAATAGAGGAAATGAAGCTTGCGAGTAAAGCAGAGGAGATCCATGAACCGGTTTGGCGTTCTGAGGAACGCGACTTCGTGCGCTTTGAAGTCCGATTCCAAAGCGGAACTTTCAGTTGATCAGCGACATTGAGGATCGCGATGTACAGTTCAGCGGATCTCATCGTCGGAAACAACTTTCAGTACATTAGCGTCGACAATCAGCGATGTATGCTTGCGGATCCACTTCATGAGTAAAACTTCAGTTCATGGTTTCAGAAACATCGCGTGCTGATGGGATATCATGATGCGTTTTCGGCACTTGTGACTTTTCACTTAGTAACTGATGCCTGATACGAATGTGAATATATCGTTGGTTGGAAAAGCTATTGGAAAAACTTGTGATGGTATAAAATCATCAAATTCCTTCAGGAAACTAATATCTCTCATTATTGATCATTTCTTGGAAGAAGTTTTGTTCTTTGCTTACAAAACTCTCTTGTGTCTTGTTGTATCCTAAAGGTAGATAGCCTTTAACCCTGAAGCAAATACCAAGTGCATTGGTAGTGGGGGCAATCAAAACCTTAAGAATAGTGTTCTAAACATGCCTCAAGAGTTGTCCTAATTTCTGCAGCCATAGTAAACCACAAACATCAACAATTTTCCTAATATAGTACAGAATTTGGAAGTTGATGTTACGCTGTAGCAATTGACTTGAGAATGGAATGCAGATTTATATAGCAAGATGGTGACTGCGGACTAATTTTTTGGAAATGTACCTTGATAGCTTTATGTCTCTGTTGGCATAAATTTTCTGCAAGATTGCAGAATTATCCGGAATATCAATGCTCAACTTTTTGGCCGTCTCAGTTAGTGAAGGAAATGTCACTTCAAAACCGATAGGCAGGTGCTCGGCACTTTCGTCCTCAAGCTTGTAAAAGTTATCCCGTAGGAATAATACTCCTTTGACAAAATATAGCAGTGCAACACAAAGTTCATAACCCCTTATTAGCAAAATTAGCAAAGGAATTTGAAATCATGATGTTCTGATCAAGACTTGTCGTTGCAAACAAGACTACCAATTAGAACATGCAGATTTAATTTTTTTCATGATTTTCACTACCTTTTTCGATTTTATCCAGATGCACGTTCCATGATTTTAATGCAACAACACATTCCAGAGTGTTGAGTATCCAGTCATAAGCCGAAAAGATATCGCTGTCACCCCATGAACCATCAGGAAGCTGATGATTGGCAATCCAGTCGAGGCACGTCGGAAATTGAGGATGGCTGCTTCCATTAACATCCTCCACAAGGGCAACCCATGCAGTGTCATAAGGTGATATGCTAATCTCCCCATCATCCATGGAACGTAGCATCGATCGAATGGATTCTATGCTTTCTTTCATCCTACTTGATGTGCTTACCTTTAGAAGTGGTAATGGAAGAACAAGAAATTCAATTTATAAATAAAAAATGGCGAAAGAAAATCTATGCTAAACAAATTAAAGGTTTATAGTGTGCGTGTGAGAGAGAGAGAGTGTGTGTGTGTGTGCGCGTGTGTATAGAGACACACATACACACATATAATTTTTTTTTTTATAATACACCACCACCACCTTGAGAGTTCCTTCTTCAGGGCCGCCCACGATCTCATGATCCATAACAGGCATGCCATCTTGTGACATCCCTGTGCAACGACTGGAAAACGTGCTACACAGAAGACGGAGATCAGACTTAAGTACATTGCCGGGCGACCAAATGCCTACAAATATTAGAATATTAGAAATCAGGATGCTCCTCTTCTTCTCCATTTACATGTACATGTAATGTAACAACAACATTGTGGTGCAATAGATATCAAGGAACCTCTTCTCCTCCACTATACATGTATAATATACTCCCTTCGTTTCATTCTCCAAAACCGTTCCGATTGACCGATTTACTGGTTGAACCGTACGGTTCAACTGGTTCTTTTAAAACAAAGCGATTTTTTAACTAACTGATTTTTAGTTTCAATCTAACCTAGAAAATTATCTGGTCGACAGTTCAATCGATTCGACTAGGCGGTTCGAGTTGGGTTTTAAAACATTGCTTTTAAGATATAATTTCAGAAATTTCTCCTAAGAGTTCTCCTAATCACACCTAACACCATTAAGTTTCTAAAATCACACTTAGTTTTCTTAGAATGACAACTTTTGTAATATATCAATTCCTTTATGAAAAAAGTTGTATTAAAAAATTTATTTATGATAGAGACTATAATATTCTTTTACTTTTGCCATTTTGCAAGTTGATTTTTGAATTTTAGAAGATGAAAATAAAAATGAATAGGACTACGACATTTAATTAGAAGTTGAGGTAGTGTAAGTGTAATAATAGTTGAATCTTATAATTTTTGGTGGTTTATATGACTGTTATAAGATGTATGCCAAAGTTTTAGACAGAAACGGAATTAGAATTTTATCTGAATACTATTTTTTTAACCAATTTTTCAGAAACTTTATTTTTGATAATTGAACACCATTATGGGTACATTTAATATGCATTTTTTTTCATGATTTCAACTGGACTCTAGCCTTTTTATTTATCAAATGCATGACTTTGACCTATTTTTTCCTCATCTTTTCCCAATTAAATCAAATAATAAGAGAAAATTGGAGTTAAAAAAAAAGAGATAGTTGTTCTATGTTTAGATTGTCTAAGTATCTCAAAACCTACCTTCAGTTGCATATGCACAAAAATAGTGACCAAAATGTGTAGAATTTTTATGACATTTTTTTTTTATTTTCTTTTTGCATAGTCTAACTTAAATATTTTTTTCCCGTTACTTTTTGCTGCATAAGAAATATGAAAAGAGAGGAAAGAAGAATCAACTTTTTCTTATTTTCATTTTCTAAAATTCAAAAATCAACTTGCAAGAGGGCAAAAGTGAAAGAATATTATATTCTCTCTCCTAAACACATTTTATCATACTATTTTTACATAAAGGGGTGACATGTTATAAAAGTTGTCATTCTAGGCGCTGAGTGTGATTTTAGAAATTTGAGGGATGTCAAGTGTGATTAAAAAAACCTTAGGGGAGGTTTCTCAAAATAATCCCTTCTTATAAACCATTCAACCTTTTTAACGATCAAAACCTCCTCTGTCCCAGCTAGTCTCCTCATCATCATCGATCTATCTTCTGCCTCTTCTCTCCCCTCTTGCCATCTTGAAATAGATCTACTGTGCATCAATCTGATACAGTTCGAAAATTTTCTCAAATGCAAAATTGGTCAGGAGATAAAATTTGGGATCTTGTGGTGCGCAGGTATGATTTCTTAAGGCAATAAACCCAGGGATCTCTTGCGAAAGAGAGAGAATTTGGGATTTCTTGAGAAGGGAATTGAGGTAAAATTGAATGATGATATTGCAGTGAAATCGAAAGCATCTCTGAATCAAAGGCGACATATTGGGTTCTGATGGCAATGCAATCTGGAATTTCTTTTGAAGGGGATAAACTTGGGCTGTGTAGGTTTTTCGTGTGTGGCAGCAAAATAGAAAGAAAGAGAGGAGCAAGGTCTGGTAGAGAGGAGAGAGACAAAAAGTTCCTTTGCCTTGGGATTTTGGAAGTGACGACGAAGGAGAACTATCGGAGAAGAGGAAAGAAGAAGAAACGTACTGATGTTTTATTGCTAGTTGGGAAACCTGAGTCCTTAGGCTTTGTTTGAAAGCTATTTTGGAAAATTGCCATTTGGTCCCTAAACATTTTCATTAAAACCTATTTCATCTTTAATGAATTATTTTAATCAGTTTAGTTCTTGAACAAATTTTTCACGTTGGTATAGGACTTTTGACCAAATATTACTCAATTTGCATGGACTTACAGGGGTATAATTATCACATTGGTTTAATATTTTACAATTAACAGACGAAATAGATTAGAAAGATCATTTTAATTTTTTAGTAAAAAATGTTCAGAGATTAAAATAGCAAAATTCCCAAACTATTTTTCCCATAAAATTTTTATATTTTTCGTCAGTATATTTTTCAGGTATCTTTTTATCTCACATATATTAAATCATTACGTTATGTTTTTCTTTGAAAACTCTAGAAAATGTATTTAGGTTGGTTGATTAAACTATAGTTAGCTCTAATTAGTGGTGTTATTATAACAGTTGAAAAAAGGCACTTGTCATCAAATTATGGTGTGTAATATGGGATTACATATTGTGGCGTAACAGAAGAAGACCCATAGCCGTTACAACGGGAAAAGCACCTTTGCACTGGAAGGTTAAAGAATTGCATCCGGTTATTTTAGTGCTGAACACTGAAGATGCGCTTTAATTTTGTTTCAAATTTTGGTAATTGAAGGAATAAAACCGTTTTACGGCTAGCACTAATTAACAAGTGGTGGCTTTGGATTCTAGTTTCGAGAAATTTCTATGGTCCTTTAAGAAATCATTTCTTCAATGTGTACCTCTCTATCGTGATAGTGATTTATATTTGAACTTTTAAGATTGTCAGAATTTAAGGGTCAAAAATACTTATTTCACCGTCTACGGTAAATTTTAATCTAGTAGTTTAATACTCAAGAACCATAGAATCTCCACTAATTTCAATGCAAAATAGTTTTAAAAGTAGTATCTGAAATACAGAAGCACCACTAATTGAGGAAGAGAATTACAAGAAGGCAGATCATTACATGGAACATACCTAGGAGGATCACAACCAATTAAAGTTACTTGAAAAACATACCCAAAAATGTCGTTTCTGGTTGCCCATTTGTGGGAGGAAACAAAACAAAGCTGCAGTTAGTTCGGGATAATCCGAGAAGGGTGGTTGCTGCAGAGGTGGTGGTAGCCATGGAAAATGGTTAATAGTTGGGCCTGTTTGGTAGGAGGAAGATGGTTGTTGGTGCTAGACTTCTATGACGAGTCTAAAACGATTATTTAAAAGGAGAAAGAGGGAGCAAAAGAGGCCGGAGAGGAGACGGTCAGAAGCAACTTCCCGGGTGATTCCTGCAAATATTGGATGCAAATGATCTTCCAATTTAATGACTTCATGAAAATGAAATTTATGACAAGTCCTTTTCCTTCTCACCGTTGCTCACTTCCCTGGACTACTCATTAAGCTGAGCTTGTTAACCCAACAAAAAAAAAAAAAGCTTATTTAGAATTTTAATAGTTTTGGAATGGAATTTGTTATTTGAGAATTATATTAGAATTGGTTGTCTAAATTAGTTTAGGAAATAAACTTAGGTTGTGTTTAGATATTAAAATTAGAATAAGTTTTATAATTTTATTTATCTATTTAAGGACTTGTCAGTCAACGATTGCACGAGGAAATTGGTTATGGATAGAATTAAATTTTGGGGAAAAATCTAAATGGCCATTAAACTATTATTTGGATCAACTTTTGGCCATCAAACAATTTTTTGTCACTAATTGAACATTCAACTAACTAATCAGTTTTACCCAGTAGCTATTTTGTCGATTATTGTCCTTAGTTTGGAAAATAATCAAAACATGTGACAAATTACAAGGGTATTTTTGTCCACTAATATTTTCTCTCTCAAAGAATCATGTTTTTTCCCAAATAATCTGAATACATGGGAAATTGCAATAAAGCTCCAAATTGAGTCACTATCTTTTCCCTCAAATAATCATGTTTGAGTATATATTTGGCGTCAAAATAATGCGGGTTATAAGGTGCGATTAGTGATTGACAAAAACACCCTTGCAATTTACCACGTGTTTTGATTATTTTCCAGATTAAGAGCAATAATCGGCGAAATGGCTACACTAATTAGTTAGTTTAGTGGCCAATTAGTAGCCAAAAATGGTTTGATAGTCAAAAGTTGACCTGAACAATAGTTTAATGGTCACTCAGATTTTTTGCCATTAAATTTTCAATTCCCTTTGGCCTTATTATTCCTTTGGTACTATTATTAGTTGGGCCTAGTCAATCGGGTTGCGTTCTAATTAAATTTTGTTTCATTGTTCGTACTAATCAAAGATCGCACAGCTTTTCATCTTTCTCTTCCATTGTTGAATGTTTATCAATTATTTATCATCAAATTTAGAGATGTTATATTTACTTCTCTGATGTATGATTCTTTTTTGTGCTAACAAGTGATATCAGAATCCTAAATTTAAAAAATTGATCATGGGGGTTTATGTCGTAGTAGGATACAGGGTTTATAGAAGAGTATTCATATATCAAATAACTGGACCACAAAAGATTGGTCTTGGGTACTCATGCATTAGTTGATAATTAGGGAAATGTGACTCTAATTGGATATAGGAGCAAAAAGAGGGAATTTGTCAAAATTGCTAGTGTTGACCATGATAAGAAAATCTTATCAAATAGTCTTGTTGGTATTGTGCAGTGATCGAAGGAAAAGAGTGTTGTTGAATTGTTGATTATGGTTGTCTCCGTAGTGACATTTGATTGAGGTTGAAGCTGGGGAGGCTATGAAATTCAAGCAGGAAAAAAATTTATTTGTAAATGTATGTAAAATATTTTTGTGTTGCAACAATGAATAGAGAATTGTCAATAGTGAAAATTTTAAAATTTTGTACACACATTAAGCATTGATGAAGAAAGATTAGGATGGGTTGCAATAATGAAGAAATATATAAAAAGACGTAACTTGGTTGATATTCTCGAAATAAATTTTCATAGTGGTTTATCAAAAGAAGATAAGAAAAAAAAATGGCCAAATTGTTTTTCAAAAATATGCAAAAAAAAAAATCAATGGTTGAAGAATATTATATGAGAGAGATTTTAATGATTCTCAATCACCTCAAAGATTTTGGTCAGATCTCTTTTATGTTTTGATAAAATTTACCTGTATATTACAAGGAAAAAAAGTTAATAATTTTTTTTTGTTTCGCTATTAAATATACAAAATCTTAGCTTACTCTTTATGAATCGATCGGCGAATTTCATAGCTACATAAAGCGGAAGCGCAAAATTCTAAATCAGTGACTTCTCCACATTTTACTTGTATTAGTTTGCCACACGTGAATGACTTTTTACTTTAGTTTCGAGAAGGTAGTAGTATTAATTTAATGGAAAAATCCCATGGAGTCCACCTTGTACAAATAGCAGGTGTCTGGATTAGTCAATCGGTCCTAGAAATTTGTAGTTTTTTTGTTGTTGTCGTCGTTGTCGTCTTCTAAACAGATGCTTTATAGATATAGGAGAAAAGCCAGAGCTTTACATATTACAAGGGGTAACTGCCCTAAGAGATTGCTGTGCCTTATCAGAAAAGCCACAGGGGGAAAGAATTTTCCCACTTAACATCCTTGATCAATTTGGTGGCAAATTTTGCCAAACAATGACTAATGGAATTAACTAATCTACTAACATAAGAAAAGTGGCAGTTCCAAAAGGAATCTTTCAACCTTCTAATATCACTAATGATTATAAAAAGCCAAGATTCATCCGCTGCCTTACTGTTAATAGCATCAATAACAACTTTACAATCTGACCAGATATTAATCATTGAAAGGTGAAGCTCTAGAGCCAGGTTGTGTTTTTAAACTCGGACCGGACCGGCCGGTTCGATCGGTTGAACCAAGAACCGGCATCCGGTCCGAGTCAACCCTCAAAACCGAAAAATTCAAAAACCGGTCAAAACTTGTCAAAACCCGGGTTTGACCGGGTGAGCCGGTTGACCCGGTTTGACTATTTGATCAATTTTTTTTTTTTAAACCTTTAACCCATTATATCATTTCAAACTCACTTTTTAAGTTTTAGTAAATATGCTTTAACCTCTCATTATTTTAATAAAGTGTAAAATTAATCCAATACATTTTTTAAGTTACATTTCTACCTCTATATATATATATATATTATATTCTTTAAGTCAATTTATTTATTAAATATAAAATTCTCTAATTTATATATAAAGTCATAAATCACCAATTTAAGAAAATTTTTTATATATATAAAGTTGAAAACTACCAATTTGAGAGAATTTTTATATTTTATTTTTTAAGAAAATTTTTTTATACACTATTTTGATTATATATTATTAATATATATATTTATGACATATTTATGATGTCATTCGATTCGATCCCTGGTCGAACCTGGTTGGACCCATCAACCCTTGACCCTGAGCTTGGCCGGTTCGATACCCGGTCCAAGTCTGAAAACATAGGAGCTAGGTGGAGAGCTGCACGAAAGACCCAAGTCATCACTAGAAAGGTTGGGTACATCGTAGGATCCTGCAACTGGGATCCCAATTCTTTTACGAGTATGGGTTACCGAAACCAACACGAGACTGGAAGTCTGGAAGCCGACATCGGCGACTTTAATCGACTGAGAGTGTAGTACCATTGGCTTCTGCCACTTTAATCGATGGCTAACGAGTCAGTTTATTTTGGTCTTTTTCTTTTTTGACCGTCTTCTGTTTTTCTCAGGTTAGGTCAGAAAACATGTCAGAAGTTAGAAGAGGCTGATGCCTGCGACAGCCACAATCTGACTGAGTTGAATTCTTGCATGAATTATCTTTTCGTATATTGATTATTTTCTGCTAGAATTAATTAATTATTTTGCCGCTTATTTACTGCTATGTGCCTGTCATTAGTTTTTTTTTTTTTTTTGTTTCCTTCTCCTTGGTGTAGCAATTAAAGCTAAAACTCCATAATTAAGGATTCTGAATTTAAAACCTTTTTCATCTCTCACATTTTAAATCTCACCTCTCTCGGACTAGTTAAGGAAAAAGTAATAATAACTTTCATATGGCCTCGCTTCATAACTTTACATGACATTAATTGCCAATGGGTGATGTTTTAATTTGTGAAATGGCTTAAGGTTCTAGTAGATTTAGATTCTTGAATTCAGTTACATTTCTCTTTGTGGCGGAAGATAGCCTACCTTTTTGGCTTTGGCTTGGCTATATCCTTTTCAATTCTTTTTAGTTGTTACTGTAGTATTTTTCCTACCTCATTAGATGAGATCTTCTCACATTCTTTTTCTATCCATCGATAGGCTATTCAAATCATTTGAGCTAATAGTAGAAACTTATAGGTTGAATTCGATCTTGATCTGAATCACCTTAAAATTATTGCTTCGTTAGAACAAAAAATACACATCTTAAATAGCCATATTAACCATAGTTGCAACAATAATTAAAGCAACTATAAAATCAACTATAACAAGAAATATTAAGAATAATTATATAATAATGCATATATGTGGGGCCTAAGGCATGGATATCTCACTTGTTTTAGGGTGATTCAAGTCTTTATGAAAGAATTAACTCCAGTGTAGCAAAATCTTTAACTTGTCACCGCTAAAATACAACAAGCCAGCAACACTTATTGTCACTCTCATTAGTCTGCACTAATAAGAGAGTATGAATAAGAGAGTATGGCTCCACTAGCATCGGATCTTCTTGCCAAGCTATGAGATAGAGAAAATAATAGAAGAATAGGTAGTTTTTCTCTTAGAAATTGTAGCTCACAAAAACATAATTGTTGCTATATTTTTTCTATCCCAATGACACTTATTTATGGGTGATGAAAAATTAGTCAAATTTGTTGGCACAAAAAAGGTGCAAACGCATACAATGGAAGCAATTTCTAATATATATAAAAGTATTTGGAAAAAGAAGGAGAGTAAACACATAACAAATACACAATTATTTGTTAATTCAAAACTCAACAAAACAATATCATGTCGTAATCTTTCACTCATGACAACTTACAAACTTCAATTTAAAGAATTTTTCTCAACCTCACAATTTAAAACTCAACTCAACTCTTCCAGGTAATAATATACTAGACTAGTAGTATTTATAAATTGCAAAACTTTCAAATCAAACATAGTTGTAAACCAAAACTTACTTGAAATTGAATTGATATTTTCTAAACTAATATGGAAACTAAATAAATAAGGCACCATAAAAGAACTTAAAGTAATTAGGAAACTTAGTATTAATGTAGTTTGGTTTAATTTCCTTCATTACCTCCCTTAAACCAAACTTGCCATTGTTGTTATCTACAATACCATCTCAAACTTGAATTTCAATGAGTAACTCTGCCGTTGTGTAATCGACATGAAACACTAGCTTGTAACTAATCTTCAATTTCATATTTACATATGTGGCAGTGGACGAAATTTGTACTTCTCAAACAATATCTTGGCTTGATTACTTCTGACAAAAATTCAAACATATCCACTTATTTTTCATCCATGTCATTGAGAAAATCTCCACAAAATCCTAAATCGGTGCCTTTTCCACATTTTACTTGTATTAGTTAGCCTCACGTGAATGACTTTTTACTTTAGCTACGACGAGAAAGAAGTAGTATTAATTTAATGGAAAAATCCCATGGAGTCCAAGTTGTACAAATCGCATCAGTCTGGATTGCACGTTAATCAGATTTTACTTTAGTTACGTGAAAGTAGTAGCATTAATTTAATGGAAAAATCCCATAGAGTCCAAGTTGTACAAATCGCAGAAGTCTCGATTACTACTTAATCGGTTAGAATTTTGTACTCATTAGAGCGATATCTTAAAAAATCTGAAATGACCCAAATCAACACTAGAAAGGTGAATCATAGAATCCTACTATTACCAAAAAAAAAAAAAACAAAAAGAATCGTAGAATCCTACAACTCGGAGATCACGACTCTTTGACAACAATGGGATCCCAAAACTAATACTTGCTTCGAAGCCGAGATTGGCGTCTTTGATCGACAGAGAACTTGAATTTAGTACCATCTGCTTCTGCCACTTGGACTAACTCCATACATGTTGGCAGAATAAACCAAGCTGTTTAGTATTTGTTTATTTATTTATTAATCTTATTAGAATTAGATTTTTAGTAGTTGTGTGATTTAGGAATTTGTGTTTTATTTGGTAATTAATTATGTGAGTGGTTTCTTACCCAACAAGTCTGTTTAGTATTTGTTTATTTATTTATTAATCTTATTAGAATTAGATTTTTAGTAGTTGTGTGATTTAGGAATTTGTGTTTTATTTGGTAATTAATTATGTGAGTGGTTTCTTACCCAACAAGTCTGGTAGACTATAAATAGCACATTAGATAGAGTATTTTTTTAAGAGAGTTCAAGAAGAGTTTATAAGGTTTAATTGTGGTGAGACTTTCTTCCATTGTTTTGAGATATCAATAATAGTGTGTTAATTATTTTCTTCTCTCCCTCCTACATATATTTTTGAGTGTTTTTTCATCCTTCAATCTATAGTTTTGCATGCATAATTATTATTAGAACCCTAAAATTTGGGTTCTACAATCCACATCGGGACGGCAATCGATGGCTAACGAGTCTTTTTGTTTTTTGACCATCTTCTCTTTTCTCACGTTAGGTTAGAAAACATCGTCAGAAGTTGGAACAGGCTGACGCCTGCGAGAGCTATAATCTGACTGTTTTGGATTCTTGCATGAATTATTTTTTCGCATATTGACTGTAGTCTGCAAGAATTAACTAATTCTTTTGCGGCACATTGACTGCTGTGTGCCTATCACTAGGTTTGATTTTTTCTTCTGTCTTAAATCTAGAACTCTATAATTAAAGATTCTTAATTTAAATCCTTCTCCATCTCTCACTTTTAAATCTCACCCTAAATAATATGTGTGTGTGTATATGTATATATATATATGTATATATATATATATATGTATGTGTATATAGATATGTATGTATGTATGTATATGAATATATGTGTGTGTGGGTATGTGTGTCTGTGTTTGGGAGGGGGGGGGGGAGCTAGACAAAGCATAGACTAGAGAGGAGCCTAGCCCCATTTAAGGCCTCCTTGATATACAAAAAATACAAAGAATTAGGTAGGTGCTATTTGACTGCTTGACCTCAACTCGACTTGATTACACCTCTTATAGCTATCCTTGTATTTTGAAAGAAGTAAGACAAACAAAGCCTACCTAATTCTTTGTATTTGCACTACTCGAGGTTGACTCAACTTAAAAACTTTAAACTCGAATTTGAACTCAATTTTGTTTTGTTATACTTGAGTTTGAATTCAAGTTCGATCAAATTAAACCCAAGCAAGTGCTATCAAGTTTAATCAAGTCCAATCGAATATAAATAATATGAAATTTTATTTCATATAATTTTAAACTAGGATCAAAATATTAGGGTTGTAAATGTATCGTGTCGTGTCATAATTGTATTCATGTTAAATAAGTACAGGTCCATAAACGACACACTAAACTTTTGTGCCGTATTCGTGACTTGACTTGTTTATTAACGTGTCATGTCGTGTTTTAATCCACTTCATCTATTTAATTTTTTAAATTGAAATTACTAATGAAACATCACAAAATATCAAAACTCTAATCTAACTTCTTCGAATCTTTGTCACTTCTGATCCCAAATAATGCATTTTTATGAAAACAATTTATTTATGGTTGAAAATTTTGATATGAATTCTCAAAGGTTCGTTGTCTGTAATCTTTTGACTTCAACATTCAAACAATGAAGGAGCTAATTAAGTTTCCAATTTTGATTAATTTAGGAGTGACTACAAAGAAATTTAGCATAAATAACAATAAGACTTTTTGTCAAAGAAAAAAGACTTTTAGGTACTCTATTAGTCTATGTAGAAAGGAATACACTATTTTTATCATAGATTTAGTAGAGAATAAAAAACCAGATTTGGTGTAAATAGATATGCAAGAAATGAAGAAATACTTTTTTATACTTTAAAAAATCTTCATTAGTTAATTTTTTGTCCAAAAAAAATGGTATGAATTCTTAATTATTTAAATGGCTTCTGCTTTTTATATTTGGCTTTAAATTAGAACAAAATTTTTAAGAAGTGAATTTAAAGAAATTTGGTTTAGATAAAAAAGAAAACCAAGTAATTTTTTAATTATATAATTTTGATTTTTATGTACATTCCAGAGGTATTCAATGAAATAAAAATCTCTAATGAAAATGATAATTCGTGTTACAAATGTGTCATGTTGTATTTTTTGGTTTAACATGTCAACCCACAAGTTCTAATGGGTTAATAACATGTTATTCGTGTCAATTCACGTGTCCACCCATAATAACCTATTTCCTTTTTCGTGTCATAATCGGGTCGGCTCATTTTTAACATAAATTCTTTCACATCGTGTTTTGGTCAGATATTTCTCGGATCGTGTTCATATCGTATCATCGTATCGAGTCTTGAATTGCCACCCTTACAAAATATACATTTCAACTAATAAATAGAAAAATTTAATATGTGTTTTTGTGTGTGTGTGAGAAACTCGATTGAACTTGATTATACTTGACAAGCTTTTGAGCTTTACATATGAAGCTCAATCTCAAGGTCGAGTTTTGACCGAGTAAGCTCTCAAGCTACTCGATTAAACTCGATTGGTTTGCACCTCCTCATACATGAGTTGGTGTATACGAATAAACTTACAAGTATATACGACTGAAAGGTACCTAATTTAGGAACTTCTGAGTCCTGATCCTAACTTCCTACGCTAGAAGTGGCTGCTAAATGCGATCTTGGCAGCCCAATACAGCCTAATACGATTTGGGCATCTCTAGCGGACTTGGAAGTCTCAGTCAAATTGGGCATCACTCATTTGGAAACCCTTATGCATTTATTTATTTTTGTCTGTTTGGGTGGGGAGTCAGCAGTCATTTGGAAAAGACGTTATGATCTTTTGTTTGCTTTCCCCTATGCTTGTGTAAACTTCTTAGCATGGATACAATGTTATGCCAAAATTAAGCGTGCACTCGTTATCTGGCACTTAAAGAAATAAAGCTCTTACTTCTATCCTATTGACGATTTAGAAGAGAGCAATGGAAATACAAAGAATTTGTAAAAAGCCTTGAGACATTTGTGTGCGCACGCGCGCGCACGTGTTAGCTCATTCGTTTTATAGAGATACAACGTCAATATATCCGCAAGTGGAGGAATCCCTCAAGCTATTATAACCACAAAGACTGATCTTATTATCTCCCACCTTTTATTTAGTCATATTGTGATTAATTTCATTTAATTAACTTGTATAGAAAGTTTAATTTTTTTCCCTTTTCAAACATTGTTTTCTTTTGAATACAGTATATTTCATTTCAGAAAGTCTTAAACGGGCAATAAATTGACAAAGTGTTGATGAATTTTGTAGGACCCAAAAAATTCCACAAAAAAGCTATAGGAGATAAATTTCATATAATCAATGTATATGGGGAGGCAATTTACACACATGCAAGTATTTTGTGGGAGAAAGAAAAATAATATCAATAACCACACAATAATTGTAAGGCCCAAAGACAACCTAAGAGGGGGGGTGAATTAGGTTGATTAAGAACTAATCAAATAGTGCCCCTTTTTCGTGATTAATAGTAACTTTTTACTCAATTAATTTGACAAGCAAATAAGCAATCAAGACCAAGAAGTATAGGTGATATTTCAATCAATGAATTCAGAAAGTAAGCTAAAAAATAGAATGATAGAAAACAAACCAAACTTCTTCAAAGCTCCACTTGAGCTTGAAGAAAAATCCTCAATTTAAGCAACTTCAACTTGATGAAATTCGATCAACTTTGTGTAAAATGGAAGGATCACTTCCTCCTTGCCCCAAGCTGCACTTAGTCAAGATAAGAAGTTTTACACTCTTACAGAAAACCCTCACAAAGCTACACTTTTGATGAACTCACTCACAATTGAAAAGCATGCTAATGAACTCACACTTCAAGACTAACAATTCTTACTCAATGAGTATTTTCTTGCTAAAATCACTCTTAAGAACTTGTAATCTAAGTATACAACAGTTGCTTTGAATTTCAGACAAGGCATGATTTATAGGAGACCAAAAAGTGCCTTGGTATTGAGGTCAACGGATAGAAGAAGTTGAAGAGTCAACTAGCCGTTAGAGCTATCGGACGTCCGACACCATGTTGTGCGTTCGATGCTAGCGTCCGACAGACTGTTTCGTTCTTTATCGGATGGCCAATGAATATTCCTACGTCCGATAGGCTTTGCGTCTGGCAGCGACCAGTGAGCTCAGAAAATCTTCTTGAGAATGATCGGACGGCCGATGCATGTTTTTTGCGTCCAATGGGCTTGCGTTCGACAGCGACCAGAGAGTTCAAAAAACTTCTTGGATATTATCGGATGTCCGGTGGGGTTGATGTGCGTCTGAAAGAAGTGTCCGATAGATCCCCTGTCTATCGGACGTCCGACACATCAAGTTGAGCGTCCGATAGAGATGCTTCGAGTTTTATCGGATGTCCGATACAAAGTATCGAGCGTCCGACAATCAACAGACCCATATACTTCTCTTGATAGGATTCTTCAACAAGATTCCTTACATTGATGACCTGTGCTGCAATAATCTCAATGGAAAATGTTAAACCAATTTCTTCAATTGTTTTGTAATTGTCAAAATTAGGATCACGATTAACATTCTCCCCCTTTTCGATGATGACAAAACAATTGAATGTGATTTGAAAAATAATGTATCAAAAAACGCTCCCTTACTTGAATGCCTATCTAGTGGCTAAGCATATGGCTTGCATAAATAGTGTAATTTAGATGATTAACAAGCTCCCTCTTACTTGATTACTTCTACTCTTTTGATTATTCAACAATCAAATTCAATGTGTAGGAATTCAAATCACAGATTTTTTTCCCCCTTTTTGTCATCACACATGAAATCTTCCATACCAAATGTGCTTGCAATATTATACCATCAGCAACATTCCAAATCCAAATAGAATTTCAATATTATACCATCAAGATTCCAATACTTCAATCCATAGCAGTCCAAATTCAATATTAAAACACCAAAATCCAAATTCATTCAAACACAGCCAATGAGAATGCATTACTATTATACCATCAAGTTCATCACACAAACTCAGCACATATATGAAAGGAAGTCAAAGTCACCAAATTAATATAACTGCAAACGAAGTTAAAAAAGTACTAGAGTACTGATTCTCCACAGCAGTACAGCAGAAAACAGCAAAAGAGTTTAATACACTTCCATCATTAGCAAAAGAGAACAAAAAGAACTTGTGCAATCTAATTGTGAAGTGCAAGTGCTTCTTAAAGTGCCTAAAGTGTGAACGTGGATCTTATTCCAGGTCGTCTTTGGATTAGCCGATAATTTGAGTTATCTTCTTCTTCAGTCTCTTAACCATCTTTCTCTTCCTCTTCCACAGTGACTGGTTCTTTTCCCTTTTCAGATGTTGAGGGATCGAGCTGGGGTGTTGGGGATTCAGTCACGTCTTGAATTTCCAATGTAGGGTCAGGTCGGGGTTCCTTTGCTTGAGAGGCACTTTCATCCATGGGAGGAGGAAACAACAAATTCCTTTTGTCCAAGAAATCAGATTTTTGTTCGGATATCATGGTTAGCATAAGACCATGTTCAAGGAGAAGAACATGACTCTTGAGTTCAGTGAGCAGTTCAATGATCTCAGATTGAGGAGAGATTTTAAACACAGACTTCCCAGGATGGATGGATGGACCAGGAGTGAATCGAAGGGTTTTGGTGATACTAGGAGAGATGGGAGTGTCGTGACCCTTCTTGGAACGTGATTCAGATGCAGCTTCTTTAGTGCACCAAGCACCATTAAAAAACTTCAAGTTTTTCCTTTCAAAATAGGATTTTGAAAAAATAGATGTGGCTGTATCCTTTGGACATACACCACTGATGGGAACTTTGAAATGCTCAAAAATAGGAGTTAAAAACTTTCCATAAGACAATTTTCGTCTTGTGTCAGTGCAAAGTTTCATTAAAAACTTGCACATGACAAAACCAAAATCAATCCTGATTTTTTCAATAAAACAGTAAAACAAATATAATTCCATCTTATTGGCATCCGTACGATGGCCATCAGTAGGTACAAGCAAGTTTGATATGATGGAGAAAATGATAAGATTTTTCGGACTTAAATCCTCCAATTTAGCATCCATAAGGGTTTGAAAGGGAGATTGAAAATATGTCATCAATTTTTCAGCATTGAAATGATTTATGCTAGTTGGATTTTCCTCATAAGAAAAGAAATTGGCAATCTTGCTCTTGCAGCCAAATTCGATGGTTGTTTTCAAAATCTCATTAACTACATCAGAGTCAAACACTAAATCAACACCATTTACACGAGATTTCAGTTCATCACGAGAGTTTCCTTTCCTAAGATTAGCAAAGAACTGGTACAGCATATCTGGATAGTAGATGTTTGACATGGTAATGATATAAGACCATTTTTGGAATTCAAAAAGCCTAAGGTCTGAATCAAGATCAATTTTCCTAAATTCAGAGGGGTCAATAGACCTTTGAATAATGAAGCTTTTTTGAGAAAATAAAGCAAATCTAGACTCAGCTTCATCATCAATAAACTTAGGCAAGGAAGTGGGTTCTATGATAACCTGAGGGTTTGTTTGAGTGGTACGGGTTGTCTGAGCAGTAGCAGAACCACGTCTGGTCCTTGATGAAGTTCGTTTGGCCTTTGGAGTAGGAGCATGTTCATCTCTCAAAGTTCGTTTGCGTCCGGTAGCTGAGGAAGCTCCACAAGTTCGCACCATAGTGTAGTGTGTGTGTGTGTGTTTTGAGCAACGATGAAGAGACTACGTGAGATGCAGAGTGTTGAACCAGCAATTGTGATCAAAATGTATCGATTAAGCAGTCCAGAAAGAGGAGAAATGAGGTTTTAGGGTTTCGGTTGTGATTTGGGGGTGGAGAGATGTGTGATTTATAGTGAAGACAATGAGTGATTTTTAGTCCGCAATGGGTTAGAGAGAAAGTTTGAGCTTTCAATTTTGAAAAATAATGTAAATTTAGCTGGGAAATTGGAATTTTGAATTCGATTGGTTGGGGAAGGTGCGTCCGAATTAATGAGGGTTGATTGATGGAAATGAAATGATATGACCTGATAAAGTGTGACTTTTCGTGTGTCGGACGTCCGAACGTCGTGAAGCATCCGACACATCCGTCCGATAGCATTTTCTGGAAAATGACCAAGAACACCGGACGTCCGTTCATCAGGGTTGGACGTCCGATAGGATTCGACTAGAAATACTTAAGAGTCCTTTTCTAAAATGCCCAATTTCGAACGAAGATAAGCAAATTGATCTAAGGGCAGGGCTTTCGTGAAAATGTCAGCAATTTGATCTTTTGAACAAACATAATTCACACAAATTTCACCTTTTTGAACAAGATCACGAATGAAATGATGTTTAATGTCTATGTGTTTTGTCCTAGAATGTTGAATGGGATTTTTTGTCAAATTTATGGCACTAGTGTTATCACAGAATATAGGCATATTATCATATGTTAAACCAAAGTCATTCAAGGTGTGTTTCATCCATAGTAATTGAGCACAACTTGCACTAGCAGCAACATATTCCGCTTCGGTTCTTGACAAAAAAATAGCATTTTGTTTCTTACTAAACCAAGAGACTAAACAATTTCCAAGAAAATGACATGAACCACTTGTACTTTTTCTATCAATCCTACAACCACCAAAATCAGCATCCCTATATCCACACAAGGCAAATTCATGACATTTAGGATACCAAAGACCAAAATTCATAGTTCCTTTTAAATAGCGAAAAATTCTCTTAACGGCATTCAAATGAGATTCTTTTGGACAAGATTGAAAATGAGCACATAAGCACACAACAAACATAATATCCGGTCTACTTGCGGTTAAATAGAGAAGGCTTCTGATCATACCTCTATATTTTTTCTCATCTACATTAGTTCCTTCTTCATCCTTTTCAAGCTTGGTGGACGTACACATTGGTGTTCCCACTTGCTTTGAATCTTCCGTGCCGAACCTCTTGAGAAGCTCTTTAGTGTACTTAATTTGATTGATGAAGGTTCCTTCACGCGTTTGAAGAACTTAGAGTCTGAGGAAGAAGTTCAATTCTCCCATTAAACTCATTTTGCATAATGGTGGAAAAATTCTTGCACAAACGCTCATTAGTAGCACCAAATATAATATCATTAACATAAATTTGCACAATAAGGAGATCATTTGATTTTTGTTTTGTAAAAAGAGTAGTGTCTACAATGCCTCTTTTGAAACCATTTTCAATCAAGAAACCACTTAAACGTTCATACCAAACTCTAGGGGCTTGTTTTAGACCATATAAGGCTTTTGATAGCTTAAACACATGGTTAGGAAATCTATCACTTTCAAAACCGGGAGGTTGATCCACATAGACCTCTTGGTCAATAAAGCCATTTAGAAAAGCACTTTTAACATCCATTTGATACAATTTAAAACCTTTGAAACAAGCGAATGCAAGAAACATTCTTATAGATTCTAATCTAGCTACAGGAGCAAAAGTTTCATCAAAATCTATACATTCTTCTTGAGCATACCCCTTAGCTACCAATCTAGCCTTATTTCTCACTATGTCACCTTTGTCATTTAGTTTATTTCTAAACACCCATTTTGTGCCAATGATAGGATAATTTTGAGGTTTTTCAACTAAAGTCCAAACATTATTCCTTTCAAATTGATTTAATTCCTTTTGCATAGCTACTATCCAATAATCATCTTTCAAAGCATCATTAATGTTTTTAGGCTCAATATGAGAGACAAATGCAAAATTGTCAAGTAGTGGTTTTGATGAAGAATGAGTTCTTACCCTTTCGGATGGATCACCAATAATCAAGTCCTTAGGATGATTTTGAATGAATTTCCAAGCTTTAGGAAGATCCTTTGGTGCATCATCATCCATGTCTTCTTCATCTAGCATCCGGTTTCCTTGAGAACCATTTTCCTTTGAATTTTCTTCCACTTCACCATTGTTTTCTTGTTGAAGTGTAAGCTTTTCAAGTTCCTTTTGAGTACCTACATCATCATCTACACAAGTACGATTGGAAGAATTGTCATTAGATTCATCAAATGTAATATGTATTGCTTCTTCAATCACAAGAGTTCTTCTATTGTAAACTCTATATCCTCTTTTATTTTCACAATATCCCAAGAAAATACCTTCATCGTTTTTCTTATCAAATTTTCCAAGGTGTTCCTTAATATTTAAAATAAAACATTTGCATCCAAAAACTTTAAAATAACCAACAATTGGTTTTTTATCAAACATCAACTCATAAGAGGTTTTGTTCAAAATTGGTCTTAACAAAACTCTATTCATTACATAACAAGTCGTATTTACGGCCTCCGCCCAAAAATATTTTGGTAAATCATTTTCACTTAACATGGTTCTTGCAGCTTCAACAAGTGTTTTATTTTTTCTTTCAACAACACCGTTTTGTTGGGGTGTTTTACAGTAGAAAATTCATGAGATATCCCATTGTGATCACAAAATTCTGGAAAGCCACAAAATTTAAATTCCGAACCATTATCACTTCTAATTTTAATAATGTGTAAACCAAGTAAATTTTGCACTTTTGCAAATAGGGAAACAAAACTTTTGAAGGCATCATCTTTGTGAGCAAGAAAAATAGTCCATGTATATCTAGAATAGTCATCAACAATTACAAAACAATATCTCTAACCTCGTAGGCTAGCAATTTGTGTAGGACCAAATAAATCAAGATGTAAAAGCTCCAATAGTTTAGATGTAGAAATGTTTCTTTTAGGTTTAAAAGATGTTTGGTTTGTTTGCCAAATTGACATGCATCACAAACCTTATTCTTTTCAAACTTAATCTTAAGCAAGCCTCTAACAAGTTCCTTTTTGGAAATTTCATTTATCACATCCATGTTAAAATGACAAAGTCTTCTATGCCACAACCAAGAGTCTTCGTTTGAAATCTTAAGACATTTAAAACTAGAAGAACCAATTTTCTCAAGAACTACAACATAGATATCATTGAACCTTTTTCCTTTGAAAATGATATCACTACAACAAACATCAAATTTAGTGACAACATCTTGTGACAACATCTAATTTTATCATAAATAAGTTAACTTTAATGACAATAATTCTTATTGTCTTATAATATTAACTTTTTGGTGACAACTTGTGCTATTGTCATTAGTAAAACACATATTTTTGTCAATAATTATGAACATTAACCAAGTGACAAGAAAAATCACTTAAATGTTGTCACAAAATTTTTAGCTGAGACACTCCCTATTTTGTGAAAAATAACTCCACCTACAAAAGGTGAAATGAAAACAAAAAGGAAAATAGTAAAGATTTTCTGCCCTATCGCTCTCTCCTCCTTCTCTTCGCACATTCTCGAGCCCTATCGCTCTCTCCCTTTCCCCGATCTCTGCAGTAGAGTTCAACCCTAATTTCCACTTCTATCTCCTTCCGTTTAATCCTTTCTCCCTGTCTTTCTCAATGTTTCCACTTCCATCACCTCTTTGAGAAAATTTTATAAGATTCAATACAGATTTATCACAATTTCGTATTATTTCTCAATTCTAAGCATAACAGCGGTGCAGATGGTGAAGGAATTCGAGATTTGCGAGTAGAAATTGCTTCTCCAAGCAAAGCTATCTAACGGAACCCTAGGTAATTAATCTCATTGCTTCAAATTTAGAGGTAATTTAACTTCCTTAATCTCTTTTCTTTTTTCCTACGACTTTTAATTTATATGGAAATTTTGACGCATAGAAGGAGATTAATATAAAACTCGGAGTAATTGATCTGTAACACGGATTCGTAAATTTAATGTGATTTGAAGTGGAATTATGGAGCTGTTGTTTAGCTCTTATTTTTGCTCTTACCTTTCTTTTGGCCAACTGATTAGCGTATGCATTGATTTTGCATTGCTTTTGGGTTGAAAACATAGAGGCTAATCAAGACGTAGGACTAGAATCGAGTTCAAACCTCTATGTGTTAAAATTCGTGAGGTTTTGGATAGCTCTTATTCGTGCTTGACTGTTTGCACCTCTAATTGGGGGATGAATGCCAGGACAGTTGTTTTGTGCAAATGTAGATGTAAACTTATGAATGGATGTCATAGCTTTTTTATATCAATATAACAGCGATATGGCAAGAGTACTGTTTTATGTCAATTTTTCCATAAACCTGGAAGTCTCTTTCTTGGATATTTTTGTTACTTTTTCTAGTATGTCATGAATCAATATCTGAATATGCTTTTCTTGGTGTATGTTGTGGGTCCAATATTGCATTGTGCTTCTTCAACCACCATATGTCTCTTTCTTGAATCTTGAACCCTGGTTGAGATGTGTAGGTTTCACTGCAAAATCAGATTTAGATGCGGAATAGAACTGACTCGTAGCACCAACTAAAATCTGTTTGTCTTGTTAGTTATTCAACTAGCTTATCTCTCTTTTGAATTCACATAAAACTAGTTCAGGTTTTATGCGTAAACATGTAATTCATCCCTTAAAATTGTAATCTTAATTCTTTATTTAAAAAAAAAAAGAAATTTTGTTCAACTTCCATAGAAGTTCTGAGACATACATAAACAATCAATTCTAATCAGGACCATACTAAGAGCAGAAATTAAAATGTGGACATAAAAATAGGTGGCATAATAATAATATTAATCATCAAGGACAGACTAGAATGGATTAGATGTTCACAAGTCACAAGAATGGGTTTTGATAGCCACCTAGTTCAGCAGGCTTCTTTTTGTCTTTGCTTTCCACTGGGCTACTGAATTGTTCTGCTGACCTTTATTCAACTCTGGCTTCCTAACAGAACAGAGCTGCACGTCATGCTAGCTACAATAGGTACAATCTTTGTATAATGATTATGCATACCAGAATATCAAACACTTAGGGGCACTCTTGTTGCTTAAAATATGCTGACTCTAGCTTTTTCCTGTGCTAAGTTGCTTCAAGGGTGTTTTCTGTTGCTTTGTTTATCTGTATTGTGACAATAAATTTTCTTTTTGAAAATTATTCTGAAGAAATGCCAATTAAAACTTCTTAAACCTTTCAAAGAATCATTTTTTAAGCACATTTGGATAAGCTTAAGAACACTAGAACAGGCCATTAACTGTAAGCATGAAGCCTGATTTTAAACTTCAAACTCATTACTGCATATAGATCTTTGGTAAGCTTTCACCGTGTTGAATCGATGTGGTTGTCTCCCTTTAGAACCAATTATAGGCAAAATAGATTTGTAAACCCAAGATTCTGTAGTAGATGCTATTCTGTTACTACTTTTTTCTCTAAAGCTTCTAAATGTTTATTGAGTTTTTAGTTTTGTGTATAACTGCATGAGACAGGATAAGTCTATATATTTCAAGTATACATAACAAGTATATTTCATGATTTTCTTAGTCCTCTTGCCATTCTTTCTATTTCCCAGTAGGGGTTATATTCCAATGGACCTTTTGGTTTAGCTAATGAGCTGTCTCATAGGCTTCTTTGGTGGTTGATCATTTTGTTGTGATATTGGGCTTTGAAACTGCAGAATTGTTGAATGGACTCCTTAATATACCTTACTACTTCCTGAGTTTTCTGTCCTAAAACAATTTAATGATCAACCTGTGTGTCTAAACTTGAATGGCTGTCTCATTATTCTTAATTAACAAAAAGTGTGTTTAATGTTTGCTGTAGAAATTTCGAGTCCAGTTTTTGTCTCAAATTGTGGCCTGAAATTCGATTAGAGATAAGCTAAAATGGGATTTGCAAGCCTACAAATATGGGTGTGTGACCTGCATTCCGATTTTCTTCATATAATTTGGTATTTTTATTCAACTTTCACCGCAAAATATAATTCGTTATTTTTTCACATTTGAACTCAGCTTCGATTACACCTATAAAATTGTATTGTTTTGTTCATTTTGAAATTAAGAACACCCTTGAACTTGTAATATTGTTGTTGGGCTTGTTAGGCAAAACTTAGGTTATTACATCGAATCCCTTTCCTTGCCTAGCTACTAGATACATGAGTACGTATTTAAATTCAATCAACTTATTCAGATGTATACCACGCATCGTATTTGAATTTTTTTTAATTTCTGGCCAAGCTGTAGATTTGTACTATTTTGTGATTATTTGTGGTTAATTCTATAAGTGGCATTCTTGAAGCCGAAGTTGGAGGCGAGAGTTTTGGGGATTTGTGTTATAGTAAGCTCATAGTAATTTTATGCTCTTTCCAAAACGTAAGTTGTTAGGTTCGTGATTTCTTTATTGCTCTTTTTTGATCTTCTATTAGTAGTTATGACTTTCACAATTTGATTTTGCAGTATATTCATGAATTTTTTTTCCTGTCTTGCAATAGATGAAAATAGTGGTTTTCTACTGTCGACTTGTTATATGTATAATTTAAAGATGAATAAGCTGTGGTAATGGTACATTATTATGACATCAATTGTTGCCAAAAGCAGATTTGCATGAACTAAATGGCATGTTAATTTGAAGAATTCACTGTGGTTATATAACTCCAAGAGTCTGTTGTCAAATAGAATTCTTTACAAATCAAAGAATTGTTCCTAATGAAAAACCATAGGTGTCAATTAGACACTTCAGATTCCATTCGAAGGTGCTATCAGGTTTGAGATTTTTTATTTTATAAAAAAAAAAACACAACCCCACCCACAAATAAATTACTATAGTTTGCAGTGGCCATTCATCTAATCTTAGTACCTCATAAATTACTAAGATTTGTGATTGCTTTATTTAAGGGAAAAAAAAAGGTTTGTGGGTGCTAAGAGGAATTATATGGAGCTCTCAGCATCACATTCCGAAGCAATTTCTTCCGCACTTACCAAGTTTAGTTTACTGAAGATCAACTCCTTTAAAGCTTGTCTTAATGAAATATTTCAAATGAGGACATGGAAATGGTGCACATTGGCGGTCCGCATATCGATGGAGCCCATGACTTGTCAAAGCGAGCAACAAATCAACCTTTGATTACAATCATCCGCTGCACTCTGTTATTAAAAGGGTTTCCTTCATTCAAACATCTGCGAAGCAGAATCTTTTTTTTTAATCTTAGCCTAATGATTTTAAAGTATTGGCATAAATATTTTCACTGGATCCTTCAAATTTAAATCCAGCACATTATTACGCCAAATCGAGAAGTAGTGGTTGACCCAACAAATGTACCATTTTGCATGCTGGCATCTCTCAAAAATTTCCAACATTTTTAGTGCCAATTGTTGTATGCTGCTTAGGAGGCCAGAATTGATGCCTGATTGGTTGATTGAATAAGGATGCCTTTTTGTGGTGGTGATTATGTATATCATAGCTTTGGTGGCCAAGATGTGTTTACATTCTAAGTAATTATTTCTCTTGGATTTGCTTTGTTACATCTAGGTTGTTATTGAAGATGTTATCTGTGACGTTCCTAGGTGTTTAGTGCTTCGGCATTTGCATTCCTTTCTTCTTTCTTCCCTTAGAGCTTGGTCAAAGCAGTTTGGTTTCTTTTCCTTCTTAAGGCTTTGATGTCAAATTCAATTGTTGAAAAGTAATTGTCATCATATTTGAACTGTTACTTGATTTCTTCTTATTTTCATATTTGGAACACTATTTCTGCATTGAACTTTATGACAAGCTTTTCTTAATTGTTTTCTCAGCAAAGAAGTTAGTAATTTCCTTTGGTCCAATGTTACCTTGTTTTGCATGAGGATGGACTAGCTTTCTTTTTGTTCTGGACTTAAGTTTATCTAGATTTAAGAATTCATGTTTTAACTGTACAATCTGTCTAGGATTTGAGTTGCCCACATTTCTTGAGTCTAGTTTTACAGTCAGTAACATGAATCATACCCACTTTTGTCTTCTCTGCGTTGCATCTTAATGTTGATATGGAGGCAAGTGCCAAATGCTGTCAAAACTATTGGTCTGGTTCATGACTTGATTTGCTGGGAAGTGCCTATCATAATAAAATTATATGGTTTGTTGCTAGGAGTGCAGACATTTTTATCACTTCCTGATATACCTTTTAACAGTTTAAAGGGGAATCTGTCTTAGGTTGTTTGTAAGTGTCATCACAAAGAGATGTTCTCAATGGTTATGACTTAGATATCATCCTTAAAGGTATTGACACAGCATAAAACCCATAAGCCCTATTAATTATTGCATTTTCTTGCTAATTATTATGATTAGAGTTACAAAAAGTATTTTGCTAGTTCTTTTTTTTTTTTCTGGGGTTGCGAAATGGGATATATTATTCATGTGTTGTATGGATTTTTTGATGTCTAAGAATATGAAGAATAAAGGTCATTACTGAATAGTTTAACGTACATTTTGTCTTTGTTATTTGCAGTCAACATTTGACAATCTTTTTTCCTACGACTTTTAATTAATCTCTTGTAATTAATCTGATTTATGGTAATTGCATTGTTATACTCTCTGATTTGGCTTTTATGTCAAAAGCTTTTAGAGATGCTCCTACCCATGCTTTTGTTCCACACTTCTTGTCACAAATCCCAAATCTCTTTAGCCACTTGACCCTTTTGTTTTGATCGATGTTGGTAGTTTCAACATTACTGAATGGCTCTGAATCTAAACTAATTCTTGGACACAGTTCTGTTTTTGGTTCCGACATCAAATTGCCTGGATTTTGCCTTGGAGAGTCAACATTTGAAATCCAGACTTTGATGTTTTGCTTTTAACTGAATATTTCTGAAAACTGTTGCCCTTTTGAATGCCCCTCTTTAGTTTTTATGTGCAATGAATTGCTAAAATGAAGAGCTTTTGTCACTTTTAATCCCAGAGTTGGCTCTCTTAGTTGTGTTCCAGTTGTTGGTTGTTAGAATAGCCGCTATGAATTCCAAGATGCCAGTTTTGGATAATGCAGATCTTCGATAGGATGATTTAGTGAAGTTTGTAATGTTTGAAAGCTGAAATGGACAGTGGAAAGAGTAGTTGTCATTCTAAATAATTTTCAAGGTTTATTTGCTGAACATTTGGACAGTCTGTGATTTTACTGTTGGTAAATTTGCTTGAGAACTTAGAGCCAGCAGCCATTATTCCAGTTTATGCATGCCCACAAGTTTATGCCAGCCATAACAAATTTCAGGCATTCTATTTCGCAAGCAAAGAGGGAAGTCTATCTATCAACATCAGAATCTGCCCATGCTATTTTCAACTTTTTGCTGTTCTTCAACTTTTGTTGCTTTGCTTCTGTTGTTGGTTTCCTATTTTTCGTAGAGGACAGAAAACTGGAATATGGTGTGGTGGGCAGAGGTGTGGTGGGGCAATGGGATATGGTGTAAAACTGTAAATTGAGTAGCATGTCCAGTTGCTATTGAATCATTGCATTAATGTCTCATAATAATCGTTGGCAAAAATCTGGAAGTGTGCAGTGCTTTAAGTGTTTCAACGGATTATCTAATTAGAGGTGGTGATACAAGCAGGAAAAAAAAAACTGTTGTTCCCTTTTCCATAACTATATAAGATAAGTTTTGCTACTATTCCAGAAGACTAGGAACTTATATCTGTGTCTTGGTGAATGGTTTTTTTAATTAAATGACACTATGGTTGTTTAGTGTCCCCTTAATTTTCTGCTTCTTGCTTCTCTGTCTTCCCTTAGTTTTCTGCTACTTGATTTAAGAGTTTAGTGACATGTTATCTTCTCAAAATTGTTTTGTAGGAAAAGTGTCAATTTGAGAATCAGGCTTACGTTAAAAAAGCTATACTCTGGCAGTTCAATTCACAATACCGCAATCACCGCTATAGGCTTCACAAAATGTTTGAGAGGGGAATCACACCCAAGGATATTGATCTGAAGATCGGCATTATCTCAAGACTTATTTTTCTTGAAGAAGTTTCAAGTGATTAACTACTTGCATTAGTGTTCGAGATTTTTATTCCTTTTTAGTACAAACCTAATACTTTATACAACACTATTGTAGGTGATGAGTGCTCGGAACAAGAAAAAGCGAGCACAAAGAAATTGTTGGACATTCACTGGCACAAAATCTTTTGCTAGAATTCTGTAGAAAAGGTAAAAATTTTTAGTTTTCAGAACACTTGTAATAACTAGCAGTGACAATGCTTTTTAATAACCAACAATGACATTTAAAAACTGATTTATGCAGAAAGCTGAAACAGGGGAAGAGCTTGGCCCAATTGAGTTGTACAAAGTGACCCATTATAATGCAGTAAAGGGTCAATGGACATTTGAACTGGCTATGAAGAACTATGTAAGAAACTTGCTGAAAGTTCTTTTTTGCTTTCTTAATCTCCTAAAAATACAAATGAGGTGAAATTTTTATGCATAACCAGGAGGAGATGAAACAACGTCAATCGGAGAGTGAAGACGGATCAGATCTTCTTATTCAAGAAGAAATTTGCTCATCTATTCTGCTGCCTAAGTCTGATATATATGGAAGGGAGAGGTCCAAAGCCAAACTCATCACAAGCAAAGACAGTATCAAGAAGAGTTGGAAGAAACTAGGAGAAGGGCATCAAATGCTGAACAAAGAGCTGAAGAAACACAAAAAATAGCTCAAGAATTGATTGAACAAGTTCAAACACAAAAATCAGAGATACATGAGTTAAGGGAACTTCTTCATGCTTCTCAAAGATCAATAATGAAACAATGCAGAAAATGTTTGAAGATATGGTTAGATCCATGCATGTACCAAATCCCTTTTGGATGTCAACAATCAAATCTGGTATGTGATTCCTTTTTTTTTTTGGGCTACTTTTGCTTGATTAGGCTGTTGAGACAATATTATGCTAGACTTATCCTAAATTATAGTGCAGTAAAATGGGGGAAGGAGACGGTAAAATAGAAAGTGATCTTATGAGTGGTAGTTCATACGCTAATATGGATATTGCATTTCAAACTTTGTAAAACCAGTCATGATTAGTTGCTCATTTTCCCTTTTTCACTTGACTTGTTTGCAGCCCTATCTGTTATCAGGGCTAAGTATTCTTGAAGAACACCTGGCTCTTTAAACTCCTACTCCTGCCCAAATTCCATCTGCAGTACCAGTCCTTTATCCCTCTCAAAAATTTAGTACCTCAGCTTTGCTTTAACTTAAAGGTGCACTGCAACCAAATCCTTATACATATCAGGGACTTGGAAAGTGATTCCCATATCTGTCTTTGATAAAATTTCCCATTTCAGTGCCCTTGGCCTCCTAATTAGAAGTTCTTACTACATGAGTCCTTTCTGCAGAAACAGAGAGGTTTTAGTTCAGAGCTGTTAGCGTCTGTCAGGGTCTTTAGTTTGGAGCTGCTGGCTTCCATCTTCTCTTTCAAGAAATGCCTATCGTAGCTAGAAAAGAACATGAGCAGAAGAGAGAAAAGAAGCAGATTTGGAGAAAACAATTTGGAGTTGTATTGATTGGTAGAAGGTTTTACAAATGAAATCCAAGCTAACTTACTCTATAGCCATGCTCTTATTTTTAATTGTAAACTAACTTGTAGCCAACTATCGATAAGGCGAAATTAACTCAACCGGCTATAGCAACTAATTCAATTAAAGCTAACTTTCCCTTTCAAGTGTTCACAAGGATTAAGTAGTCATCCAGGTCATAATAGGGATTGGGGAAGAAGAAGATTTAATCAAGCATGAAGATTACAAAACATTCTTGGTATAATCGTTTCACCGGTTTACATTCCTATGAATAACAATGAACTGTTTCTTGCATCTTGATCATGAGGTTCATTGCAATACGGTGCAGGGGTATTTGGTGGTCTGTAAATGTAAATCAGGATTGGCTGATAATTTGTTGTGCGAATTGTTTTTACATCTTTTTCTTATTTCTCCAATTTATTCATGACCATGTTTCTTACTTTCATGCTCAGGTGCTTATGTTTCAGATTGTGCATTGAGCATGAGATCAAATCCTTGTTAAAACTTGCTGTAAAGTGACCTGCAGAAGTGACCTGTAAAGAGACCTGCAGAAGTTATTTTTGGTTCAATGGATTTTGCAACATGACAATCTGCTTGCATTTTTAATACTTAGCAGCCAGAATTTTAGTTGTTGGAGTCACTTCCTAAACAAAATGCTGAAATGCCTCTCTCATAGCATTTTTTAGACTTTATACCAATAGTTGGTATGAAACATTCATCTTGTAATGAATTGGTGCAAGTATTCTTGTAGTAGATAATGTACTTGAAATTGGATTGTCATATTGGATTGGTTGTATTGCTTTTTGTCAATTTCATGTTGAAATATTGGATGAAAGTGATGTTTTAAATGGGTCAAGAATGGTTTGAATGTTATTAGATAAGTTTTTATTTAAGTGATAAATGAGTTGTTATCACTATTTTGGCACTTAAAAGTTGTCACTATAAAGGTCTTATGTGACAACTTTTTGTTGTTTAATGACAATAAAATGCCTATTTTATGACAATTTAAGTTGTCATTGAATGGGTTGAATTTGTGACAACTTTGATTCTTGTCACATTACAAGTGACAAGGCCTAAAAAGTTGTCACCAAGGGAATTAGTGACAAACCTACAGTGACAAGATAGTGACAACATTTTTTTGTCACTCAAAACAAAAAGTGACAACTTTTAGTTCTTTAGTGACAACAAGAGTTGTCACTAAAACTCTTACTTCTTGTAGTGTATTGAATTTTGAGTCAAGAACTAGACATTCATGCTTTTTGAATAAAACAAACAAGTCTTTATCACATAATTGACTAACACTAAGCAAATTATAACCTAAATTATCTACTAAGAGAACATTATGCACAAATGTTTCACCATTCTTACCAACATCACCTACTCCAATTGTTTTGGCTTTCATGTTGTCTCCAAAAGTCACCTTTCCACTTGATTTTGATTTGAGCTTGATGAATTGTGATGGATCACCTGTCATATGCCTTGAGCATCCACTATCAATGAACCACTTTGATTCTTTTATAGCTTTTTCAATTTTCACCTCATTGTCACCAATTGCCATAAAAGCGATTTGAACAGATTCCTCTTCTTCTTCAATCTCTCCTTCCGAGTTTCATTCATTCCAAGTAATTTGAAAGTTATTGAACCTTGGTTTTCTTTCATTCTTCATTTATTTCTTCTTCTTTGTTGGACAATCAGTCGCATAATGACCAGGCTGCCCACACTTGAAGCACTTATCTCCTTACTTCTTGTTGAGATCTTGTCTTCCTTTGTATTTTGTGTTGAATTGATTATGATTTTGATTGCTAGGTCTACCCTTTCTGAATATTCTTTTGTTGAGTATCCTTTTGAAACTTTTGGTGATGAGTGCAAGATCACTATCATCACAATCACCATCTTCTTCATCTAGTGAGGCCGAGTCATCCTCATCTTGAGCAGCTTTTAGAGCAATGCTTCTTTTTGCTCTTGCCTCCTCTTCATCTTGTATCTTGATTTTAAGTTTCAATTCATAAGATGTTAGAGAATTAATAAGAGACTAAATAGACATAGAATTCAAGTCTTTGGCTTACTCAATAGCAGTTACTTTGTTCTCCCACTCTTTAGGTAGAGCATTCACAATCTTTCTATTCTTTTCACCAAGGGTGTATTCTTTATCCAACACCTCTAAATCCTTAATAAGATCATTGAATCGACAATACATTTTGTCTATGTTTTCATGAGGTTCCATTTTGAATGATTCGTATTTAGTGACTAAAATGGACTTCTTTTGTTCTCTCACATACTCACTACCTTCATGAATCTCCTTTAACTTATCCCAAATTTCTTTGGCAGATTTACATCCTGTCACTCTAATGGATTCATTTGAATCTAGTGCACTATATAGAACATTCATGACTTTTGCATTGGATGTGAGATTTGCCCTATCCTCATGAGTCAACTCATTCCTTGTTTTTAATCTACGAACATGAGTAATAGGATCATCAATAGTAGCAGTATAAGGACCTTCATTAACAATAAACCATAGATCAATGTCAATAGATTGCAAGAATATAATCATACGTTCTTTTCAACTAACATAATTTGATCCATTGAACATAGGTGGCCTAGTGACTGATTGACCTTTTACAAACATGGCATTGTTGGTTGTCATCTTTACTCTAAGCGGTTAAGTTTGATCCTAGAGACAAAGCTCTGATACCAATTGTAAGGCCCAAAGACAACCTAAGAGGGGAGGTGAATTAGGTTGATTAAGAACTAATCAAATAGTGCCCCTTTTCATGATTAATAGTAACTTTTTACTCAATTAATTTGACAAGCAAATAAGCAATCAAGACCAAGAAGTATAGGTGATATTTCAATCAATGAATTCATAAAGTAAGCTAAAAAATAGAATGATAGAAAGCAAACCAAACTTCTTCAAAGCTCCACTTGAGCTTGAAGAAAAATCCTCAATTTAAGCAACTTCAACTTGATGAAATTCGATCAACTTTGTGTACAGTGGAAGGATCACTTCCTCCTTGCCCCAAGCTGCACTTAGTCAAGCTAGGAAGTTTTACACTCTTACAGAAAACCCTCACAAAGCTACACTTTTGATGAACTCACTCACAATTGAAAAGCTTGCTAATGAACTCACACTTCAAGACTAACAATTCTTACTCAATGAGTATTTTCTTGCTAAAATCACTCTTAAGAACTTGTAATCTAAGTGTACAACAGTTGCTTTGAATTTCAGACAAGGCATGATTTATAGGAGACCAAAAAGTGCCTTGGTATTGAGGTCAACGGATAGAAGAAGTTGAAGAGTCAACTAGCCGTTGGAGCTATCGGACGTCCGACACCATGTTGTGCATCCGATGCTAGCGTCCGACAGACTGTTTCGTTCTTTATCGGATGGCCAATGAATATTCCTACGTCCGATAGGCTTTGCGTCTGGCAGCGACCAGTGAGCTCAGAAAATCTTCTTGAGAATGATCGGACGGCCGATGCAAGTTTTTTGCGTCCGATGGGCTTGCGTTCGATAGCGACCAGATAGTTCAAAAAACTTCTTGGATATTATCGGATGTCCGGTGGGGTTGATGTGCGTCTGAAAGAAGTGTCCGATAGATCCCCTGTCTATCGGACGTCCGATACATCAAGTTGAGCGTCCGATAGAGATGCTTCGAGTTTTATCGGATGTCCGATACAAAGTATCGAGCGTCCGACAGTCAACAGTCCATATACTTCTCTTGATAGGATTCTTCAACAAGATTCCTTACATTGATGACCTGTGCTACAATAATCTCAATGGAAAATGTTAAACCAATTTCTTCAATTGTTTTGTAATTGTCAAAATTCAGGATTACGATTAACAATAATAACAAAACTCTTAAATTTCACTCTTCTCAATTGACACCAATATTAATACTCCCTATTTATAGATTAGGTGACTTGGTAAACAAGTCTTAGAACCACAATAAATTTTCTAAATAAATATTAATTCCTAAATAACAAAACTACTATAACTTGACTGCAAAAGAATTACTAAAAAGATTGATTTACTAGAACACTGCTAAGTAACAATATGGAAATTTCAAGTTTTGGATTTTGATTTAGTATGCCAACAATTTTGCTCCATCAATGGCTTGAATTGCCAATTTATTTGTACTTGTTGCTCCAAAAATCAAATCCCCACTTTAAGAATTCTTACAACTCGGTTGCTTCATTCGTGACATTACTTGGTTTCTACCTCCTCGCACATTGTTCCAAATTTAAGATAGTAGATTATTTGGATCCTACCTCATTGCAAATTGCTTTAGAAGTTTGCCCTCTTCGCACATTATCTGAATCTCGACCATTTCATTGAAACTCAAGTATCTTTCCTCATCTCATACATACATGTTCACCAATCAACTGGTGCTACATAGGACTGGCATACAACGATAGTGCCAGGATCTATGATTAGAGGGGACGTGACTGTACCTCGAAAGTGAAGTCATTATTATGTGAGTAAAAATTCAATTTACGATTATTTATTTATGTAGATTTTTTTTTTGTGCTTTGAATTTTCTAACATTATATCTTATTCAATTAGTGATCAATTCTGTACTATAATAACACCGAAAGGAGAAATGTTAAAAAGAAATTGGTTTCTACGAAAGCAATGTAATGAGAGATGAAGAATACTTTTCAAAGTATCAGGGGGCAATGCAATAAGGAAAGGTATTTTTAGAAAATGTACTTTGCCATGTCTGGCCACCTTGCCAAGGAGGACATGTATAAACAGAAAGACATGTTGAACGATATTTGGTTCAAGGAATGAATGAGCGAGTATTACTTATTCTTGAATTATTTACCTTAAATCATTTTTGGATGAGTAATCTCGTGATTCAGTATGTGGTTGACTTTATATTAGATGGGATGTTTTACAAAATAACTTCATATTGTTTATATTAGATGGGATGTTTTACAAAATAACTTCATATTGTGTTTGGTCAAATACAGGATGAGATTAGATTACTTATTTATAGACAAAAAATACCCTTTTTTGTAGATCTACAATTAGGAGTATTAATCAAATTTTGGTAAATCCAAAATTGACTTACATGTACACACACACACACACTATGTATAGACATGTACACACACTATGCATACACACATATACATACACACATATACATACATACATTAGTCGAATTAAACATGAGCTTGATATTAGTGCAACGCACATGTGAGTTTTATGTAGTCTAGAACCGAACTAATATATAACTTTTCTTATTTTGGATTGAATTCGACCTTATTAAATGGTCTCACAAGTCTCAACTTACATGTCTAACTTTTTATGAATTAAAATTGATGAAAAAATATGGTTATAAAATTAACTAGTAGGACCGAATTAGTATAAAATTTACTTTTGCTTTTACTAGGGGCAAATCAATCTAAAATTTTAATAGGACCAAATTAGCCAAAAATTTAACTTATTAACAATAGGGGTATATTAGTCCAAAATTTAGTTATCTCATTAATATGGGTAAATGGGCAAAACGTTTAATTTTGTTAATAGCATGAGCAAATTTGTCCAAAATTATGATATATCATTAATATAGGCAAATAGTCCAAATATTTATTTTTTTACTGGGAGCAAATTATTCCAAAATTTTATTATGTAATTAATAATGAAAAATTAGTCCAAATATCAAATACTATTATAGCAAAAAACTATGTTTATATAGTTGTTAGAATAATGCATTATTCTATTAGTAGAGGCAAATAAGTCTCACTTGTCATCATCACACCTTTTAATCATTTCAAAATAACTCGTAACACCTCTTTCTATGAGATTATTTTATCCCCCATATGGGGGATTAACTTGATTAGGTGGAATGCATCATTCCATATATACTCTTTCATCCCATGAACCAAACGAGCCTAGAAAATAGACAGCACTTTAAGCCTTACTGGAGAGAATCCATCGCATCAAGAGGCTTTGTGCATAATCTTTGGCAAAGAACAACATAATGGGCTTCCTAAAATGTATCCACTCTATTAAATCTCTTCAAGCTTATAAGCCATAATCTTCCTTAAATGCCCTTGATAATGTGCTGTACATTAATAAGTTTAAATTGGATTTTCCAGTTCTCTAATATTTGTAATTAAGCATTTTGAAGATGCATGAATATATCTACTTGTTGGGGTAATTTTAGAAACCTCTCCTAAGGTTTCTAACTATTTCACTTAGCTCCCTCAAAGTTTTAGAAATTGCACTTATCTTCCTTGATTTGGCACTTTTAGCAACTAGAACCTTAAAACAGGGTCAAATTTTTAATAAATATCCTAGAACACCCATATCTTATAAAGTTTAATTTATTCTTCTAAATAATTGCAAAGTAATTTGGCACAATTACAAAAAGAAAGAGTGTCAAGTTTTTCATGCCAATATTTATTATTTGATAATCAACTACAACAATGTATCTATCCCTAAAACAGGTAGCTTTTCATCGTACTTTTCACTAAAACAGACAATATCAATAGTTCCATATATTTTCTGTTGAAATATAAAGAGAAATGAAAAAAATGAAAAGGGGAAAAAAGTCACAAAACCCATCATTTTTTTGAGCAATATTGAGAGATTTTATTTATCAACACAATGAAGCATGTACACAAGGGACACAAAGGATACATCCCGGTTAACATCATTTATCTATTCTATTGCCCAAGGCACTTCCAGTTTGAATGCCATTCTAGGATAAAGTCTAGTTCTCCTAAGTTCTTGCGAAACTAGACCAAGAACTAGTAGCATACCTCATTGCGTCCACTATGCCCTTCGTACGTCCAGTGGTAATATTAGAATCTTAAGGCTAGTAATATCAATTTAAATGAACAAGGGAAGTATGTGCAATTTTTAAAACTTTAGGGGTGTTAAGTGAAATTACTGAAAAGGTTTCGGAAATCATCCCTTATTTGTTTTCATAGGTACAACTGGTGTAAGAATAAAATTTTTATTGGATGCCTCTTTGTGACAGGACAAAGGAATAGACGTGGTTGGATCAAAGTACTCTCTGAAAGAGTACTTTGTCAACATGGAAATTGATGGTTCCAGGATTGCAATGGGCAGTGTAGTAGAAGCTCTTAGCCACTGTGAGAAATGTTTGCTTGATATCAGCATCTAGATCGCTCGGGCTATTGGTGAGAACTCGTTTCACTAGTTCTTGCATGTCTGTTTCTATTGTGCTGATGCTTGTAATTTCAGCCATGTTTGCTCTTCCATTATCCATAACGTGTACCTGATGAAAAATGGAAGGCGTGCAATTATATTCTTCAGTCATTTCACCACAAAAGAATCAGTAAATCTAAGAAAAAAATTAAACATATTTGATTCATGAGATGTCTTGAGCAGTCACGTGTAATATGTAATGCTTGGTGGCTTTTTGCACCAATTTTCCTGTATTTTACCCAAACAGTCGAACACAAAGTAACTACTAAAAAAAATATGGAGTTGAGGCAGATCGGATTGAGTTACATGAAATTATGTATAGTCATTGTAATAGTTACAAACTGTGGTATAAATCTTACATTATCTTGTCCAGTGCGTGGATTTCGTTATTTTATTTGGCAAAAGTGTAAATTTGTTTTATACACTAAATGTTATAAGATGTTCACTAAATTTTGTAAACGTACACTAAACATTGTAAGAAGTATAACAATCAGACACGACGGCACTAAAATCATAACCCTATCTGCCTGTGTGTCGAGTACAGATTGTATTGTGTCTAACCTTTTTGTGCTGGAAATGACGAATTTTGCGACAAACTCTACTGGTGATTTCCAAAAGTTGTTGATACTTGGGATGGGACAACAGTAACTCCTCCGTTGCACACCGGCCAGTGCACAGATTTATTGTCTGTACAATAAGTTCTGCTTCTTCTTGGCCCATGTCACCTCCTTCTTGTAAAGCCACCAACCACTTTTCCCACTATATACATATTCCATCCAAGTGGGAATTGGAAAAAGAACCCAAAAAGGGAAATAAGATAACTACAATTATAACTTTTTTTTCCCCAATACTGTACTGAGTAGTTGAGATAATATCGAGTGAGAAAACAACTCACAGCGTGAAGCAGATATTGATGGATATCTCTTCCGAGCACAGTCTCCAAAGACAACTGATTTAGTGTTCCAAATAGAGTTCCGACCAATTTTTGTGTTGACCTGTGTATGCACCAATAATGGAAAAATTTAAAACTTTTGCCTTTCTGCAACACATCTAGGCTACTCTTTTGCAGAAGAATATAAATAAATTTATCCTAACAATGCAGAAAAAGTTTAGGTTAAATTATTAATAACTCTCTACGGTTTCATCTACTGCGATATAAATTCTATAATATTTTAAGATATCCACTTCACTCCTATGGTCTCATATAAACTAAAAATTTAATGAAAAATAACTTATGTAACATCGCCACTTGAAATAGCAATAGTGCCCTTACTTAGACATTAAATCAAATGATGACTTAATCATCTTGTATAAAATAATAGGGAGATTATGTGGATAACTCTAAAAATTAGAGGGGATAACATGGGTATTATAATTTCATCACACGTGCTTTTAGAGTATATATGTTCTAATCACTATAAGTGATTATGCATTCCATCCATTTTTTTAATTTATATAAAACCACAGGGGGTTTGTGTGGTTATTTTGAAACCTTAGGAGGGCTCATCTGGCATTATACAAAATCACAGCGGAGTTAAGTGTAATTTATCCAAAACTTTCATATTTTGTATAAGCTTGAACATATCTTAAAGTAACATGTTGCTTATTTGGTTCAATTTTTCTCAGAAAACCTACAAATTTGCTGGTTAACCAACCAAAATATTTGCTTGAGTTAATGTAACCGCATGAATGATGACGTCACTTGACAGCCACAAAAATTGACTGGATAGGTTGAAGTAATGTGTTTGGATAAAAAGATCATTTGGAAAAAAATTTGAAATACTGCAGTGATACTTCTTGCAATGTGATATATTTGATATCCAAAAATAGATTGAAAAATAAGAAGCAAATGAAAAATATATTTATGATACAATATAGATTTTTTTTCCCAAAATTTGAGCTATCCAAATAAACCCACGAAGAAGAATTGAACAGTCCAAAATTTTTTTATTTTTTCTGCCACAAAGACAACCAAAAGGGGGAAAAAAAAAAAAGAAAGAAAGGAAGGAAGGGTGGATACCTTCCACCATTTATGTAGCCAAGATTCCTGGAGTAGTGTTGGAACTCGTGGAGAAAGGCTCCAATGCGATCCCCTACCCTTTGTTCACTGCTCACATAAGTTTTGAGGGTGTTGATCAGGGCATTTGTTTTGGCCCAGGCAAGCCGTTCCTTTGACCTTTCCGGCTCGAATATACTGGCTGCGGCCAAATAATAGGCCAGGAGAAGGCTTCTTTCACTTAATCCATACTCTCCAAGGCCGTATTCCGCATACCATCTTTTTAGAAATTCAAGTAACTTTCATTACATTGGATGACGACAAACTGCATTATTATCATATTTGTGCATGCATATATGACGAAGTATTAAAAAGTCTGTTGACGTTACTTTTTTATTTTTCTTTATGCCAATTTAGAAAGATTTTTGTTTGGGGACACCACATGAGGTTTAGCTATTAATCCCTCTAGCTTTGATTTTGTATGGTGACTCAAATTTTGAGGGTATGACATCAAAATTGAGACAGAGGGAATATTAAAATACCAGTTGATGGATGCAAAGTAGTAATTCTTAATAGACATCACGATGGATATATGTAATCTAAACTTACTTTCGGATGCTTCTCCACTCTAGCTGATGCAATGCCTGGCAGTTGTTGTAATCTAATTTCCCAAGCTCAAGGTAGATGTTGTTGTTAACTTTGGGCATCCTGAAAAGTGAACTAAAGGGTAAGTCAAAATCAAGAACGAGTCTACACTATAGCTGTAATAGTTAATGTCTCCTGGAGTGAATTGATCGATTCCAATTTTTGTTTTCTGTATTGCTGTCTTTGTTACTCCACAACGTTAAATAACAAATTAAAACTGTTGAATTCAAATGAATTTTCACGTCAGTAAACTTTTCAATCATTGAATGGTCACCCTTCCTTTGAACACAAGAGACCATGGATTGGGCGCACAAGTGCACCATCTCACAATAAAATACTTATGACAATAGTGGATACCTGTACAATGTCTTTCCAATCCAGACATCATCTTGGCCGCCATATTGTTCGAGGTACAATCTAGTTTCTACACGAGGTAAACTGGCATACCATGGAACATCCAGAGCGCAACCTACCTGCATTCAGATTTTCTTTTTTATAAATTTAATAATAACAAATGTTACCCTAAAATTCTAAGACATTTTCTTTTTCCTTTCATTGAGCAATTATTTTTCCTGGTCCTCACTCACACTAGGTAGTATTTTTCACAACAGGTCATGAAGTACCTCGCCAGGCAAATCTTTGGTAATGATCCATTTATCTAGGAGCTCATTCTTGGCTCGCTTATCTCGCAGGAAACCTGACGAGAATTTCCTGGCATCGACAAGGATCTTCTCCCCTGGAAACATCACTTGAGAAGCTCTATACAGGTTATACATTCCGGTCACAGCCTGGTTCGACTGTCCGGCAAAGGCAAAGAATTCACCGTTTGTCTCAAAATGTCTGAAGACATCTGTCAATTATAGCATAAGTCTGATTGTTATTAGTATCATGCATTTGCTCATCAATAAAAATGATAGTAAAATATGCACCGTAAAAAATTATGACTGCAAGTAATTAATTAACCTGCAGAAACCGTGTAACCATGGAACCTTAGAAGTCTGAAACCCATAGCTGTGTCATCAATGTCTTGAACGCGGGTATTTCTAGCCCAGCAGATGCCTTGTTCCATCCAATATCTGAAAATTATTTCGGCATTGACCTTAATTTACCTCCTAGGTTGGTTATAATCAGTCTCTTGTGGAAGAATTTAGTTTTCAGATAGTTGAGGTTTGAGTTAATCAGATGTGTACCGGTAAACATAATCGATACATTCCTCAATCTCTGACTGGAAATACCGAGAAATTCCTAGTCTTTGAAGTCGATCAACAGCCCATAAGTGTTCAAACAAGTCCACCGGGTATACGCAGGGAACTGAATAATAAGGAATTATGGAAAATCAGATTTGGAATTGTTACGAAAGAAACATTTTCAAGTTCAGCAGTTCCGGACAATGCCCATGTCTATTTACCTCCTCCGTTGAATTTTTGCACGGTTTTAGATAGATATCTGAGGCAGTCAGCATCCTTAGTCTGCGTCAGAGCAAAAGCAGTGGAGGATGGAGAAAACAGAAAGGAGCCATCCTCACACTTTAGTGACAATAGCCTTTGCCAGTCGAGCTCTGGCAAACCTTCCAAGCTACCGAGCAATGCTGTGGGTACGCTATGCATAATGTCCTTCGGTATCCTATCATTGTAAACACATAATAACTAGTATTAAACAGATGATAAAAAGGGTCTTCATTTTTTGCAGGAACCTTTAACTTTCCTGTAATATGGCGGGAAAATATGTTTATATTAACTAGTAATATTCAACCGTGGTATTCGTTGCCACAGTCCTTTTAAGGTGTGATGTTCTCAAGTCAAAATTCACGGCTGAATAATAAACTAAAGTATTTTTTTTTTAAACCGCAACTTCAGTGAATGATGTGTGAACCAGCCATAAAAATGGGGGAATGATTTCCAATAGAGACGATAGAATTATTGTTGGATTTAGTTTGTAAAATAGAGGAAATGAAGCCCATGAACCGGTTTAATATATTCAAAGTACAGAATCTTGAATGTATGCCAGCGGATTGAGTTCATGGTTTCATTACGCTGTAGCAATTGACTTGAATAGTGTTCTAAACATGCCTCAAGAGTTGTCCCATTTCTGCAGCCATAGTAAACCACAAACATCAACAATTTTCCTAATATAGCAAATTTGAAGTTGATGTTACGACAATTGACTTGAGAATGGAATGCAGATATATAGCAAGATGGTGACTGCGGACTAATTTTTTGGAAATGTACCTTGTTAGCTTTATGTCTCTGTTGGCATAAATTTTCTGCAAGATTGCAGAATTATCCGGAATATCAATGCTCAACTTTTTGGCCGTCTCAGTTAGTGAAGGAAATGTCACTTCAAAACCGATAGGCAGGTGCTCGGCACTTTCGTCCCTCAAGCTTGTAAAAGTTATCCCGTAGGAATAATACTCCTTGACAAAATATAGCAGTGCAACACAAAGTTCATAACCCCTTATTAGCAAAATTAGCAAAGGAATTTGAAATCATGATGTTCTGATCAAGACTTGTCGTTGCAAACAAGACTACCAATTAGAACATGCAGATTTAATTTTTTTCATGATTTTCACTACCTTTTTCGATTTTATCCAGATGCACGTTCCATGATTTTAATGCAACAACACATTCCAGAGTGTTGAGTATCCGGTCATAAGCCGAAAAGATATCGCTGTCACCCCATGAACCATCAGGAAGCTGATGATTGGCAATCCAGTCGAGGCACGTCGGAAATTGAGGATGGCTGCTTCCATTGACATCCTCCACAAGGGCAACCCATGCAGTGTCATAAGGTGATATGCTAATCTCCCCATCATCCATGGAACGTAGCATCGATCGAATGGATTCTATGCTTTCTTTCATCCTACTTGATGTGCTTACCTTTAGAAGTGGTAATGGAAGAACAAGAAATTCAATTTATAAATAAAAAACGGCGAAAGAAAATCTATGCTAAACAAATTAAAGGTTTATAGTGTGCGTGTGAGAGAGAGAGAGTGTGTGTGTGTGCACGTGTGTATAGAGACACATACACACATATAATTTTTTTTTTTTTTAATAATAAACCACCACCACCTTGAGAGTTCCTTCTTCAGGGCCACCCACGATCTCATGATCCATAACAGGCATGCCATCTTGTGACATCCCTGTGCAACGACTGGAAAACGTGCTACACTGAAGACGGAGATCAGACTTAAGTACATTGCCGGGCGACCAAATGCCTACAAATATTAGAATATTAGAAATCAGGATGCTCCTCTTCTTCTCCATTTACATGTACATGTAATGTAACAACAACATTGCGGTGCAATAGATATCAAGGAACCTCTTCTCCTCCACTATACATGTATAATATACTCCCTTCGTTGCATTCTCCAAAACCGTTCCGATTGACCGATTTACTGGTTGAACTGTACGGTTCAACTGGTTCTTTTAAAACAAAGCGATTTTTTAACTAACTGATTTTTAGTTTCAATCTAACCTAGAAAATTATCTGGTCGACAGTTCAATCGATTCGACTAGGCGGTTCGAGTTGGGTTTTAAAACATTGCTTTTAAGATATAATTTCAGAAATTTCTCCTAAGAGTTCTCCTAATCACACCTAACACCATTAAGTTTCTAAAATCACACTTAGTTTTCTTAGAATGACAACTTTTGTAATATATCAATTCCTTTATGAAAAAAGTTGTATTAAAAAATTTATTTATGATAGAGACTATAATATTCTTTTACTTTTGCCATTTTGCAAGTTGATTTTTGAATTTTAGAAGATGAAAATAAAAGTGAATAGGACTACAATATTTAATTAGAAGTTGAGGAGGTGTAAGTGTAATAATAGTTGAATCTTATAATTTTTGGTGGTTTATATGACTGTTATAAGATCTATGCCAAAGTTTTAGACAGAAAGGAAATAAGAATTTTATTTGAATACTATTTTTTTAACCAATTTTTCGAAACTTTATTTTGATAATTGAACACCATTATGGGTACATTTAATATGCATTTTTTTCATGATTTCAACTGGACTCTAGCCTTTTTATTTATCAAATGCATGACTTTGACCTATTTTTTCCTCATCTTTTCCCGATTAAATCAAATAATAAGAGAAAATTGGATTTAAAAAACAAAGATAGTTGTTCTATGTTTAGATTGTCTAAGTATCTCAAAACCTACCTTCAGTTGCATATGCACAAAAATAGTGACCAAAATGTGCAGAATTTTATGACATTTTATTATTTTCTTTTTGCATAGTCTAACTTAAATATTTTTTTCCCGTTACTTTTTGCTGCATAAGAAATATGAAAAGAGAGGGGAAAAAAATCAACTTTTTCTTATTTTCATTTTCTAAAAGTCAAAAATCAACTTGCAAGAGGGCAAAAGTGAAAGAATATTATATTCTCTCTCCTAAACACATTTTATCATACTATTTTTACATAAAGGGGTGACATGTTATAAAAGTTGTCATTCTAACGGTCCTGAGTGTGATTTTAGACATTTGAGGGATGCCAAGTGTGATTAAAAAAACCTTAGGGGAGGTTTCTCGAAATAATCCCTTCTTATAAACCATTCAACCTTTTTAACGATCAAAACCTCCTCTGTCCCAGCTAGTCTCCTCATCATCATCGATCTATCTTCTGCCTCTTCTCTCCCCTCTTGCCATCTTGAAATAGATCTACTGTGCATCAATCTGATACAGTTCGAAAAGTTTCTCAAATGCAAAATTGGTCACGAGATAAAATTTGGGATCTTGTGGTGCGCAGGTATGATTTCTTAAGGCAATAAACCCAGGGATCTCTTGCGAGAGAGAGAGAATTTGGGATTTCTTGAGAAGGGAATTGAGGTAAAATGAAATGATGATATTGCAGTGAAATCGAAAGCATCTCTGAATCAAAGGCGACATATTGGGCTCTGATGGCAATGCAATCTGGAATTTCTTTTGAAGGGGATAAACTTGGGCTGTGTAGGTTTTTCGTGTGTGGCAGCAAAATAGAAAGAAAGAGAGGAGCAAGGTCTGGTAAAGAGGAGAGAGACAAAAAGATCCTTTGCCTTGGGATTTTGGAAGTGACGACGAAGGAGAACTATCGGAGAAGAGGGAAAGAGAAGAAGAAACGTACTGATGTTTTATTGCTAGTTGGGAAACCTGAGTCCTTAGGCTTTGTTTGAAAGCTATTTTGGGAAATTTGCCATTTTGGTCTCTAAACATTTTCATTAAAACCTATTTCATCTTTAATGAATTATTTTAATCAGTTTAGTTCTTGAACAAATTTTTCACTTTGGTATAGGACTTTTGACCAAATATTACTCAATTTGCATGGACTTACAGGGGTATAATTATCACATTGGTTTAATATTTTACAATTAACAGACGAAATAGATTAGAAAGATCATTTTAATTTTTTAGTAAAAAATGTTCAGAGATTAAAATAGCAAAATTCCCAAACTATTTTTCCCATAAAATTTTTATATTTTTCGTCAGTATATTTTTCAGGTATCTTTTTTATCTCACATATATTAAATCATTACGTTATGTTTGTCTTTGAAAACTCTAGAAAATGTATTTAGGTTGGTTGATTAAACTATAGTTAGCTCTAATTAGTGGTGTTATTATAACAGTTGAAAAAAGGCACTTGTCATCAAATTATGGTGTGTAATATGGGATTACATATTGTGGCGTAACAGAAGAAGACCCATAGCCGTTACAACGGGAAAAGCACCTTTGCACTGGAAGGTTAAAGAATTGCATCCGGTTATTTTAGTGCTGAACACTGAAGATGCGCTTTAATTTTGTTTCAAATTTTGGTAATTGAAGGAATAAAACCGTTTTACGGCTAGCACTAATTAACAAGTGGTGGCTTTGGATTCTAGTTTCGAGAAATTTCTATGGTCCTTTAAGAAATCATTTCTTCAATGTGTACCTCTCTATCGTGATAGTGATTTATATTTGAACTTTTAAGATTGTCAGAATTTAAGAGTCAAAAATACTTATTTCACCGTCTACGGTAAATTTTAATCTAGTAGTTTAATACTCAAGAACCATAGAATCTCCACTAATTTCAATGCAAAATAGTTTTAAAAAGTAGTATACGAAATACAGAAGCACCACTAATTGAGGAAAGAGAAGGCAGATCATTACATGGAACATACCTAGGAGGATCACAACCAATTAAAAGTTACTTGAAAAACATACCCAAAAATGTCGTTTCTGGTTGCCCATTTGTGGGAGGAAACAAAACAAAGCTGCAGTTAGTTCGGGATAATCCGAGAAGGGTGGTTGCTGCAGAGGTGGTGGTAGCCATGGAAAATGGTTAATAGTTGGGCCTGTTTTGGTAGGAGGAAGATGGTTGTTGGTGCTAGACTTCTATGACGAGTCTAAAACGATTATTTAAAAGGAGAAAGAGGGAGCAAAAGAGGCCGGAGAGGAGACGGTCAGAAGCAACTTCCCGGGTGATTCCTGCGAATATTGGATGCAAATGATCTTCCAATTTAATGACTTCATGAAAATGAAATTTATGACCAGTCCTTTTCCTTCTCACCGTTGCTCACTTCCCTGGACTACTCATTAAGCTGATATTGTTAACCCAACAAAAAAAAAAAAAAAGCTTATTTAGAATTTTAATAGTTTTGGAATGGAATTTGTTATTTGAGAATTATATTAGAATTGGTTGTCTAAATTAGTTTAGGAAATAAACTTAGGTTGTGTTTAGATATTAAAATTAGAATAAGTTTTATAATTTTATTTATCTATTTAAGGACTTGTCAGTCAACGATTGCACCTGAGGAAATTGGTTATGGATAGAATTAAATTTTGGGGGAAAAATCTAAATGGCCATTAAACTATTATTTGGATCAACTTTTGGCCATCAAACAATTTTTTGTCACTAATTGAACATTCAACTAACTAATCAGTACACCCGTAGCTATTTTGTCGATTATTGTCCTTAGTTTGGAAAATAATCAAAACATGTGACAAATTACAAGGGTATTTTTGTCCACTAATATTTTCTCTCTCAAAGAATCATGTTTTTTCCCAAATAATCTGAATACATGGGAAATTGCAATAAAGCTCCAAATTGAGTCACTATCTTTTCCCTCAAATAATCATGTTTGAGTATATATTTGACGTCAAAAATAATGCGGGTTATAAGGTCTGATTAGTGATTGACAAAAACACCCTTGCAATTTACCACATGTTTTGATTATTTTCCAAATTAAAAGCAATAATCAATTTAAATGGCTGTGTGTACTAATTAGTTAGTTTAGTGGCCAATTAGTAGTCAAAAATGGTTTGATAGTCAAAAGTTGACCTGAACAATAGTTTAATGGTCACTCAGATTTTTTGCCATTAAATTTTCAATTCCCTTTGGCCTTATTATTCCTTTGGTACTATTATTAGTTGGGCCTAGTCAATCGGGTTGCGTTCTAATTAAATTTTGTTTCATCGTTCGTACTAATCAAAGATCGCACTGCTTTTCATCTTTCTCTTCCATTGTTGAATGTTTATCAATTATTTATCATCAAATTTAGAGATGTTATATTTACTTGATGTATGATTCTTTTTGTGCTAACAAGTGATATCAATCCTAAATTTAAAAAATTGATCATGGGGGTTTATGTCGCAGTAGGATGCAGGGTTTATAGTAGAGTATTCATATATCAAATAACTGGACCACAAAAGATTGGTCTTGGGTACTCATGCATTAGTTGATAATTAGGGAAATGTGACTCTAATTGGATATAGGAGCAAAAAGAGGGAATTTGTCAAAATTGCTAGTGTTGACCATGATAAGAAAATCTTATCAAATAGTCTTGTTGGTATTGTGCAGTGATCGAAGGAAAAGAGTGTTGTTGAATTGTTGATTATGGTTGTCTCCGTAGTGACATTTGATTGAGGTTGAAGCTGGGGAGGCTATGAAATTCAAGCAGGAAAAAAATTTATTTGTAAATGTGTGTAAAATATTTTTGTGTTGCAACAATGAATAGAGAATTGTCAATAGTGAAAATTTTAAAATTTTGTACACACATTAAGCATTGATGAAGAAAGATTAGGATGGGTTGCAATAATGAAGAAATATATAAAAAGACGTAACTTGGTTGATATTCTCGAAATAAATTTTCATAGTGGTTTATCAAAAGAAGATAAGAAAAAAAATGGCCAAATTGTTTTTCAAAAATATGCAAAAAAAAAAAATCAATGGTTGAAGAATATTATATGAGAGAGATTTTAATGATTCTCAATCACCTCGAAGATTTTGGTCAGATCTCTTTTATGTTTTGATAAAATTTACCTGTATATTACAAGGAAAAAAAGTTAATAATTTTTTTTTGTTTCGCTATTAAATATCCAAAATCTTAGGTTACTCTTTATGAATCGAACGGCGAATTTCATAGCTACATAAAGCGGAAGCGCAAAATTCTAAATCAGTGACTTCTCCACATTTTACTTGTATTAGTTTGCCACACGTGAATGACTTTTTACTTTAGTTTCGAGAAGGTAGTAGTATTAATTTAATAGAAAAATCCCATGGAGTCCACCTTGTACAAATCGCAGGTGTCTGGATTAGTCAATCGGTCCTAGAAATTTGTGGTTTTTTTTGTGTCTAAACAGATGCTTTATAGATATAGGAGAAAAGCCAGAGCTTTACATATTACGAGGGGTAACTACCTAAGAGATTGCTGTGCCTTATCAGAAAAGCCATAGGGGTAAAGAATTTTCCCACTTAACATCCTTGATCAATTTGGTGGCAAATTTTGCCAGACAATGACTAATGGAATTAACTAATCTACTAACATTAGAAGAGTGGCAGCTCCAAAAGGAATATTTCAACCTTTTAATATCACTAATGATTATAGAAAGTCAAGATTCATCCGCTGCCTTACTGTTAATAGCATCAATAACAACTTTACAATCTGACCAGATATTAATCACTGAAAGTTGAAGCTCTAGAGCCAGGTTGTGTTTTTAAACTCGAACCAGACCGGCAGGTTCGATCGGTTGAATCGGGAACTGGCCAGGCATCCGGTCCGAGTCAACTCTCAAAACCGAAAAATTCAAAAATCTGTCAAAACCGGTCAAAACCCGGGTTTGACCGGGTGAACCGGTTGATCCGATTTGACTATTTGACCAATTTTTTTTTTTTGACCTTTTTTACCTTTAACCCATTATATCCTTTCAAACTCACTTTTTAAGTTTTAGTAAATATGCTTTAACCTCTCATTATTTTAATAAAGTGTAAAATTAATCCAATACATTTTTTAAGTTACATTTCTACCTCTATATATATATTATATTCTTTAAGTCAATTTATTTATTAAATATAAAATTCTCTAATTTATATATAAAGTCATCAATCACCAATTTAAGAAATTTTTTTATATATATAAAGTTGAAAACTACCAATTTGAGAGAATTTTTATATATTATTTTTTAAGAAAATTTTTTTATATACTATTTTGATTATATATTATTAATATATATATTTATGATATATTTATGACGTCATCCGATTCGACCCCCGGTCGAATCTGATCGGATCCATCAACCCCTGACCCCTGAGCTCGACTGATTCGATACTCGGTCCAAGTCTGAAAACATAGGAGCTAGGTGGAGAGCTGCACGAAAGACCCAAGTCATCACTAGAAAGGTTGGGTACATCGTAGGATCCTGCAACTGGGATCCCAATTCTTTTACGAGTATGGGTTACCGAAACCAACACGGGACTGGAAGTCTGGAAGCCGACATCGGCGACTTTAATCGACTGAGAGTGTAGTACCATTGGCTTCTGCCACTTTAATCGATGGCTAACGAGTCAGTTTATTTTGGTCTTTTTCTTTTTTGACCGTCTTCTGTTTTTCTCAGGTTAGGTCAGAAAACATGTCAGAAGTTAGAACAGGCTGGTGCCTGCGACAGCCATACTCTGACTGAGTTGAATTCTTGCATGAATTATCTTTTCGTATATTGATTGTAGTCTGCTAGAATTAAATAATTATTTTGCCGCTTATTTACTGCTATGTGCCTGTCATTAGTTTTTTTTTTTTCTCCTTGGTGTAGCAATTAAAGCTAAAACTCCATAATTAAGGATTCTGAATTTAAAACCTTTTTCATCTCTCACATTTTAAATCTCACCTCTCTCGGACTAGTTAAGAAAAAAGTAATAACTTTCATATGGCCTCGCTTCATAACTTTACATGACATTAATTGCCAATGGGTGATGTTTTAATTTGTGAAATGGCTTAAGGTTCTAGTAGATTTAGATTCTTGAATTCAGTTACATTTCTCTTTGTGGCGGAAGATAGCCTACCTTTTTGGCTTTGGCTTGGCTATATCCTTTTCAATTCTTTTTAGTTGTTACTGTAGTATTTTTCCTACCTCATTAGATGAGATCTTCTCACATTCTTTTTCTATCCATCGATAGGCTATTCAAATCATTTGAGCTAATAGTAGAAACTTATAGGTTGAATTCGATCTTGATCTGAATCACCTTAAAATTATTGCTTCGTTAGAACAAAAAATACACATCTTAAATAGCCATATTAACCATAGTTGCAACAATAATTAAAGCAACTATAAAATCAACTATAATAAGAAATATTAAGAATAATTATATAATAATGCATATATGTGGGGGCTAAGGCATGGATATCTCACTTGTTTTAGGGTGATTCAAGTCTTTACGAAAGAATTAACTCCAGTGTAGCAAAATCTTTAACTTGTCACCGCTAAAATACAACAAGCCAACAACACTTATTGTCACTCTCACTAGTCTGCACTAATAAGAGAGTATGAATAAGAGAGTATGGCTCCACTAGCATCGGATCTTCTTGCCAAGCTATGAGATAGAGAAAATAATAGAAGAATAGGTAGTTTTTCTCTTAGAAATTGTAGCTCACAAAAACATAATTGTTGCTATATTTTTTCTATCCCAATGACACTTATTTATGGCTGATGAAAAATTAGTCAAATTTGTTGGCACAAAAAAGGTGCAAACGCATACAATGGAAGCAATTTCTAATATATATAAAAGTATTTGGAAAAAGGAGGAGAGTAAACACATAACAAATACTCAATTATTTGTTAATTCAAAACTCAACAAAACAATATCATGTCGTAATCTTTCACTCATGACAACCTACAAACTTCAATTTAAAGAATTTTTCTCAACCTCACAATTTAAAAGTCAACTCAACTCTTCCAGGTAATAATATACTAGACTAGTAGTATTTATAAATTGCAAAACTTTCAAATCAAACATAGTTGTAAACCAAAACTTACTTGAAATTGAATTGATATTTTCTAAACTAATATGGAAACTAAATAAATAAGGCACCATAAAAGAACTTAAAGTAATTAGGAAACTTAGTATTAATGTAGTTTGGTTTAATTTCCTTCGTTACCTCCCTTAAACCAAACTTGCCATTGTTGTTATCTACAATACCATCTCAAACTTGAATTTCAATGAGTAACTCTGCCATTGTGTAATCGACATGAAACACTAGCTTGTAAGTAATCTTCAATTTCATAGTTACATATGTGGCAGTGGACGAAATGTGTACTTCTCAAACAATATCTTGGCTTGATTACTTCTGACAAAAATTCAAACATATCCACTTATTTTTCATCCAATGCTCCATAACTAAATTCATCCATGTCATTGAGAAAATCTCCACAAAATCCTAAATCGGTGCCTTTTCCACATTTTACTTGTATTAGTTAGCCTCACGTGAATGACTTTTTACTTTAGCTACGATGAGAAAGAAGTAGTATTAATTTAATGGAAAAATCCCATGGAGTCCAAGTTGTACAAATCGCATCAGTCTGGATTACACGTTAATCAGATTTTACTTTAGTTGCGTGAAAGTAGTAGCATTAATTTAATGGAAAAATCCCATGGACTCCAAGTTGTACAAATCGCAGAAGTCTCGATTACTACTTAATCGGTTAGAATTTTGTACTCATTAGAGCGATATCTTAAAAACTCTGAAATGACCCAAATCAACACTAGAAACGTGAATCGTAGAATCCTACTATTACCAAAAAAAAAAAAAAAAAAAGAATCGTAGAATCCTACAACTCGGAGATCACGACTCTTTGACAACAATGGGATCCCAAAACTAATACTGGCTTCGAAGCCGAGATTGGCGTCTTTGATCGACAGAGAACTTGAATTTAGTACCATCTGCTTCTACCACTTGGACTAACTCCATCCATGTTGGCAGAATAAACCAAGATGTTTAGTATTTGTTTATTTATTTATTAATCTTATTAGAATTAGATTTTTAGTAGTTTTGTGATTTAGGAATTTGTGTTTTATTTGGTAATTACTTATGTAAGTGGTTTTTTACCCAACAAGTCTGGTAGACTATAAATAGCACATTAGATAGAGTATTTTCTTAAGAGAGTCCAAAAAGAATCTATAAGGTTTAATTGTGGTGAGACTTTCTTCCATTGTTTTGAGATATCAATAATAGTGTGTTAATTATTTTCTTCTCTCCCTCCTACATATACATATATTTTGAGTGTTTTTCATCCTTCAATCTATAGTCTTGCATGCATAATTATTATTAGAACCCTAAAATTTGGGTTCTACAATCCACATCGGGACGGCAATCGATGGCTAACGAGTCTTTTTCTTTTTTGACCGTCTTCTCTTTTCTCACGTTAGGTTAGAAAACATCGTCGAGTTGGAACAGTCGAGAGCCATATCTGTGTTGGATTCTTGCATGAATTATTTTTCACATATTGACTGCAATTGAGAGTCTAGCTTCGAGCGGATCGTTGGATGTTGAGTCGAGCTCGAAAGCAACCTTCCTCGCTCGATAGCTCATGAAATATATATATATTATTTTTATTTTTTATTTTAATAGTGAAATTACATATATATCCCTAATTTTTATTATTTATTAAGAAAATAATTATTTTATTTATTTTTTAAAAAATAAAATAATTATTTTTATTTTTTCGAGCTAGGCTCGAACTCGATATCAAACTCGAGCTGAGGTGAAAATGAGTGAAGCTCGGCTCGACTCGACCAAAGCTCGACTTGACTCAACTCGACTCGACTCGACTCGTTTACAGCCCTAGTTTGCAAGAATTAACTAATTCTTTTGCGGCACATTGACTGCTGTGTGCCTATCACTAGGTTTGATTTTTTCTTCTCAATCTTAAATCTAGAACTCTATAATTAAAGATTCTTAATTTAAATCCTTCTTCATCTCTCACTTTTAAATCTCACCCTAAATAATATGTGTGTGTGTGTATATATATATATATATATATATATGTATGTGTATATAGATATGTATGTATGTATGTATATGTATATATGTGTATGTGTGTGGGTATGTGTGTCTATGTTTTGGGGGGGGGGGAGCTAGACAAAGCATAGACTAGAGAGGAGCCTAGCCCCATTTAAGGCCTCCTTGATATACAAAAAATACAAAGAATTAGGTAGGTGCTGTTTGACTGCTTGACCTTAACTCGACTTGATTACACCTCTTATAGCTATCCTTGTATTTTGAAAGAAGTAAGACAAACAACGCCTACCTAATTCTTTGTATTTGCACTACTCGAGGTTGACTCAACTTAAAAACTTTAAACTCGAATTTGAGCTCAATTTTGTTTTGTTATACTTGAGTTTGAATTCAAGTTCGATCAAATTAAACCCAAGCAAGTTCTATCAAGTTTAATCAAGTCCAATCGAATATAAATAATATGAAATTTTATTTCATATAATTTTAAACTAGGATCAAAATATTAGGGTTGTAAATGTATCGTGTCGTGTCATAATCGTATTCGTGTTAAATAAGTACAGGTCCATAAACGACACACTAAACTTTTGTGCCATATTCGTGACATGACTTGTTTATTAACGTGTCATGTCATGTTTTAATCCACTTCATCTATTTAATTTTTTAAATTGAAATTACTAATGAAACATCACAAAATATCAAAACTCTAATCTAACTTCTTCGAATCTTTGTAGCTTCTGATCCCAAGTAATGCATTTTTATGAAAACAATTTATTTATGGTCGAAAATTTTGATATGAATTCTCAAAGGTTCGTTGTCTGTAATCTTTTGGCTTCAACATTCAAACAATGAAGGAGCTAATTAAGTTTCCAATTTCGATTAATTTAGGAGTGACTACAAAGAAATTTAGCATAAATAACAATAAGGCTTTTTGTCAAAGAAAAAAGACTTTTAGGTACTCTATTAGTCTATGTAGAAAGGAATACACTATTTTTATCATAGATTTAGTAGAGAATAAAAAAACAGATTTGGTGTAAATAGATATGCAAGAAATGAAGAGATACTTTTTTATACTTTAAAATATCTTCATTAGTTAATTTTTTGTCCAAAAAAATGGTATGAATTCTTAATTATTTAATGGCTTCTGCTTTTTATATTTGGCTCTAAATTAGAACAAAATTTTTAAGAAGTGAATTTAAAGAAATTTGGTTTAGATAAAAAAGAAAACCAAGTAATTTTTTTAATTATATAATTTTGATTTTGATGTACATTCCAGAGGTATTAAATGAAATAAAATCTCTAATGAAAATGATAATTCGTGTTACAAATGTGTCATGTTGTATTTTTTGGTTTAACATGTCAACCCACAAGTTCTAATGGGTTAATAACATGTTATTCGTCGACCCATAATAACCTATTTCCTTTTTCGTGTCATAATCGGGTCGGCCCATTTTTAACATAAATTCTTTCACGTTGTGTTTTGGTTAGATATTTCTCGGATCGTGTTCATATCGTATCATCGTGTCGAGTCTTGAATTGCCACCCTTACAAAATATACATTTCAACTAATAAATAGAAAAATTTAATATGTGTTTTTGTGTGTGTGTGAGAAACTCGATTGAACTTGATTATACTTGACAAGCTTTCGAGCTTTACATATGAAGCTCAATCTCAAGGTCGAGTTTTGACCGAGTAAGCTCGCAAGCTACTCGATTAAACTCGATTGGTTTGCACCTCCTCATACATGAGTTGGTGTATACGAATAAACTTACAAGTATATACGACTGAAAGGTACCTAATTTAGGAACTTCTGAGTCCTGATCCTAACTTCCTACGCTAGAAGTGGCTGCTAAATGCGATCTTGGCAGCCCAGTACTGCCTAATACGATTTGGGCATCTCCAGCGGACTTGGAAGTTTCAGCCAAATTGGGCATCACTCATTTGGAAACCCTTATGCATTTATTTATTTTTGTCTGTTTGGGTGGGGAGTCAGCAGTCATTTGGAAACGACGTTATGATCTTTTGTTTGCTTTCCCCTATGCTTGTGTAAACTTCTTAGCATGGATACAATGTTATGCCAAAATTAAGCGTGCACTCGTTATCTGGCACTTAAAGAAATAAAGCTCTTACTTCTATCCTATTGAAGATTTAGAAGAGAACAATGGAAATACAAAGAATTTGTAAAAAGCCTTGAGACATTTGTGTGCGCACGCGCGCGCACGTGTTAGCTCATTCGTTTTATAGAGATACAACGTCAATATATCCGCAAGTGGAGGAATCCCTCAAGCTATTATAACCACAAAGACTGATCTTATTATCTCCCACCTTTTATTTAGTCATATTGTGATTAATTTCATTTAATTAACTTGTATAGAAAGTTTGATTTTTTTCCCTTTTCAAACATTGTTTTCTTTTGAATACAGTACATTTCATTTCAGAAAGTCTTAAATGGGCAATAAATTGACAAAGTGTTGATGAATTTTGTAGGACCCAAAAAATTCCACAAAAAAGCTATAGGAGATAAATTTCATATAATCAATGTATATGGGGAGGCAATTTACACACATGCAAGTATGTGTGGGAGAAAGAAAAATAATATCAATAACCACACAATAATTGTAAGGCCCAAAGACAACCTAAGAGGGGGGTGAATTAGGTTGATCACTACACGAAAATTGGTTTTCAGTGACAACATTATGTCATCACAGAAGAGCAACAAGTTGTCAGAAATGACCTTTATTGACGAGTTTTGAGTCGTCACTATATGTCCGTCGGTAAAAGTCAACAGTGTGGAGACAAAAAGTCGTCAGTAATACACAATGTTTTAGTGACGACAACTGGGATGCGGTTTTATTGACGACTTTAACATGTTGTCAGAGATACCTAAGTGGAGATCGTCACTGAAAGTAGTCGATAGTTGTCAAACTATACATTGGATCACTGACAACATTTTTCGTCACTAATAAGTCGTTATTCAGTGATAAAATTTTGTTGTCACTGATGATTTTCTCTTGTTACTCGTTTTGTGACAACTTGATTTTACCATAGATATCTAAGATTTTGTCAACCATTGTTCTAATAAATAGACAATTTTGCAACTGGAATCACTCACATAAAATAAATAAAAATACAAAATATGGACAATTAAACAAGCAAAACAAGCTTAAGCGGTTACTACATTGCAAGTGTCAAATTCAAGGTTTACATCACCATCCAAATGTTTTGATAAGTTGCAATTGTCCCAAATATTGCATCTAAACAAGCTAGCTTTACAAAAGGAATTTTAGTCCAAAAAACTAGAAAGTCCTAAAGTGAAGCAGAAGTGCATGAGCAGAAGCCACCTTCTTCTCCAATGTCATCCAATCAAAATCAGAGGGTAATATTCATCAGCCCAATCATAATTGGTGATCTTCCAAAAACATTAATTCAATAGCATTATCTGCAATATATTAGCAAAATAAGTAGGATAAAAAAGTGAGTAAAACAATAAAGAAAAGGTAAACTTAAACTCATACAATGGAGTACAATATGGAAACCAATACAGCTGAGAGCCTAACAATCAGCCATGGTAGAAAACTCCAACAATCATATGCCAAAACATAGTAATATCTATTTTTAGGGGCTATAGACACATAGAGCTACAGGCACATATTCCACGACCTAAATAGAGGTGCATCATGACATTAGGCCATTAAGGTCATTAAGAAGCTAATATAACAAAGAAAACAGCTAGATGCAGAAAACTCCAATAACAGCACATGCCAAACAATTTCCAGATGGCTTTATAATCTCACTAGAGTTTAGGGTTGTCTATGGCATCCCAAATAGTTAATCCGTCTTACTTGTACCTAGATGTGGCCATTGATGCCGACCATATTGGTTGATAAGGCTTAAAATAATGACTCAGTAGCTATCATTCCAAAATAGCACAAGAATAAGTCCAATACAACATATGCAATAATTAGGTCATTTCACGGACTGCAAGAATAATCAGTTCCAGTACAACACCGCTATCATTTCATATAACTGTGATTTTTGAAGCAATAGAAACTACCCTTAAGGTCTAAACGTGTCATGAAGAAATCATTCCTAAATTAGGAGCAGAACCTATTCAAAAATGACCAAAACAAGGCAATATCACATCAGAGACTGTTTAACTGACCAGAGCTGATTTTTAGCTAAGTTTGGAGCTTCACCAAATCCATTATACAGAGAACCAGTGTGAAATATTTACACAAATAGAAAGCTCTACAGGTCTAGTTTCATTTAAGACAAATAGCAAATGATTTTGATAATTGTACATCCAATTACAACCCATCTCCTTAGACTACTCAAAGCTGACTGCTACTAGTGACAGTGATTCGGAGTTCAAAATTTTATTCACGAACTGCAGTTGATATTTCACTTAAATTTCTTATGATATTTCAGCAGAAATTCATATATAAAAACTTTTAAAGAATAATATGCTAGTTATATTACAAATTAGTGAAAAACTCCTTACCACAAATATCATGAAACTTTTAAAGAATGTAGCTGCCAAAGAGAAAGATACTTTACCATCAAATTAGTTCTTAATTGACATCCAGCTCCTATCCATATTTTCTTCTGCACCTTATCCTAAAGAAAGGAATACGATCATGATATTATTTTGAAGGCCGCATACATGGCGCTAACAATAATCCACAACACCCCCCCCCCCGGCCCCCGGGTATAATATAGTAAACGTCACTTGTTATAATTTATTTTGTCAAACTATTGATGCAGAGTAGTGTGACCGGGTTGGGTGCTGATGCAGTTAGCAATCCAATTCCATGATCAAATTGGAGTTGGGTTTGATTTAGATCAAGCCGAATTCATCCGGTTTGGCTTGATCTTTTCAGGACTATGAATTATACTTTGCTTTAAGTTTTGCGCAGTTTAGTAGTGCAATGTCGTTTTTACTGAATATAAGTCTGTTTATGCGCAGTTAGTATATTGTTACAACTCTGTTGAGTAAGTTACTGGTACATTAGTTAGCTAATTACTGGCATTACGATAAAAAGGTTGTTCGACAAACGTGATAAGTTTGCTAGAGGAGGTTTTACCGATGGCAACAAAGTGGGGGTGGGCCAGGGGATCCCTCCCCAGTCCCTTGTTCCATGCTCTAAACTCCTCCTCTGCGCCCTACCCCCATAGGCCCATACCATAACCCCACAGGTGCCTCTGTGATTGCTTAATTATATTTTTTATTTTGACATTATTTTTTAGATAACTTTTTTATACATTATCAATATACAATTTTAGTTTGCACTAGTAGATTTAGATAATGCCACATTACATGAATTAAAATTTGAAATTCAAATCATGCACATGTGGTATATATCCAATGCTGTTAATGTTAAAAAATTACTACACTATTAGTGCATGAAAAGTTAATTCTTATTAGATATTTGCATGTTTACACACACACACACACACCAGTAACAATATTGTAAATCACTTTTTTAAATTCTTAACTAAATATTCAATCTAAAATCAAGGTCAAAAATCATTTTGATCTCCTATTATTTCATTTCTCTATTTTCAATAGCAAATCTAAACTTCTAATCATCATATTTGTTTAAACAACTTACGATATGTCAAAAAATTTAAAGTAAACTAAAAATAAACAAATCATCATTTTATCTAAAAACTATGATTTTTTTAAAATTCTCAAGTTGTAATAGATATGCATATATTATTGATGTGTAGTTATAATGTGTATAGCAAATCTAGACTCATAACCATCTTATTTATTTTTATTTTTGGTAAACAACTTACAATATATAAAAATTCAAGTAAACTAAAAATAATCAAATAATCACTTATCATACAAATTATGATATATGCATACATTATTGATATGTTGTTATAATGTGTTTATGTATATATATAGAAAACTATATATAGCTTTTTTTTAAACTTTATAATAGTACGAGGAACGAGACTGGGGTATCCTCCCCTATCCCTAGTCAGTTTAAAATAGGTGGAAAAAAATCCATCCCCTGCCCTAGTACTCGCTTCGCCCACTACCCACCCTCATACCCACTCCGCCCACTACCTGCCCCATTACTCCTCCCGTGGGGCGGGTACCCGCACCTATTGCCATCCCTAGGAGGGGTATGCACATTTGTACGGAATCCAAGGAGAAAATGTTAATTTCAAAAGGGAAATTTTTAGTGGCCTACGTAATAAACTTCAAGGATGGCTAGTGTGATATCACCAATGCAGCATAAAAAGTTTTCATATATCTGTTTAGTTTTCCGGTTAGATCCATATTGTAACCATCTGCCAACACATGTTGACTCAGTTAATAAAAACAGATTATTTTTTAATTCTACTATCTATGTGACGGCAATGTTGATGAGTAATTTATTACTACCCCTATAACTAATCTATTATCAGGGGTTATGATCTCATTTGTAACGATGATCGGAAATAAAACTAACCAGACTTCAAAATTTGGTCGGCGATTGTAACTTGTGAGGTTGATTGGTCCTCAACTAAAATCGGTTGGAATCTTAATGTTACCTGCCTACTTGGTGAACCACTGTGTAAGATGCTCAAGATTCAAGCTACTTAGCCTAATATGTATGTTTATGTGTATGCATATATGTATGTATATATATGTATATATATGTATGTCTGATATTTCATTTTGAATTTCTTTTAGTTACATCAAAATGGATTTAGAACATGATTATTTAAACATATCAACTAGTTATGCAATCAAATAGTATTCATATCCTCTAACCGTATCCTAGCTCGTTGGAGACTTAGATTTGATTCAATTGTCCATCTTTTTCGTTTATTTTTCTTTTTTCAAATTAGCTTCCGCTATTCCATGAGTTTGCTGAGCTTCTTGTGGATTAGTGTCACTATCCGTCTCTGCATCATTTACTAAGTGACTGTCACGTCATGCAATCACTCACCTTAATTCCTTTCTTTTTTTCCTTTTTTTTTTCGCTCACATTAATTCTTTAACTTATTTATACTTTGAATTTCATTTCTAATTTGGCTGGGCTTTTGCAGACTTCCTGTGTGGAAAACTCGCTGCTGAAGTTTTCAAAGTTGATGGGTGGAACTTCAGTTTATGTCTCCCAGAAGGATCATCAACCCTAGTTGAAGACGGCCTTGCCTTTGTCGAAGGTCCCCCATATTGTACTTCGTACTTCATACCTGGATACCCTTCTCTGTGTTATGCGGGGATGCAGGTTAAGGTCCGAGTCGAGGCAATTGCTGATCAAACTACCACTACTTCTGTGACGTAGGTGAAATAAAATAGTTGCATTTAAGTTTGGAGCTTTTTACCCTGTACCCAACTGAATTGCCTGTGACTTCCGCAATTTTATTGTTGTTTCGAATGCTTAATTACTTTGTAATTCGTCACAGTTTTATCTGAAATCCATGCAGTATTTTCTAAATGATGTTATCGTATCTCTTCTTTTTTGTTAACAGATAGTGATTGGCTTGTGCTTTTTTGTTTGTTTGTTGGGTAAGAAGGGATGCTAGTTCTTAATTTTAATAATAAAAAGAGAAAAAGTGTAAGTAGGGGATTTCAAGCGCAAGTCTTTCCTCATTTACACTCACATTGACATGCGACTCCTCTCCTAACATATATGAGGGAGGCTATATATAGGCATGTCAATAGGTTGGGTCTCAATCAAATCCAAACCAAACCCAATATACTTGAGTAGGATTTGGATTTAATTTCTCAAATAAAGATCCTACCCAAACCCAGACCCTGTAAGAGAGTCACTGGTCTGGTTTCTCATGAATCCAGATCCAAATGAGACTCTACCCAAACCCATATATATATAAATATATATATATATATATATATAATATTAAATAATACATATACATACATATATATGTATATCTGTATATACGTACATGTGTATCTCTCTCTCTCTCTCTCTCTCTCCCTCTCTCTCCCTCTGTGTGTGCGTGTGTATGTATATAATTAAATAATCCTAGTTGTCATCGGAATTGGTACAACATTTTTCAGGAGAAGGAGAACGAGTAGAAGCAAACAAATGAAAAAATGGACGTCATATGGTGCAATTACAGTTTTAAAAATAAAAGAAAATAGCCGATAATAGTTCTTTCTTTGAAATTCTTGAATGTTAATTTTATTATTTGAAAATAAAAATTAGCTGGTATTTATGTTATTTTTGAACTCTATATATTTTAATATATTTTGATTTTAGTATGTTTATAAAAAATATCCATGAATACTCATTGGATATCCAGATCTATGAGAATCTAGATGGACTTATTTTTTCAAACCCATAAGGGTCTGGGTCTGGATTTGAATCTGAATCTAACTAAATTTATTAGGTCAGAATTTGGATGAAACGGGTCCAATCTAGACCTTGTCCATGTACATGTCTAGAGAACACTCTTAGTTACTAGTTTTTCCATGTCCATCGTTATTTTATCTATTATTCCTATATTTTTAGGAAGAAATTCTTTCGCTGATTTGTCGATACTTTGGTGTATCTCGGGCACCCCTAGCTATCGATACAAAATTGTGGATTAAGTATTGAGGGATTGTAGTACGTCATGAATTTAAGAAATTGAAAATATAGTCTAATATATGTAGTACACTTTACTGGTTGGATTTAATTCAATTGAAATGAAAAAAAAATGTTGCATCCTTTAGAATGACTGAATATCGTCTGATATTAGAGACAAAATCAGGACAAGAGAGTTCTACAAATAACAAATTTCAATTTGAAGATAGAATAATTGTTTTGAAGATCAACGAATTTTAGAATAATGCACGACTTTGAAAAAGTTTCTAATCTAATCACAACATCTTTGCCTTTTTGAATGAATAGTGAAATGTAAATTGAAAGAATTGGAAGCAAAAGCTCAAGCAAGTCCACGAGGCTGTGAACCCGTAGCTGATGAACGACAGTTATAATCTTTAATCAGACCTTCTCAACCACTTCAATCCAAGTTTAAAAAAAAAAAAAAGAAAGAAAAAAAAGTTTCAATCGAATCCAAGTTTAAAAAAAAAAGATAGAAAGAAAGGGTTCAATCCAAGGTCCAAACTCTCTCTGGGATGATTCCCAAGAAATCCTTGAAAAGTTTTTATGTTTGGGATGCATTTTTATCTAAAAAATTTTTGTATTTTCCGTTACTACATTTTTCAGACACCTTTTGTGTTTCAGACACATCAAATTACTGCTGCCTTGGTTTTGAGTAACAAGCACTGCCAAAAGTTGGCCTTTCATTTCCACCGTGAAACTTGGATTAATCAAAGTGCGAAGACTCTGCCCCACGCACTTGAAATGAACAGGCCAACCATGGTCAATATCTTCTGGATTCATGATGCCAACTTGCCCCCTAACGTCTAAAGACCAGAACAATCCTTGGTGCCAAATTGGCACACAAGTGGAAACGTGAAATGTATTTAGGAGTTGATCTTGCATTCGTCTCCACTCTTTTTTCCCATATACTCTAACAACAACAGTATCAGCAAATTTATTTTGAACCGTCGTCTACAATCATACAGAAATTCGCATAAATTCCAGAAACCATGCAGTCCATTGATGTTGGAGGAGTTGAAAAGCCCACAGTAACGTAGGGAACTGGACAGCTTGGAAGTTCCATCTTCGCCTTTGTAACAGGATTCAAGAAAAACCAGTTGAGTTCATTTCAAGATACCAGCAACCCACCATACTTGAAACAACGTATCGTTCCTTCAGTTTACTCTGGCAAGTCCATATTGCAAAACTTGTTATGCAGTGAATGGAATAGTTGCAGGTAGATTTGCTCCTCTGAGGAATGAGTAAAGTGGGAGAGGAAAAGAATGGTGAATTGGCAGGCAGTGGGAGGGTTAAAATGCACAATTATTCCATGTTTTGCATGTTGCTTTGAAGGCAAATTAAAACGTGTCCAGCTAAAATAGGTTAGGAGATCAAGGTTAAAACGTCTGCTGGTAAATCTGACCAACTTCTTTCCAACTCTTTTCCTGGTAAAAACTTCTTTCCAATTCTTTTCCTTCCTCTTTGCAGGATAATTTGACTGTTGTCAGAGTCAAAGGGTTTGAGGTATTGATGGAAAACTCTTTTTTAGTATCACTGAGCAAATAGAAAAACCACATTAACCAATGGATTGCAGATCAACGGATTAGAGGGCAAACTAACTTATTAACATTTGTAGACCCAGTTCATCGTCCTTTGCTTTGTATTCCCACGGCTAAAACGATCTAGCCCTGTTTATCTGCATCTCATTAATTTGGGAAGAAATGAAACTACTTTAGAACGTAAAGGTGATGTAAGCCAATGTTGATACGTGTGTATCTTATTTTTCTTCCTGGTTTAGTATTATCTTTTCCGAGGTTTCAAAGATATGAAGAGGTTTAAAGTTGATTTTTTTTACTCTGAACAGATAACAAAATATCCGCTTGATTTTCATTTCCTGTTCTTTTCTGTTCCTATTACATTTGAATAGCATAACTCTTATGCTGCCTTTGGCAATATCTTAGATCAAGAAAGTTTAAAGCACCTCTAGACTTGCTTCAAATGCAATATCTATGCTTCATCAATCATCCGTCATGGGCTGTGTTGTATTTGGTAATCTGTGACCTCGCACAAATGAACTGAAAAGATGCAGAGCCCTTGAAGGCTGAGCGAAAGGTACCATATGAGCAGCACCCCTTACAGTTGCAAAGGTTAATAGATTTCCATACTCAGTTGCCCAACCTCCCACCTATGCAAGAAAATTCAAGAAATGAATGATACAAGAAGCTTTGTTGCAGCATGAAAATACATGGTTTGATGGTAATATGTTGACATCTAAAGTACCTGACCCTTGTGAAACCAAGCTCCATATGGGACTGTAGTTTGGAAGTGCAAATCATGAGCAAGTTCTCGAATTAGTGTACGGGAGCCAAGCAACGGTACAACAGAATCTTGATCGCCACTGTATTTGCAGTTAGTTTTGCTGTATTAAGATCAATCTAACTAAAAGAGTAGTACATTTTATGCTTTTGAATGATTTAATACTTTACCTGAAAACCCATACTGGAATGCCACTCTGTATTATTTGCTTAAGCAATGGAAGCCTGTCCAAGCTTCCATCAGCTAGACTGTAATTAAGGTTACTGTGATAACAGAGGGAGAAAAAGATAAGCAGACACTCGAGCATTTAACCTCTGTAGTTCTACTATGTAACTTCTCTAGCATGCCTAAATAATGTACAAGGAAAAGAAAGATCAAACAGTGCAAAAATTTAGGAAGATAATGCATGCTTAAAATATTTCCAAGGCAAAGAGTTCCCCCCAACTGAACTTTTCAATCTGTTTACCCAAAATACAGAGTGAACACTATCCATATGCTTAATCCCAGAATTGAGGCTTTAACATCACAAATTTCAGAGCCTCAAGGGCCTCATTTCAGCAGAACAGATTCTTTGTATAATTCTCTGTCACGAACTTAAATAAGAAGTTCACCTCATTTTTCTAAATTAATAAGATCTTGAAGACTAATCAAGATTAATCAAACGTTTTACACCTTATGTTTTTCTTTTTCTGATTCTTTGATGTGGTATAAAAGAAGGGATAATTTCAGAAACCTCCCCTGAGGTTTCTGACAGTTTCACCTGGTACCCTCAAACTTTTAAAAATCTCACTTGCCTCCCTTATTTTATGCTTTTGGTATCATTTACAACCCAATTTAAAATAAAATATTAAAAAATTCATTTTGGAAAAGTAAATGTAATGTCATTCCAAAATTATCCTTTGTTGTCTTACTTTTTATTGCGTAAGTATATTCATAACAAAATAAATGAAAGTTTATTTTGATTGAAAAAAAATATAGTTTGTTTTTATATAGCAAGGTTTAATATTTGAATTCTAAAAGTTATAAAGATAATATTTTCTTTATTCCAAAGTGTTTTGAGTTAATTTAAGAAGTTTTACAAATTATTTACATATTTTTGAATTTTCTACTTTTTGTCCAAATTGTGATGGCTTGAAAACTAAAAAGATATAATATGCTAAAAATTATATATAAATTTGTTTGTATTGTTTTAAATCAGGCAAAAAGGTATTTTCATGATTATAAATTATTATGAATTATTTCCAAGAGTATTATAAATTAATCATAATTTTGAGTAATTTAACATTTCTTGTCCAAACCAATGACATAAAAACTACTAAAAAGTTTTTAATATTATTATCAACTTCGATATATTTATTAAGAAACTCTGTCCATCTATTTATAAAAATTAACGGATAAGTTTGGTGTATTATAGTAATTGAGAAATCATAAGAAAAGGACAGACTTGGAATAAAATTATATTCTCTCACCCAAAATAAATTTTTTAACATTATATTTTGAAATGGGTTTCAAATGATATAAAAAGTTTAAAAGAAGGGACGTAAGTGAGATTTTTAAAAGTTTGAGGGCGCTAGGTGAAACTGTCAGAAACCTCAGGGAGGTTTCTGAAATTATCCCATAAAAGAAAGAACAACAGGCAATTTTCTTCTTGGACTGGTATTAAATGCAAAGGAAGTGGTAATTGAAATGGAAATGAAAACCATGATGTATTAGGACTAGGATGGGAGGTTGAGAAGCAAAGAAAGTCCAAAGCAAGGAGCAGTCAACGTCTCTAATGTTTGAGCATGGTAAGTTCATAGTAAGGATCTTTATCGACTTACTCATTGCACATGGACCAGCTATATATGATAAACTGGTCCTATTTGCATGAAGAGCCTTCTGGACTTCAGGAAGATTAAAGTAGAAACGCCGTTCATAAGACATGCACACATCGACTCCTAGACTAATCTTTGTAGCCTGTAAAACAAAATAGTATCACAAGTGTTTGAAGATATTGCAATAGTCAATTGATCTTTCAACTGAAGAAGAAAAATGAATACCATTTTCTTTAGTCGCAGCTCTTGCTCTACTATTGATGGATAACATACATCAAGAATCACATCGTAATCATTTATATAGTCTCCAACGATTCGATTTGCTTCAGATATGGCAGAATTACATGCTTCTGTGACATTATGGGGACTAGGGAAGGTATAGTCTTCAAAATCACAGTCGTTCATTATGGTCAGGCCAACCTCATCAGAAATCATCCCATGGGACCAAAAGTATTCATATGTTGCTGGAACATCGCGATCCAGTTTGAGCAGTGGATTTCCTATCTGGCAAAACGAAACCATATAAATGCCAAGGACCAAATGAACTAACAGAAGCCTGTACACCAACAAATCTTCCTTCAAACTCCAGAGAAGAAAATGAAAACTATTCAATCTCTAGGAATCAAAATTGAAATTTATTTTGCGTTACCGCAACTCCTTTGATATTGAACTTGAAATCTTTAGAATGTGCATTATGGTCCAGCAGAGCAACAGCCAGCTGTGGAATGTAATGACCTATAAAATGACATACATAAACATAATTGTTCCAATTATGCAGGTAACACCTCCAAGAGGGACAGGATAGAGATGGCTTGATACCAGATGAAATCACAACATCATTTGTAAGCAACATAAAACCAAATTATGAATGCAGGAAAAAGGGACAAAAGACAACTCGCAGTTTTGTCTAGCTGGAAATTACTTTCTAAAGTCAACCACAACTATGCTGCAAACAACCTGTTTATTTTGTTTTGAGGTTGAAAATTAGAATAAATGTTGTCTATCATTGTTCTGTTCTTCCTTATTTGTGGAATCTGAAAAAACAAAAAGCTACATGTGCAGGGGTGTTAGGTTTATAGTCAAGCATATCATGAAGCTTGATACAGCAGGCACCATTTGAGTACCAAGGATAGCTCTGATTCATTTTAGAATTGGTAAGCATTGAGGACCATATAGTATCTATAAATGACTGTACAAAAAAGGAAAAAATTGTGATGACTTCAAGTGACAACAGTTTGCCAGGACAGCTCCGTTTTTTTTTTTTTTTTTTTTATAACTTCTAATAAGATAAGGTGAGCCAGGTCACGTGTACTTCCCACTAAATCCAGAAGTGGCAGAAAAGTTTCTATTACTTAATGAAAACTAGTCATGACTTTGCAAACAAAAGCACTACTATTTAAGTGCTTTAAAGAATTCAAACACCATCGCCCAGCACTTGATATCCTCAAACGCCCAACAAAAAAAGAAAAGACACTCGGAATGACGTTTCCCATATTTCAAACCATCTTTACCTGCATAGCTTTCCCCAGTGAGAAACAAATCTCTGGATCGGAATGAGGGAAACTTCTTGAGCCATTCGACCATAAATACGTGCATATCCCGTGCTGCCAGAATTTAAAAAAAAAACTTCAATTCTCACAGAAAATCTGCAAGTATCATGTATGGCTAATCGCCTAGTATTGATATCTTGTCCTCCCAGCCATCTACATTAGATCCAAGATTAGTCTAAAGCCACATAGCCTCTTTTACCTGTTTTGGCATCACCAGTGTTGTAATCTGAACTCGTATTTGAGTATGACCATCCTACTCCTGCTGGGGACTCAACAAAAAGGAGATTTGATGCTACAAGGAAAAAAAAAAAAAACATCAGAAAATATAAGTACAAACAAGAGCCTTTTCAGGCTTCCTAGATTAATCAATGATAAGTTCTAAAAATTATCTGGTATCTTAACTTGAGCTGCATACCTCTGTTCCATGACATCTTATTTCTTCGAAGGGCTCGGCCATCACCTCTGGGAAAGAAGGGACCAAATTCTGTGAAGGCTCCACCACCGATTGATGAGCAACCAGGGCCTAGAGAAGAAAAGGTCAAAGTGAAACCTCTGTTTAAGCGCCAATCTTAAACAATCCCCACTAACATGGCTTAAAATTAAATAACTATACTTTATCGATAATATTAGAGATCCACGTATATTTTATTCATCCTAGAACTGAGGTATCTATAGGTAAGTTCTAGTAGTAGTAGCAGCAGCAATAATAATAGAGAATAAAGTTGAACTCAATTGCACACAGAGTTCCATTGTTTTAGAGCTCACATCAAATGCAGAAAGAATTCGAACTCTGTCTGTTAAACCAGAAGCCAAGGTATGGGACTCGACAAAATATTCAAGAATTCTGAGTTGCATGTTTTGAACATTAGTATTCCCTTCAAATCCTTTGAAAGTTCCAAACTTTATGGAAGTAGGCAAACTTTTCATCGAAATTTGCCATTGGAAAGATAAGAAAACTCCTGGTTCAACTTATACAAGTTAATTGAAGCGTATACAGTGTTTTACAATTGGAGCTAGCACAAGGAGCAGGAAGCATGTACAGTTGTCCCTGCAATTGGAACTTGCACAAGAACCAGGACTCACTTTCTTTTTATAATAAACAAGGATTGACAAAATGGACTCTTATCCAACAGAAATTTCCAAGAAAGTACAGCGTCCTGTCCCCAACACAAACAGAACAAAAGAAACATCTAAACATCCAAATACTTAATCAATTTAGTACATAAGAAAGTACAGTATATATATCAAAATAAGAACTAAGCCAGCTCTTAATATGTGTACTGTGTGTGAGACAGACAGAGCGAGCTTTGAGCCCAGTTGACTTCAATTCTTGAATGCAACAATCAAGAAAAGCACCAAGAACAGAGATAAATGCAGCAGACTATACTAATTACCGAGTAGTACTAACCTCCATTGAGCCAGAGAGCAAGAGGTTTCTGGTCAGGGTCCTTCTCAGCTTCAACAAAGTAATAGAACAAGCTTCTCCCAGCTTTGACATCCACATCAATATACCCTGCATATTGCTTGAACCCAACTCTAGGCTGCCCAGGCAAAGCCTTCACAAAATCCTCAGCCGGATATCCATTCCCACCAACCACAAGCCCCAGTACTATCACCAATAAAGAAAGCCAATGCCATGCCATTCCCATCTTTCCCACCAAACAAATTAAATTTCTCTCACCAACCAAAGTACAGAAATTCTTTCCTTCCTCTGCTTGATATAAAAACGCAGCCCAGAACTCTATCCACTCATTTCTCTTCACAAAAGAAAAGAAATAAAAAGTGGGATGTCAAGAATGATTACGGATGATGCAAATTTCAGTTGAAAAAGAGAAAAAGCACGTGAATTCTGGGATACCTTTAGCAAAAAAGGGATGCCCCTGAAGATCTATATTATAGTAAAGACAAAATTGATAAGCATTTATAAAACAATACCTATGACAATTTTTGTGCATGTATCAGTGTTATAAACGTGAATAAGGGGAGTTAAAGTTGCAGGTTTTTGCTGGGGTAGTAACAAGTAGTCGGTATTAGAAGTACTAAAGAGCGTGAGGTATGGTCCTCTGCTTATGCATTGAGCAAAGCTAGCTTTGTTTTGTTTTGGCAGCTTTGCTGGCTTTTTTAATTTGCTGACAGAGTTTGTTATAGAGAGAGAAAACTGAATAGTCTTCTATCTGTTATAAAGGTTTTTTTTCCTTAGAAAATGGCTAATGAAATGGTAAAAGCCTTCTATCCCCCCTATGATAAATGGTATTCTTTAATAAAATGCTTATCAATGGTAAGCAATTTACCTTCATCATAGGGCACATTGTTTTCAAACAATTATATTAACAACCGTTCCTATTTTGTACTAGTTCGATACAACGTTGTATATCACTTTAGGAGGATTTCACTGGCAATCGTTTCCCTATTTCTCAAGTAGAACCATTATCAAGTCAACCGATTCGTACACTATACACACGAATGATTACACTAATTCAACAATGCACATTCCAAATTAATTGGCTCAGCAAAACTCGAGTAACATTATCGGACAAAAAAGTGGCTCAACTAATCCAAGCAGCAAAAATTCAAATCTTGATTGTTTAGACTTTATGAGGGGCAATTTTCTTGCATGGAAGAGAGAGGGAGATGGAAAGGGAGAGAGGACTATGAGGTGCAGACTGCAGAGTGATGGTAGGGACAGTAAATGCAAGAATTAATAATATTTGTTGAGATCCAATTGGCATCTTTTAAGGTCAGCAAAAGAATGAATAAACTGCAGTCGGTCAATAAAGTCCAAGAAAGCAAGTACATCAGGAAAAGGTTTCTTCTTCTTTCCGCTAAATAAATGGGATTCTGATGCCTTATAGATTGCGTCTTCTACCCTCCAAGGGGAACAGAATCCACACGAGTAGTACTCCGGGCCAGCTTTGATTACCATTCTTAGACGAGTTCAAAAATGGGATTTTGAAGCTTCTATGATTACATGCTATGTTGAAATGTTGATTTGCAAGACATTGCATTTGTTGCTGTATGATCTCAAAAAAAAAAAAAAATGCATTGTCAAACTTCCCAGTCAAAAAATCCAAGTAACTATTAATGCATCTAACAGCTATATCCCTCCAGCCACTTTTCTAATCGGTAGTTAAAAAATTAATTCTAGTTTATATATTGCACTAAGTAAATGCTCTTAAGATGAAAGCATAAGCACAAGTATTACCATAAATCAGAATGCGATTTTTCATGTAGCATTTTGAAATTCTTTAAGCACCATATCATGTTCGTTGTATTACAATTCTTGTGTAAGAGCGATGAGAAAAATTACCTATATTCTGTTTTTCTTTTCTAAACCCAAATATATATATATATATATATAATATTAACGTTTGATTACTGAAATCAGTAAAACGTATTTTTTTGGGTGAAATTTCTATCTTTCCCCAAGAATCTGATTTCTGTTATTGGCAAGGAATAACCCTGGACTCAACAATTTTCTCAACTTCCAACAATTGAATGAGAAAATGAAGACAAGATTTAAGGACCAAGGTTTTAACATATCTTGAAGTTTATCTAACCGGAGGCATTTTTTAACATGGGGCCCAATGATTAACTTGGTGAAAAGGTCTAATTAAATCAGCCAAGAAACTAAAACTGAGGTGGGGCAACAACCAAAAAATCTACTTTTTGTGAGGGGTCCCCTGAATAATGTTTCTCTTTCCATATTTAAAAAGACTCATTTTGCATCTTAATGAAGAATTCAATCAACTAACCCTAATTTGGCTCTTTCTTGAGATTCATGTAACGAAGAAAATGATTGAAGGGGAAACATAAAGATACTTCCAAAACTAATTGTCAATTAAAATGAGATACTTCCAAATCCAATAATAGATACTTTGACTGCTGTTTTAGATTCAAGCAATGAGGAAAATCATAGAGAACTCTTTTAACAAATGATTTCTCAACTTATTAATAGTGTCAATTTAGGCCAAACCTAATCTTACTATTCACGAGAGAAGTAAAATTTGGACTAGTCTATTCGGGACATAAATCGTAATCAAAGAACACCAACCTTTAGGACTCACGTTTTGACGCACTTTCTTGGACTTGTGGGATCACTTTAGTCAATGATCAAATTGATAAAATGAGATTCGAACTTCTGATCATTTGGTCAAGTGTATTTTTTGTTTTTCATGATGAAAAACAAGTACTGTACCTAATCCGTTAAGCTAATCTTATCCCATTTCTTGGCACCATTAGGCGTGACACCGACAAAACAATAAGCATGACAAGAGGACGCAGGGAAGATTTTGAGGAAAATATGTTCAAATTAATTGTATATCTTACAGCACTCAAATAACAGAAATCTGTGTTTTATATTATTACTAAAGATATTCCTGTTATATATAATAAAGATATAATTAGTTTTTAAAAGTTGATTGAAATTTGTTTTTGTAATGCAAGTGTTAGAGTTTAAGAGTGGATCGTTGATATGATTTATAAATCAAACTTAAAATCAAATATCAACTGGCATACCTTTGGACATCGAAAATTGAAGACATTCTTGGGAAAGAATTGTATAGCCTATAATCACCAAGCCTTCAATCACGAAGCATTCAATCACCAAGGCTCCAAAGCTGTAATCTATAAATCTGCACCAAGGTTGTAATCTATAAATCCGAAACTATCTAACCTTCCCTCACCATTTCTTTGCATCCAAAAGAGGCCGGAGAGGAGACGGTCAGAAGCAACTTCCTAGGAGATTCCTGCGAATATTGGATGCAAATGATCTTCCAATTTAATGACTTCATGAAAATGAAATTTATGGCAATCCATCCTTTTCCTTCTCACCGTTGCTCACTCCCCTGGACTACTCATTAGGCTAAGATCGTTAACCCCAAAAAAAAAAAAAAAAAAAGAAGAAGAAGAAGCTTATTTAGAATCTTAATGATGCGAACCCGAATCTCCAAACTCCCACTCTTGAAGAAACGAATTGGTGACGCAGCGGAATGGTCTATCTTGAACAGGTTATGGGTACAAAAGGGATGAAAATCCTACGACCCCTCTAACCCTCGAGATTGCGAACCTACGAATTGAATCTCAACCCACAATCTAGCGAATTAGCGAACCAAGAAATTGGTAGAATGGCGCCACAACTCAACGCGATCTTGAATTGATAAGCCTAAACTTGAACAAAGGAATTTATTCACTTGATTGATAATCCTAAACTTGAACAAAGGAACTTATTCACTTTGTATCAAGGGTCGTTCCTAAGGAACAAGAAAAGAGAAAACTCTCAATTTTATTTCATCAAAGTTGTCTTCATCTCGAATAATGAAAAAGTGTTGGCTATTTATAGCCTACAAGACTAAAAAACCAAGACTAAAAAGGAAACATAAGTTTGGCCAACTCTAAAAAGCTTTAGGAAACCTAAAACAAACAATAAGGAAATCAGCCTTTTAGGCAACAACTAATAACCTAACTACTAAACAATTAGGAAACAACTTAAATAGGCATTCGGTTAAGGTAACTCAAATTTTGGAAACTACTTAACCGATGCTTTATTTGATCTAACACACGACTAAGGAAAGCAAGGAAAATGGATAGTAATGCCCTTCCTTAAGAATCTAAGCAAACGACTAGCTAGCATAATTGCTTGGATCCGTAGGATGTGTTAGCTTGTCGCTTCTTCCTCCTAGCACTTGACCAATGTTTCCTAAGGAACTTGACCACCTTAGAACGAATTCTTGAAGGTCTCAACTTGGAAAGAATCAACTTGAGGCATTTGCACTTATTATGAATTTGTAAGCATACGTTGGCATCCATGCTCACATCATTCCCTCCTCCGTAAAAGCGATTCGCCATCGAATCGATACTTGGATAAAAAATGAAAGACGAGGAATAAATGATGAGGAAATACAGATATTCACCCACTTTACCTATTTGATAACAAGTAGGAAAAGTTTGTACCCCATGCATCATTGGACGACGTTTAACACAATCTACGAACACACTAAACTCACTAAATGAATATGCATCAAGACTACTAACACAATAGCCACACGAATTAAATAGAACAGACAACTCATAAGGACTCAATGGTAGACACTCACGGTTAAAACAAATAGAACTCTTACAATGACTCAAATAATTATCAAAATGACCGACAAAACATAAAAAACTAGCACGATCAACAAAATCAAAAGAATTAATCATAGAATGACATTGAAAACTCCCTTTCAAGATAGTCGACTGAATTGCTAAGGTATTGCGTTCCTCCATTGCAGATTGGTAGAAATATGCAATTCCACGAAAGATTTTCACGTCTTCAACAGGCTTAGGAATGGTGCATGTCATAAGAATCTTCACTTCACCTTAACCTGCATAAAACCATAAACACTAAACAAAGCAAAGTTAAGATCGTTAGGAAAATAATAACCCCTTTCACGCTCATTTATTTTTCCACTCACAATTGACTCACGTGCACTCTTTCCCTCTACTTCCTCACTCAACTCACTCTCCTTTTTATTTACACTACACTCGGATTGTACATTTCCGCATTCCTCACATAATTCCTTTCCAACTAACTTTTGACTAGTGACTAGTGTAGCGGACAGTACAAGCTCATTCTTTTCATGTTCAAGGTACGACTTTACATAGGTGTCCAATAGTTGCTCAAGTCATCCCATAAAAGGCTCTTTTTTGAACACTTGACGTGACTCTTTAATCTCTTGCTCATGCCTCTTAAGTGAAGCACATTTGATTGAGGCGAGTCTCCTTTGATGCCTCCATTCAAGCTTCTCTGCAATGTCCATAGCAGCATGTGCAACTTCATACAATTCCATGTGGTCAGTCACTTCAAGACGTCTAGATATCTGATCATTTAATCTCTCCAAAAAGTGATCAATGACAAATGAATCTTCCACAATTTCAGCTTGATTGATAATGGACCTCATTTCTTTGTAGTATGCTTTCACCGATTTGGTGCCTTGACGAAGAGCATAGAATTTCTTCAACAACTCCTTTAGAGGATTGTGCCGCATGGTGATAAAATTTGCAAGGAAAACACAAAATAATATTCTGACGGTAGTATGACGGTAGAGGACTATTATAAAGAGATGGAGATGGCCATGATGAAAGCTGACATCCATGAAGACTCTGAGGCAACAATGGCGAGATTCTTGAGGGGTCTCAGAGCTGAAAGAGCTGACATTGTGGAGCTTCATCACTACCTTGACATTGAAGAATTGGTAGACAAAGCCAACAAGGTGGAAAAGAGGCTCAAGAGGAGGGGTACACCTCGACCAACTCCCAACTTCCAACCTGGAAATTGGAAAAATCAGCCATTTAGAAGAGAGAATAACTCCTTAAACACTCAAAATTTGGCCAAAGGAGGAGGAGAAACAAGTGGAAGCTCACGGCCTACCCTCCCATCTTCAAAGCCTACATTCCAATCATCCAAGCCAAGGCCAAGAGAAGACAATAGGAGTAATCAAGAGGCGACAAAACCTAGAACCCGAGACACTAAGTGTTTCAAGTGTCAAGGTTTTGGACATATTGCTTCCTAATGCCCAAACCAAAGGACCATGCTAATGTTAGAAAATGAGGAACTCTTGATGGATGATGAGAATGGGTATGAGGATATGCCTCCCTTGACTGAAGAAAATGAGGAAGAAGAGGAAATGGAAGAAGTGGCGGCCAATGGTCAATTTGGTTTGGTGGCAAGAAGGGCACTAGCTACTCAAGCTAGTAAGGATGATCTCCAATGTGAGAACATCTTCTATTCAAGATGCTACATAGCCAACAAACTTCTTAGCTTAGTAATTGACCCAGGAAGTTGCACTAACGTTGCCAGTGCACTAATGGTGGAGCGACTCAACTTGCCCACAAGTAAACACCCTAAACCTTACAAGTTTCAATGGTTGAACAACAGTGGAGAGGTACGTGTTCATAAACAAGTCTTGATTTCTTTCAGCATTGGTAGGTATATAGATGATGTTTTATGTGATGTAGTACCAATGCAAGCCACACACATCAATTTGGGTCGACCTTGGCAATTTGATAAAAGGGTCAATTTTGATGGTTTCTTAAACAAATACTCTTTTATGTACAATGGTAAAAAGATCACACTTGCACCTCTTACACCACAACAAGTGCATGAGGACCAAGTCAAATTGCAAAAAGAGTATGAATTGCATGTTGAACATCAAAAGAAAATTGTGAAAGAAAAAGAAGGCCTTAAGGCAGAATTTAACCCTAGGCCCATTAAGCATGACCACTCGGCTATTGAGCCTAGGAAAGAGAGGAAAACAAGCATGCTAGCTAGGGTTAAAAATGTAAGGAAAGCTTTGCATTCTAACCAAGTATTGCTTATCTTATTTTGCAAGGAAACCTTACTTACTAATGAACTTGATGCTTCTTTGCCTAGTATTGTTACTAACCTGCTACAGGTGTATCAAGACATGTTTCCTAAGGACATTCCAAATGGATTGCCGCCTTTAAGAGGGATTGAACATCAAATTGATTTCATCCCTGGAGCAGCCCTTCCAAACAAGGCGCCCTATAGGACTAATCCTGAGGAAACCAAGGAACAACAACGACAAGTAGAGGACTTGCTTGGAAAAGGTTGGATTCGTGAGAGTCTAATCCTTGTGCTGTCCCAGTTCTACTTGTTCCCAAGAAAGATGGAGGATGGAGGATGTGTACGGATTGTAGGGCCATTAATGCCATTACAGTAAAGTATCGCCATCCCATACCTCGTCTTGATGACATGCTTGATGAATTACATGGTGCAATTATATTTACTAAGATTGACTTGAAAAGTGGTTATCACCAAATTCGCATGAAAGAAGGGGATGAATGGAAAACAGCCTTTAAAACAAAACAAGGCTTATATGAGTGGTTAGTCATGCCTTTTGACTTAACCGATGCACCTAGCACCTTTATGAGGTTAATGAATCATGTTTTGCATCCTTTTCTTGGCAAATTTGTGGTGGTCTACTTTGATGACATCTTGATCTATAGTAAAAGTTTAGATGAGCATGTTATCCATTTGCAAACTGTTTTGGATGTACTTCGCAAGGAAAAGCTCTATGCTAATCTTAAGAAGTGCACATTTTGTACTAATCAACTTGTATTCCTAGGTTATGTTGTGAGTGAACAGGGTATACAGGTTGATGAGGCAAAAGTGAAGGCTATAAGTGAATGGCCAACACCTACAAGTATGAGTGAAGTGCGTAGCTTTCATGGCTTGGCAAGCTTCTATAGACGCTTTGTCAAGGACTTTAGTACAATTGATGCACCACTTACATCAATTGTGAAGAAAAATGTGCCATTCCAATGGGGGGAAGAACAAGCTAAGTCCTTTCAATTACTTAAACACAAGCTCACACAGGCACCTATTTTGAGTTTGCCTAATTTTGATAAAGCTTTTGAAGTAGAGTGTGATGCCTCTGGTGTAGGTATTGGAGCTGTGTTAATTCAAGAAAGTCGTCCTGTTGCCTATTTTAGTGAAAAGTTAAATGGAGCATCCTTGAACTACTCGACTTATGGTAAGGAGTTAATGGCCTTAGTTCGAGCTCTCCAAACTTGGCAACACTACCTTCGACCTCGTGAGTTCATCTTGCACACTGACCATGAATCTCTCAAGCACATCAAATCTCAAACGAAGTCGAGTAAAAGGCATGCAAGATGGATAGCCTTCATTGACAGCTTTGCCTTTGTTATCAAATACAAGGCAGGTAAGACTAATGTAGTGGCTGATACACTTTCTAGAAGGTATACTCTTATCACTACATTAGACACTAAATTGCTTGGATTTGAGTATATAAAAGATCTTTATGCTACTAATGTGGATTTTGGTATGATCTTTACATCTTTGCCACGAAACACTCATGAGCATTACTTCATCTCTCAGGGATACTTATATTTCAAGGATAAACTATGCATCCCTATGTGTTCTATGCGCCTATTATTGGTACGTGAAGCTCATGGTGGAGGACTAATGGGACATTTTGGCATAGCAAAGACTTTGATGGTTCTCCAAGAACACTTTCATTGGCCACGTATGAAGAGGGACGTAGAGAGGTATATACAAAGGTGTGTTACTTGCCATCTTGCCAAATCTAAGGTAAATCCTTATGGCCTTTATACACCTTTACCAATTCCATGTGAGCCTTGGGTTGACTTGTCTATGGATTTTGTGCTTGGTTTGCCTAGAACTGGACAAGTTCATGACTCTATTTATGTTGTGGTTGATCGTTTCTCTAAAATGGCTCATTTTATTCCTTGTCATAAAACGGATGATGCAAAACATGTTGCTGATTTGTTCTTTAAAGAAATTATCCGTTTGCATGGGGTACCTCAAACCATTGTGCCTGATAGAGATGTAAAGTTCCTTAGCTACTTTTGGAAAACTCTGTGGTGTAAACTAGGTACTAAATTGTTGTTTTCTACTTCTAGTCACCCACAAACTGATGGACAAACTGAAGTGGTTAATAGGACTTTATCTACCTTGTTGAGAGCAATCATTAAAAAGAATATCAAAACTTGGGAAGATTGCTTACCTCATGTTGAATTTGCATATAATCGCACTGTGCACTCTTCTACTCAATATTCACGTTTTGAAATTGTTTATGGCTTTAACCCTCTCACACCTTTGGATTTAACTCCTTTACCTGTTCATGAGAGAGTTAACTTAGATGGAAAGAAAAAGGCTGAATTTGTCCGTGATTTACATGCAAAAGCAAGGGCTAACATTGAGAAACGCACCCTTCAATACGTCCAAAGTGCAAATAAGAGGCGTCGTCAAATGATCTTTGAACCTGGTGATTGGGTTTGGATCCACATGTGCAAGGAGAGATTTCCTGTCCAAAGGCGCAACAAGCTCCTTCCAAGGGGAGAAGGGCCATTTCAAGTTGTGGAGCGTATAAATGACAATGCTTACGAACTTGACCTCCTAGGTGAGTATGGTGTACATGCTACTTTTAATGTTGCTGACTTGAGTCCTTTCCATGTAGATGATGAACATGATTTAAGGGCAAATCACCTTCAAGAGGAGGGGATTGATGAGGGACTCACGGCTGTCCATGCTACAAATGATCAAGTGATTCAAGTTCCAAATGGACCAATCACAAGAGCTCGTGCAAGGAAATTAAGGGAGTCACTTCAAGCTCTTGTGTGCACCATACAAGAATGAGTTGGAGCTAATTTGAGGAGCATTGAAGGATTGACCAATGATGATTCAAAGATTATCACCTTGCTCCAAGTTGAAGAGTCCAAACCGGGCTAGGGCTTGAAGAGTTAAAGTTGCCGTTTGATTAGATTAGTGAATAAGGGCATAATTGTCCATTTTCCACTATTTCCCGTTGCTTTCTTATTTTATTTTTAGACCAGCTTTAGTGTGTAATGCTGGCTGAATTTATTGTCATTATTTGAGTCAATTTAGTTGTTTTAGTAATTTCCTAAAAGATGGAGCCATGTTGGCCTATTCTAGTTAGGTTAGGATTTTAGTAATTAGAGTCCAAGTTCAAGTAGGATTTGAGAGTCTTTTGTTGTCCAAGTTTAAGTAGGGTTTGAGAGTCTTTTGTAAGGCTATAAATAAGCCTACAAACCATTAATTTTATTCATGCAAGTTATATCAAATTTTGTGAGTTTTCACTTTCTCTTTCTAAGAGAGCCTTTCTTGAATACTTGAGAGTTGTCTTGAGTTATTCAACTTGAACTTATCAATCAAGTAATCACCTTGATTCTGGCGTTCTTCTACCTACAACGTTGGTTCGCTAGATCGTTGGTTCGTGGGTCAAAGTTAAGTCTAAGGTTCGCCAACCCGGGATTTAGAGGGTCAATTGTTCCGCCATCCAACTTGAATTTTCGTCTAGGTCCTACCTCGATTCATATCACTTAATAGTTTTGGAACTGAATTTGTTATTTGGTAATTATATTAGAATTGGTTATCTAAATTAGTTTAGGAAATAAAATTAGGTTGTGTTTAATTAGATATTAAAATTAGAATAAGTTTTATAATTTTGTTTATCTATGTGAGGACTTGTCAGTCAGCAATTGTACCTGAGCAAACTGGTTAAGGATAGAATTAAGTTTTTAGTTCCCCCTGGCCATATTATTCCTTTGGTACTATTCTTAGTTGGGACTAGTCAATCGGGTGGCGTTCTGATTAAATTTTGCTTCATTGTTCATACTAATCAAAGATTCCACAGCTTTCATCTTTCTCTTACATTGTTGAAGGTTTATCAATTATTTATTATCAAATTTGGAAATGTTATATTTACTTCTCATGTACGATTTTTTTTTACTAATAAGTGATATCAGAATCTCAAATTTATAAAATTGATCATGGGTTGTCTATGTCACAGTAAGATATAGGGTGTATATTAGAGTATTCATATATCAAATAACTGGACCACAAAAGATTGGTTTTGGGTACTCATGCACTAGTTGATAATTAGGGAAATGTAATTCTAATTGGATATAGGTGTAAAAAGAAGGAATTTGTTGAAATTGCTAGTGTTGACAATGATAAGAAAATCTTGTCAAATAGTCATGTTGGTATTGTGCAGTGATCAAAGAAAAAGTCTTGTTGAATTGTTGATTATGGTTTTCTCCACAGTGACATTTGATTGAGGTTGAAGCCAGGGAGGCAATGAAATTCAAGTAGGAAAAAAATTATTTGAAAATGTATATAAACTATTTTTGTGTTGCAACAATGAATCGAGAATTTGTCAATGGTGAAAATTTGAAAATTTTGTACACAAGTTAAGTATTGAAGAAGAAAGATCAGGATGGGTTGCAATAATGAAGAAATATCTAAAATGATGTAACTTGGTTGGTATTCTCGAAATAAAATTTGATAGTGGTTTATCAAAAGAAGATAAGAAGAAAAGGGCAAAATGGTTTTTCAAAAATATGCAAAAAATCTATGGTTGAAGAATGTTATATGAGAGAGATTTTAATGGTTCTCAATCACCTCAAAGGTTTTGGTAAGATCTCTTTTATATTTTGATAAAATTTGCCTATTTATTACAAGGAAAAAAAATTTGTTTTGTTTGGCTACTAAGTATACAAAATCTTAAGTTACTCTTTATTAATAGATCTGCGAATTTCATAGCTACATAAGCGGAATCGCAAAATTCTAAATCTGTGACTTCTCCACATTTTACTTGTATTAGTCACCCACACGTTAATGACTTTTTAAGTAGAAACTAGTAGTATTAATTTAATGGAAAAATCCCCCTTTTTTTTTGGTTGACAGTCAAAAGTTTAGGTGCGTTCAGTTTCAATCACTACCATGGGTGAGAATAGGTTTTAAGGATTATAGGTCGCTTATAGAGGTATTTACACATCATCTACCAAAATAATTCTCACATCGACAGTGGGATTCGAATACACGATATTTTATAAGAAAGTGGCCGTCCTTATAAAAGGTCCCATGGAGTCCACCTCGAACAAATCGCATAGGTCTAGATTAGTCAATCGGTCAAATACTAGAAATGTCTGAAAGACGCAAGTCGCCACTAGAAAGGTACATCGTAGGATCCTGCAACTGGGATCCCAATTCTTTTACGAGTATGGGTTACCGAAACCAACACGAGACTGGAAGTCTGGAAGCCGACATCGGCGACTTTAATCGACTGAGAATGTAGTAACATGGTTTGTTTGTATAACAGAAATTTGCAAAATTTATTTACAAAATTTACTTTACTTACATCATAATCACACTTTCCAATCACCTTTTTATCTTCCCAACAACATTTTTATCTCACATACATCACATCACAAAAAGTGCTACAGTAAATATTCCAAATAAAATCTCAAATAAATTCACTATCCAAACAAACCGATTGGCTTCTGCCACTTGGACTAATTCCATCGACATCGGGACTATTTTGGTCTTTTTCTTTTTAGACCGTCTTCTGTTTTTCTCAGGTTAGGTTAGAAAACATGTCAGAAGTTAGAACAGGCTGATGCCTGCGACAGCCACAATCTGACTGAGTTGAATTCTTGCATGAATTATCTTTTCGTATATTGATTGTTTTCTGCTAGAATTAATTAATTATTTTGCCGCTTATTTACTGCTATGTGCCTATCATTAGTTTTTTTTTTCCTCCTTGGTGTAGCAATTAAAGCTAAAACTCCATAATTAAGGATTCTGAATTTAAATCCTCCTTCATCTCTCACTTTTTAAATCTCACCTCTCTCGGACTATTCAAGAAAAAAGTAATAATAACTTTCATATGGCCTCGCTTCATGACTTTACATGACATTAATTGCCAATGGGTGATGTTTTAATTTGTGAAATGGCTTAAGGTTCTAGTAGATTTAGATTCTTGAATTCAGTTACATTTCCCTTTGTGGCGGAAGATAGCCTACCTTTTTGGCTTTGGCTTGGCTATATCTTTTTCAATTTTTTTAGTTGTTATTGTAGTATTTTTCCTACCTCATTAGATGAGATCTTCTCACATTCTTTTTCTATCCATCGGTAGGCTATTCAAATCATTTGAGTTGATAGTAGAAACTTATAGGTTGAATTCGATCTTGCATGATCTGAATCACCTTAAAATTATTGCTTCGTTAGAACAAAAAAAAACACATCTTAAATAGCCATATTAACAATAGTTGTAACAATAATTAAAGCAACTATAAAATCAACTATAATAAGAAATATTAAGAATAATTATATAATAATGCATATATGTGGGGGGCTAAGGCATGGATATCTCACTTTCTTTAGGGTGATTCAAGTCTTTACGAAAGAATTAACCCCAGTGTAGCAAAATCTTTAACTTGTCACCCCTAAAATACAACAAGCCAACAACACTTATTGTCACTCTCATTAGTCTGCACTAATAAGAGAGTATGAATAAGAGAGTATAGCTCCACTAGCATCGGATCTTCTTGCCAAGCTATGAGATAGAAAAAATAATAGAAGAATAGGTAGTTTTTCTCTTAGAAATTGTAGCTCACAAAAACATAATTGTTGTTATCTTTTTTCTATCCCCATGACACTTATTTATGGGTGATGAAAAATTAGTCAATTTTGTTGCCACAAAAAAGGTGCAAACGCATACAATGGAAGCAATTTCTAATATATATAAAAGTATTTGGAAAAAGGAGGAGAGTAAACACATAAAAAATACTCAATTATTTGTTAATTCAAAACTCAACAAAACAATATCATGTCGTAATCTTTCACTCATGACAACTTACAAACTTCAATTTAAAGAATTTTTCTCAACCTCACAATTTAAAACTCAACTCAACTCTTCCAGGTAATAATATACTAGACTAGTAGTATTTATAAATTGCAAAACTTTCTAATCAAACATAATTGTAAACCAAAACTAACTTGAAATTGAATTGATATTTGCTAAACTAATATGGAAACTAAATAAATAAGGCACCACAAAAGAACTTAAAGCAATTAGGAAACTTAGTATTAATGTAGTTTAGTTTAATTTCCTTCATTACCTCCCTTAAATCAAACTTGCCATTGTTGTTATCTACAATAACATCTCAAACTTGAATTTCAATGAGTAACTCTATCGTTGTATAATCGACGTGAAACACTAGCTTGTAACTAATCTTCAATTTCATATTTACATATGTGGCAGTGGACGGAATTTATACTTCTCAAACAATTTCTTGACTTGATTACTTCTAACAAAAATTCAAACATATCCACCCATTTTTCATCCAATGCTCCATAATTTAATTCGTCCATGTCACTAAGAAAATCTCCACAAAATTCTAAATCGGTGCCTTTTCCACATTTTACTTGTATTAGTTAGCCTCACGTGAATGACTTTTTACTTTAGCTACGAGAAAGTAGTATTAGTTTAATGGAATAATCCCATGGAGTCCAAGTTGTACAAATCGCATCAGTCTCGAGTACAAGTTAATCAGATTTTACTTTCGTTACGAGAAAGTAGTAGCATTAATTTAATGGAAAAATCCCATAGAGTCCAAGTTGTACAAATCGCATAAGTCTCGATTACTTAATTGGTTAGAATTTTGTACTCATTAGAGCGATATCTTAAAAACTCTGAAATGACCCAAGTCAACCGCAACGGATCTTCTGTCCCACTTCCTGTGCCATTCTCTGTCCTACAATTTATTATATTGCTATTTCTCCTTCATAAACATCATATTTTAATTCTTTTTTGTTCCCTTGCTATCAAATAACTACCAACACAATAAAAAATAAATATAACAATCTCAAAAAAGGCATTATATAATAGAAAGTTCAAAAATACATAAGAAAATTCATAAAAAATCTTATTTTTTGTGTATTTTAATTTTTTGAGTTTGTTAAATATTGTGTATTGCTGTATTCTCCTTCATTTGATAACAAGGGAACAAAAACGAATTAAAATATGATGTTTATGAAGGAGAAATAGCAATATAATAAATTGTGGGACAGAGAATGGCACAAGGAGTGGGACAGAAGATCCGTTGCGCAAATCAACACTAGAAAGGTGAATCGTAGAATCCTACAACTCGGAGATCATGACTCTTCGACAACAATTTGATCCCAAAACTAATACTGGATTCGAAGCCGAGATTGGAGTCTTTGATCGACTGAGAATTTGAATTTAGTACCATCTGCTTCTGCCACTTGGACTAATTCCATCCACATCGGGACAGCAATCGATGGCTAACGAGTCTTTTTCTTTTTTGACCGTCTTCTCTTTTCTCACGTTAGGTTAGAAAACATCGTCAGAAGTTGGAACAGACAGGAAGAGGGGCAGGAACGGTTATAGTAAGCAACCGTTCATGAAGATTTATGGTCAAGATTTAGTAAAAAAAAAAAATTGTAAGGTCCAAATTTCTTCTTGTGCATCATTTTTTACACCGTGTGTGGGGCTCATAAAATTTTATTCTATAATTACATGTTGTTGAAAGTGAGTTACATTGTATGCAGAGAGACTTACACTTTGTGCATTTTGCACAAAACCAATCCAAACGATTTTCCTGACAACCGTTTGGGCCCCGGGTCCAAACAGGCTGACGCGTGCGAGAGCCATATTATGACTGTGTGGATTCTTGCATGAATTATTTTTTTGCATATTGACAGTAGTCTGCAAGAATTAACTAATTCTTTTGCGGCACATTGACTGCTGTGTGCCTATCACTAGGTTTGATTTTTTTTCCTCAATCTAGCAATTAAATCTAGAAATCTATAATTAAAGATTCTTAATTTAAATCCTTCTTCATCTCTCACTTTTACATCTCACCTCTTTCCGATTATTTTAGAAAAAAAGTAATAATAACTTTCATATCCTTGATTCATGACTTTATACGGCATTGATAGCTATTGAGTGATGTTTTAATTTGTGGAATGGCTTAAGGTTCTAGTAGGTTTAGATTCTTGAATTCAGTTACATTTCCACCAACAAAAAAAAAAAGGCAAAAAAAAAAGTTTCAGAACTTGCTTCATACGTGCCCTACTGTGAAGCTTTCAATGTTGCACCAACTTACATGATTTATACAGTAAACTAAGAAAGCTTACGATCGAGCGGAAAATTTGCCGTGGGAAAGGAGGCTAATCCAATCATCATTAGCTAGACTGAAAGGTACCTGATTTAGGAACTTCTGAGTCCTGATCCGAACTTCCCACTCTAGAAGTGGCTGCTAAATGCGATCTTGGCAGCCCAATACAGCCTAATCCGATTTGGGCATCTCCAGCGGACTTGGGATGTCTCGCTCAAATTGGGCATCACTCATTTGGAAACCTTTATGCATTTATTTATTTTTGTTTGTTTGGGTGGGGAGTAAGCAGCCATTTGGAAACGTTGTTACGATCTTTTGTTTGCTTTCCCCTATGCTTGTATAAACCTCTTAGCATGGATTCAATATTTTGCCAAAATTAAGCGTGCACTCGTTATATTGCCACTAAAAGAAATAAAACTCTTACTTCTATCCTATTGAAGATTTAGAAGAAAACAATGGAAATACAAAGAATTTGTAAAAAACCTTGAGCCGTTTTTTTTTGGTGTGTTAGCTCATTCGTTTTATAGAGGTACAACGTCAATACATCCGCAAGTTGGGGAATCCCTCAAGCTGTTATAACCACAAGGACTGATCTTATTATCTCCCACCTTTTATTTAGTCATATTGTGATTAATTTCATTTAATTAATTTGCATAGAACTTATGGTTTTTCCCTTTTCCATAGAACATTGTTTTCTTTTCAATACAGTATCATTCATTTCAGAAAGTCATGAACGGGCCGTAAACTGACAAAGTTTCCATGAATCTGTTCCATCAATGGCTTAAAACGCCACCTTATTTGCTATTGCTGCTCCAAAAACTAAATCCCCACTTTAAGCATTCTTACAAGTCGGTTACATCATTCGTGATATTACTTGGTTTCTACCTCTTCGCACATCATTCCAAATTTACGATAGTAGATTATTTGGATCCTACCCCAGTTTGCCTTTGTCGCACATTATGTGAATCTCGACCATCTCATGGGAACTCAAGTATCTTTCCTCATCTGATTACTGATTAGTGGGAACGGGACTGTTCCTCATAAATGAAGTCATCATTATGTGAGTAAAAATTCAATTTACGATTATTTATTTATGTTGATTTTTTTTTTTGCTTTGAATTTTCTAACGTTATATCTTATTCAATTTGTGATCAATTCTGTACTATAATAACTCCAAAAAATTCGTACCATAGAAGAAATGTTGAAAAAATTGGTTTCTACAAATGCAACGTAATGAGAGATGAAGACTACTTTTCAAAATATAAGGGGGCAATGCCATAAGGAAAGGTATTTTTACAAAATGTACTTTGCCATGTCTTGCCACCTTGCCAAGTAGGACATTTATAAATAGAAAGACATGTTGAACGGTATTTGGTTCAAGGAATGAATGATAGAGTAATGTATCTTGAATTATTCTCAGATGAATAATCTTGTTATTCAGTATTTGGTTGATTTTATATTAGAAGGGATGTTTTACAAAATAACCTCATATTGTGTTTGGTTAGAGAGAGGATGAGGTCAGATTACTTATTTATAGACAAAAAAAAAAGCCTTTTTTAGCATACTAACAATTAAGGGTATTAATCAAATTTTGGTAAATCCAAACTCGACTTACATGTACATATACATATACATACATATATACGTACATATATATGTGGCTATATATACACACTTACACACAAATGTCCACACACACACACACACACTATGCATACACACATACACATACATACACTAGTCGACTTAAACATGAGCTTGATATTACTGCAACACACAGTTGAGTTTTGTGTAGTCCAGAACTGAACTACATATAATTTTTCTTGTTTTGGACTGAATTCGACCCTATTAAATGGGCTCACAAGTCTTAACTCAAATGTATAACTTTTTATGAATTAAAATTGACCAAGAAAATATGGTTATATAATTAACTAATGGGGCCAAATTAGTATAAAATTTACTTTTACTTTTACTAGGGGTAAATAAAACTAAAATTTTAATAGGACCAAATTAGCCAAAAATTTAACTTATTAATAATAGGGGTATATTAATCCAAAATTTAGTTATCTCATTAAATGGTCAAATTAGTTAAAAACATAATTTTTTATTAGTAGGGGCAAATTTATCCAAAAGTTTAGTTATTTCATTAATATGGGCAAATGAGTAAAACATTTAATTTCGTTAATAGTATGGGCAAATTAGTCCAAAGTTATGGTATATTATTAATATAGGCAAATAGTCCAAATTTTGATTTTTCATTAGTAGGGGCAAATTATTTCAAAATTTTATTATGTAATTAATAATAGCAAATTAGTCAAAAAATTAACTAATATTATAGTGAAAAACTATGTTTATATAGTTGTTAGAATAATGCATTATTCTAATAGTAGCGGCAAATAATTCTCACTTGTCATCATCACACCTTTTAGGTCTATTTGGTTCATGGGATGACACAGGATTGAATTATTAATCTTGTGTCATCTTATGTTTGGTTGCGTTTTATGTATGGGATGATGCATCCCACATTCTCACCTAACCGAATTAATCCCTCATATGGGAGATAAAATAATCCCATGGGGAGGTGGTATGAGTTATCCCGAAATGAGATAAATGGTGGGATAATGATATTGAAACTTATTTACCCCTATTAATAGAATAATGTTTTATTTAAACATCTATATAAATCTACAATTCTCTATGAGATTATCTAAGTTTTGGACTAATTTGCCCCAATTAATCATATAATAAAATTTTGGACAAATTTGCCCTTACTAATAAAAAACTAAATTTTGGACTAATTTGCCCATATTAATGATATACCATAATTTTGGACTAATTTGCTTATGCTATTAACAAAACTAGACTTTTTACTCATTTGTTCATATTAATGAAATAACTAAATTTTAGACAAGTTTGCCCCTACTAATAACAAATTATGTTTTGAAATAGTTTACCCATTTTATTGAAATAAATAATTTTGGACAATTTATCCTTATTATTAATAAATTAAATTTTTGGCTAATTTAGGACTACTAAAATTCTAGACTGATTTACCCCTACTAAAAATGAGAATAAATATTATATTATTTTAGCCTTATTAATTAATTATATAATCATATTTTCTTGGTCAAATTTAATTCATAAAATATTAGACATATAAATTGAGACTTGTCCACTCAGAACAAAAGACTTACATATTGGTTTTGATTCAAACTGCACAAAATTCACACATACACACACACACACATAGAGATATCTTTTTACAAGTTGAGTTTAGACTTATAAAAAATCAGACATCCCTAATTGTAGGTCTACCAAAAAGGGTATTTTGGTCAATAAATAAATAATTCTATCTCATCCTATCTCTAAACAAACACAGATAAAGTTATTTTTTAAGAAATCCTATCCAACAAAAAACCAACCAAACATTGGATAATAAGATTACTCATCCGGGGATGACTTAATCTAGGATGAGTATCCGAGAATGAGTAATCCCTTCTCATCAAGTCCGTGAACCAAAAGCACCCTTCAATCATTTCAAAATAACTCATAACACCTCTTTCTATGGGATTAATTAATCCCCCATATGGATTAACATAATTAGATAGAATGTATCATCCTATATATATATTCTTTCATCCCATGAACCAAACGATTGCTAGAAGAGGCTTTGTACATATTTTTTAGCAAAGGACAACATAATGGGCTTTCTAAAATGTATCCTTGTGGACAGCCCCACCCCTCAGAAGGACAAAGGGTTCATGGACCGCTCTAACTCTTGCCGGGACTCACTACGAATTCCCAAATATCGATCCAAACATTCATTCGTAAAGTCATCATTAAAAGTTATTAAAATTACTAATAAACTCTCACAAAATACAAACCCCAAATTTCATCAAAATTACATTGATAATAACTCCAAAGTACCATAAACCATCAAATTCATCCATTAATTTCAATCTTATACAAAATGAGGAAATCCTACAAAAGTACTAACTTCCTCGATTCACGTGTCTCACCTCGAAACCTGTTAAGGAAAACAAATTAGTGAGCTAACGCCATGAGGCCAAGAGAAACATGCACAGGCAACTCAAAACAATTAAAGAAATTAATGAAACAGTAAAAGAGCAAAATAGTTAATAAAACATTTAAATAGTACAATTTTGAAGGATACAGTTGGCCAGCTCCACATTTTCGTAATTCTCTGCAATTATTTTCTTCACCAACATCAATTCAAGTCACATGTTGACATTCTGTCAACCACTCACTCTCACAGTCCATATTCACCACTTTCATCCCTCTCCCGTCTATTTACACCCCCTTGACCGGGCCCGAACTCCTAAATTTAAACAGTGATTGGCAACCCACTATGAGTATGCCAAGTCGGCAGACTCATTCCAACCGACATGCTTTAAACAGTAATAACCCATGGTTCACCCATCCCTTGCCCTAGCCCCTGTTGCCGGACAAGGTGAAGGGAATCCCAATGGGGTATGGGCGTCCCCACAGTTATAAATAAAACAATCAGTTCAGGCAACTCAAGCAGTCATTCAGTTAACATTTTAAACAGTTGAACTCACTTAGAGGCAATTCAAAGAAGGTGAGCGCAATAAAGTACACGCTTACCGAGGCACACAAGCATGCTTTCAATTTATTTACATTAGTTAAAATGCAATTGAACACTCACCAATAGTCGAGAGTAAGTGAGAGCAATTCACGAGATCAATCAAGATTCTCGGTGTCCACGTGATCACCTGAGAGATGCACAATCAAAATTACCTAAGTATGCATTCAAGGTCAATTTTCAAATAGTTAAGCTTTTGATTCCAAATTAAAAGGAATCTCATGAAATTGGAAAATCCATTTTTCCAAAATTGGATTGGTGTACAAACGCTCAAAAGATTACGTTTGAAAACCAGGAAATGTTTCCAAGGCATTTTTAAACTTTCGTCGCCTCCTTGGAGAAATTTCAGTTTTGCGCGACGTTCTTTGAAAAATCATAACTTGAGTTCTATAAGTCCAAATTTCACAAGGTTGGTACCGTTGGAAACCTCATTTAAAGTTCTAAAACTTTGTGGAAGGCACAAGGATAAAATTCTGGACAAAAACTGCCCAGATTTTCGAGTTAAGTTCAACTACAGTACAAAACAAAACATAACAGGTTGGTTTTCCGGCAGACTTTGAAAATTCACCAAAAATTATAGAAAATGAATTGGCCTCTGAAATTTACACATTTTAAATTCCTATGTATGAAGTTTCAAACGCCACTAATGGTACTCGATTCTGACTCTCGAGCAAGAAATTATAATTGTTCAAACAAGGCAGGTTCGAAATTCTGAGTTTTCTGATTTCCAGATTTGCAGGGCATGATTCTAAGCCTCATTTGAGTGACGGTTTCTTTCCCAAAAATTACCAAATTTGGTACACCAATTCTACCATATATAGGCTAGGTTCATACCAAAATTCAACCAAAAAATCCCTCAGGAAGACAGCTTTCTAATCACCCAAAGTTCACTCAGTGAATTGCCTCAAACCAATGAAGTTTTGATCTTCTTCTTCTAATCACCCCTAACATACCTAAACCCCCATTTTCGAAACCAAGATAGTTTTAACCTTCCTAAACCAAATGGTGATCAGAAATGATAATGGCTTTTATCAAATTTTAGCACAAAACAGGCCCACAAATTCGGACAGCAAGCTTGCTCAATTTCCAGCTTTTCTTGTTCCAACTAAGCCACCAATTTTGCTTAACCTTTGAAGGAATTTGTGTGGGACAAAATAACAACCTAACCCTCAACATTTAAGCCTCACATTTAGCTTTCAAGCTTGCCAAAAACGCAGCCACAAGACTAAGGGAAAACAGAAAATTCTTTTCTCCTCATTTTTCCTCTTCCTAATCGGTTTTTCCTTGGGGTTTTCCTACCACATTCAAGCCATCCATTTTACATAGAACTACATCATTTATCATGCTAGGAATTAAATTCTCATACTTGTGGGAGTCCAAGAGCCCACTCAATCACCATAATCAAGAAAATGCAAGATAAAGAAGCTTAGCATCTTAAATTTCAAAACCAACACAATACTCAAATTCAATGCCAAACATCAAGGTTCTAGTAACCTATCAACCTCCCAAACCTAATGTCATGCTTGGAAATGTAAGAAATGAACAAAGATGAGAGCTTTAGGATTTTACCTCTTCTAAGAAGTTGGCACAATTCACCCAAAGAAAGCTAGCCTTAACCTTCCCAAGAGCTTCCTCCTAAGTGTTCTTCACCAAAGCTCCAAGCTTGCCAAGATTAATGCAAGTTTGTGGGGGAAATTTAGGGAAGAATGGAAGAAGAAACTGATGAAACCACAAGGGGAAGACGGGAGGGGTGGTTCGGCTGAGAGAGAGAAGAGAGAGGTGGGTTTTTGTGTTAATTTTGGTGAATTAATTTGAAGGAAAGAAAGACAAGACATAAAGCTTGTTTGTTGGCACAAAAGTCAACTTAAGAATAGTAACTCTTTTGCTAGCAATTTTTGGAGGGAAATAATTATCTCTCTTAGCAAAAGATTAAAGGGTTAAACTCGGTTAGGGGGAAGAGAGGAAAAAGAATAAAGTGGAAGTGAATTAGGGTGAATTAAGAGGAAGAAACAATGACTAATTAGAATTCTAGTTTCAAGGAGGTTAATCCAACTTAAACTAAGGTTTCAAAATCCTAATTATTTTCACTCTTATTAACTCACTTCTAATCCCTTAATTGTATTCTTAACCTAAGAGAGATCATCCTTACATTCTATAGCTACTTCACTCGCTGCCTGAATTATTACCTCGAAAAATGTGTTTTCTCATTTTCTGTCCATTTGTCCCTAAAAGAGCGAATTTTAAAAAGTTAAACAATTTATTGAAAATCTACAAGGAGTTAAAGGTGAAATAAAATCGAGTCACCTCGAGATAAAAATAAATAGATAAATAAATTGAATTTCCATTTAAATTTTCCGAAAATTTTGTTTAAGTACGATATTAAAATAATCAAATGAATTAATAACAATAATAACATTATTTAAAATAATAAATTTTAACATTATTAAAATAAATTTTTGAGGCTCTCACATCCACTATATTAAATCTCTTCATGCTTATCAGCCATGATCTTCCTTAAATGCGCTTGATAATGTGCTGTACATTAATAAGTTTAACTCGGATTTTCCAGTTTTCTAATACTTGTAATTAAGCATTTTGAAGATACATGCAAATATTTACTTGTTGAGGTAATTTTAGAAACCTCCTCTAAGGTTTCTAACTATTTCACTTAGCTTCCTAAAAGTTCTAGAAATTACACTTATCTTTCTTGATTTGGCACTTTTTGCAACTAGAACCATAAAATAGGGTCAAATTTTTAATAAATATCCTAAAACACCCATATCTTGTAAAGTTTAATTTATTCTTCTAAATAATTGTAAAGTAATTTTGCACAATTACAAAAAGAATGAGTCTCAAGTTTTTCATGCCAATATTTATTGTTTGATAATCAATTACAACAATGCGTCTATCACTAAAATAGGCTACTTTTCATAGTATATTATTAAGGATATAAATCCTTTTTAAGATAGAGAAGAAAGCATTATCTTGATTTTTTTTAAAGTTTGTGGCCTAGCTTAGTAGTGGAAGTACCATAGTTTGGCAGTGATTTTAGGCCATTTGCTTTTAGGTTATTGTTGATTTATTCTTAATTTTGATACAAAAAAAATGCTAAAAAAATGGATGAAATTAAACATTATCAAAAAAAATGTTACTAGTTTGAAGTTTGTATAGGATAGAAATTAAGGACAATATTAATTGCTCCACATATTTTCTGATGAAATATAAAGAGAAATGAAAAAATGAAAAAGGGAAAAAATTATAAAACCCATCATTTTTTTGGAGCAATATTGAGAGATATTATTGATCAATACAATGAAGCTTGTACACAAGGGATACTAAGGACACATCCCAGTTAACATCATTTATCTATTCTATTGCACAAGGCATTTCCAGTTTGAATGCCATTCTAGGATAGAGTCTAGTTCTCCCAAGTTCTTGGGAAATTAGACCGAGAACTAGTAGCATACCTCATTGCCTCCACTATGCCCTTCATAAGTCCAGTGGTAACATTAGAATCTTGAGGCCAGTATTATCAATTTAAATGAACAAGAGAGGTATGTGTAATTTTTAAAACTTTAGAGGTGCTAAGTGAAATTATTGAAAATCTTAGGGATGGTTTCTAAAATCATCCCTTATTTGTTTCCATAGGTACAACTAGTACAAGAATAAAATTTTTATTGGATGCGTCTTTGTGACAGGACAAAGGAATAGACGTGGTTGGATCAAAGTACTCTCTGAAAGAGTACTTTGTCAACATGGAAATTGATGGTTCCAGGATTGCAATGGGCAGTGTAGTAGAAGCTCTTAGCCACTGTGAGAAATGTTTGCTTGACATCAGCATCTAGATCGCTCGGGCTATTGGTGAGAACTAGTTTCACTAGTTCTTGCATGTCTGTTTCTATTGAGCTGATGCTTGTAATTTCAGCCATGTTTGCTCTTCCATTATCCATATCGTGTACCTGATGAAAAATGGAAGGCGTGCAATTATATTCTTCAATCATTTCTCCACACAAGAATCAGTAAATCTAAGAAAAAAATCAAACATATTTGATTCATAAAATGTCTGGAGCAGTCACAAGTAATATGTGTTAAATGCGTGGTGGCTTTTGGCGCTTCCTGTATTTTACCCAAACAGTCGAACACAAAGTAACTACTAAAAAATTATGGAATTGATGCAGGTCGGATTGAGTTACGTGAAATTATGCATAGTTATTGTAATAGTTACATACTGTCGTATAAATCTTACATTATCTTGTCAAGAGCGTGGATTTTCTTATTTTATTTGGCAAAAATGTGATTTTGTTTTTATACACTAAATGTTATAAGATGTTCACTAAACATTGTAAGAAGTACAACAATCAGACACGACCACACTAAAAGCATAACCTTATCTGCCTGTGTGTCTAGTACAGAATGCATTGTGTCTAACCTTTTTGTGCTGGAAATGACGAATTTTGCGACAAACTCTACTGGTGATTTCCAAAAGTTGTTGATACTTGGGATGGGACAACAGTAACTCCTCCGTTGCACACCGGCCAGTGCACAGATTTATTGTCTGTACAATAAGTTCTGCTTCTTCTTGGCCCATGTCACCTCCTTCTTGTAAAGCCACCAACCACTTTTCCCACTATATACATATTCCATCCAAGTGGGAATTGGAAAAAGAACCCAAAAAGGGAAATAAGATAACTACAATTATAACTTTTTTTTCCCCAATACTGTACTGAGTAGTTGAGATAATATCGAGTGAGAAAACAACTCACAGCGTGAAGCAGATATTGATGGATATCTCTTCCGAGCACAGTCTCCAAAGACAACTGATTTAGTGTTCCAAATAGAGTTCCGACCAATTTTTGTGTTGACCTGTGTATGCACCAATAATGGAAAAATTTAAAACTTTTGCCTTTCTGCAACACATCTAGGCTACTCTTTTGCAGAAGAATATAAATAAATTTATCCTAACAATGCAGAAAAAGTTTAGGTTAAATTACTAATAACTCTCTACGGTTTCATCTACTGCGATATAAATTCTATAATATTTTAAGATATCCACTTCACTCCTATGGTCTCATATAAACTAAAAATTTAATGAAAAATAACTTATGTAACATCGTCACTTGAAATAGCAACAGTGCCCTTACTTAGACATTAAATCAAATGATGACTTAATCATCTTGTATAAAATCATAGGAGATTATGTGGATAACTCTAAAAATCAGAGGGGATAACATGGGTATTATAATTTCATCACACGTGCTTTTAGAGTATATATGTTCTAATCACTATAAGTGATTATGCATTCCATCCATTTTTTTAATTTATATAAAACCACAGGGGGTTTATGTGGCTATTTTGAAACCTTAGGAGTAGGGGTGAGAATCAATTTTGGTATTGGTAGGATTCATTTCAATTCAATTCGGAAATCGGTATTTTACCGATTTAACCGAATTCATAAAACAATTATTCAAAAACACAATGGAAAGAAAATTAGAAAGTTTTAAATCAAACAAAATCCCCAAATTATTGAGCATCGAAGCAAATAAAAATGCATTTGCCTTTATCAAAGTTGATATGAATTTTCCTAACCCAAATTAGGCATTTCACATTTAATTTTATCTTTCAATACATTATGTATTCGGAAAATCGAATATGAAATCGGTAAATATTTACCGAATTACCGAATTGAATTGGTAAAACCAATTGAAAATTCTTGAAACCGATTTATTGAATTGATATATTTAAATTCGGATTTTCGAATTAATTACAATTACAATTCACACCCTTTAGGAGGGCTCATCTGGCATTATACAAAACCACAGCGGAGTTAAGTGTAATTTATCCAAAACTTTCATATTTTGTATAAGCTTGAACATATCTTAAAGTAACATGTTGCTTATTTGGTTCAATTTTTCTCAGAAAACCTACAAATTTGCTGGTTAACCAACCAAAATATTTGCTTGAGTTAATGTAACCGCATGAATGATGACGTCACTTGACAGCCACAAAAATTGACTGGATAGGTTGAAGTAATGTGTTTGGATAAAAAGATCATTTGGAAAAAAATTTGAAATACTGCAGTGATACTTCTTGCAATGTGATATATTTGATATCCAAAAATAGATTGAAAAATAAGAAGCAAATGAAAAATATATTTATGATACAATATAGATTTTTTTTCCCAAAATTTGAGCTATCCAAATAAACCCACGAAGAAGAATTGAACAGTCCAAAATATTTTTATTTTTTCTGCCACAAAGACAACCAAAAGGGGGAAAAAAAAAAAGAAAGAAAGGAAGGAAGGGTGGATACCTTCCACCATTTATGTAGCCAAGATTCCTGGAGTAGTGTTGGAACTCGTGGAGAAAGGCTCCAATGTGATCCCCTACCCTTTGCTCACTGCTCACATAAGTTTTGAGGGTGTTGATCAGGGCATTTGTTTTGGCCCAGGCAAGCCGTTCCTTTGACCTTTCCGGCTCGAATATACTGACTGCGGCCAAATAATAGGCCAGGAGAAGGCTTCTTTCACTTAATCCATACTCTCCAAGGCCGTATTCCGCATACCATCTGTTTAGAAATTCAAGTAACTTTCATTACATTGGATGATGACAAACTGCACAAACTGCATTATTATCATATTTGTGCATGCATATATGACGAAGTATTAAAAAGTCTGTTGGCGTTACTTTTTTATTTTTCTTTATGCCAATTTAGAAAGATTTTTTTTGGGGGGGGGGGGACACCACATGAGGTTTAGCTATTAATCCCTGTAGCTTTGATTTTGTATGGTGACTCAAATTTTGAGGGTATAACATCAAAATTGAGACAGAGGGAATATTAAAATACCAGTTGATGGATGGAAAGTAGTAATTCTTAATAGACATCACGATGGATATATGTAATCTAAACTTACTTTCGGATGCTTCTCCACTCTAGCTGATGCAATGCCTGGCAGTTGTTGTAATCTAATTTCCCAAGCTCAAGGTAGATGTTGTTGTTAACTTTGGGCATCCTGAAAAGTGAACTAAAGGGTAAGTCAAAATCAAGAACGAGTCTACACTATAGCTGTAATAGTTAATGTCTCCTGGAGTGAATTGATCGATTCCAATTTTTTGTTTTCTGTATTGCTGTCTTTGTTACTCCACAACGTTAAAGAACAAATTAAAACTGTTGAATTCACATGAATTTTCACGTCAGTAAACTTTTCAATCATTGAATGGTCACCCTTCCTTTGACCACAAGAGACCATGTATTGGGCGCACAAGTGCACCATCTCACAATAAAATACTTGTGACAATAGTGGATACCTGTACAATGTCTTTCCAATCCAGACATCATCTTGGCCGCCATATTGCTCGAGGTACAATCTAGTTTCTACACGAGGTAAACTGGCATACCATGGAACATCCAGAGCGCAACCTACCTGCATTCAGATTTTCTTTTTATAAATTTAATAATAACAAATGTTACCCTAAAATTCTAAGACAGTTTCTTTTTCCTTTCATTGAGCAATTATTTTTCCTGGTCCTCACTCACACTAGGTAGTATTTTTCACAACAGGTCATGAAGTACCTCGCCAGGCAAATCCTTGGTAATGATCCATTTATCTAGGAGCTCATTCTTGGCTCGCTTATCTCGCAGGAAACCTGACGAGAATTTCCTGGCATCGACAAGGATCTTCTCCCCTGGAAACATCACTTGAGAAGCTCTATACAGGTTATACATTCCGGTCACAGCCTGGTTCGACTGTCCGGCAAAGGCAAAGAATTCACCGTTTGTCTCAAAATGTCTGAAGACATCTGTCAATTATATCATAAGTCTGATTGTTATTAGTATCATGCATTTGCCCATCAATAAAAATGACAGTAAAATATGCTACCGTGCACCGTAAAAAATTATGACTGCAAGTAATTAATTAACCTGCAGAAACCGTGTAACCATGCAACCTTAGAAGTCTGAAACCCATAGCTGTGTCATCAATGTCTTGAACGCGGGTATTTCTAGCCCAGCAGATGCCTTGTTCCATCCAATATCTGAAAATTATTTCGACATTGACCTTAATTTACCTCCTAGGTTGGTTATAATCAGTCTCTTGTGGAAGAATTTAGTTTTCAGATAGTTGAGGTTTGAGTTAATCAGATGTGTACCGGTAAACATAATCGATACATTCCTCAATCTCTGACTGGAAATACCGAGAAATTCCTAGTCTTTGAAGTCGATCAACAGCCCATAAGTGTTCAAACAAGTCCACCGGGTATACGCAGGGAACTGAATAATAAGGAATTATGGAAAATCAGATTTGGAATTGTTACGAAAGAAACATTTTCAAGTTCAGCAGTTCCGGACAATGCCCATGTCTATTTACCTCCTCCGTTGAATTTTTGCACGGTTTTAGATAGATATCTGAGGCAGTCAGCATCCTTAGTCTGCGTCAGAGCAAAAGCAGTGGAGGATGGAGAAAACAGAAAGGAGCCATCCTCACACTTTAGTGACAATAGCCTTTGCCAGTCGAGCTCTGGCAAACCTTCCAAGCTACCGAGCAGTGCTGTGGGTACGCTATGCATAATGTCCTTCGGTATCCTATCATTGTAAACACATAATAACTAGTATTAAACAGATGATAAAAAGGGTCTTCATTTTTTGCAGGAACCTTTAACTTTCCTGTAATATAGCGGGAAAATATGTTTATATTAACTAGTAATATTCAACCGTGGTATTCGTTGCCACAGTCCTTTTAAGGTGTGATGTTCTCAAGTCAAAATTCACGGCTGAATAATAAACTAAAGTATTTTTTTTTTAAACCGCAACTTCAGTGAATGATGTGTGAACCAGCCATAAAAATGGGGGAATGATTTCCAATAGAGACGATAGAATTTTCCTAATATAGTACAGAATTTGGAAGTTGATGTTACGCTGTAGCAATTGACTTGAGAATGGAATGCAGATTTATATAGCAAGATGGTGACTGCGGACTAATTTTTTGGAAATGTACCTTGCTAGCTTTATGTCTCTGTTGGCATAAATTTTCTGCAAGATTGCAGAATTATCCGGAATATCAATGCTCAACTTTTTGGCCGTCTCAATTAGTGAAGGAAATGTCACTTCAAAACCGATAGGCAGGTGCTCGGCACTTTCGTCCTCAAGCTTGTAAAAGTTATCCCGTAGGAATAATACCCCTTTGACAAAATATAGCAGTGCAACACAAAGTTCATAACCCCTTATTAGCAAAATTAGCAAAGGAATTTGAAATCATGATGTTCTGATCAAGACTTGTCGTTGCAAACAAGACTACCAATTAGAACATGCAGATTTAATTTTTTTCATGATTTTCACTACCTTTTTCGATTTGATCCAGATGCACGTTCCATGATTTTAATGCAACAACACATTCCAGAGTGTTGAGTATCCGGTCATAAGCCGAAAAGATATCGCTGTCACCCCATGAACCATCAGGAAGCTGATGATTGGCAATCCAGTCGAGGCACGTCGGAAATTGAGGATGGCTGCTTCCATTGACATCCTCCACAAGGGCAACCCATGCAGTGTCATAAGGTGATATGCTAATCTCCCCATCATCCATGGAACGTAGCATCGATCGAATGGATTCTATGCTTTCTTTCATCCTACTTGATGTGCTTACCTTTAGAAGTGGTAATGGAAGAACAAGAAATTCAATTTATAAATAAAAAACGGAGAAAGAAAATCTATGCTAAACAAATTAAAGGTTTATAGTGTGCGTGAGAGAGAGAGAGAGTGTGTGTGTGTGCACGTGTGTATAGAGACACACATACACACATATAATTTTTTTTTTTTTTATAATAAACCACCACCACCTTGAGAGTTCCTTCTTCAGGGCCGCCCACGATCTCATGATCCATAACAGGCATGCCATCTTGTGACATCCCTGTGCAACGACTGGAAAACGTGCTACACTGAAGACGGAGATCAGACTTAAGTACATTGCCGGGCGACCAAATGCCTACAAATATTAGAATATTAGAAATCAGGATCCTCCTCTTCTTCTCCATTTACATGTACATGTAATGTAACAACAACATTGTGGTGCAATAGATATCAAGGAACCTCTTCTCCTCCACTATACATGTATAATATACTCCCTTCGTTTCATTCTCCAAAACCGTTCCGATTGACCGATTTACTGGTTGAACCGTACGGTTCAACTGGTTCTTTTAAAACAAAGCGATTTTTTAACTAACTGATTTTTAGTTTCAATCTAACCTAGAAAATTATCTGGTCGACAGTTCAATCGATTCGACTAGGCGGTTCGAGTTGGGTTTTAAAACATTGCTTTTAAGATATAATTTCAGAAATTTCTCCTAAGAGTTCTCCTAATCACACCTAACACCATTAAGTTTCTAAAATCACACTTAGTTTTCTTAGAATGACAACTTTTGTAATATATCAATTCCTTTATGAAAAAAGTTGTATTAAAAAATTTATTTATGATAGAGACTATAATATTCTTTTACTTTTGCCATTTTGCAAGTTGATTTTTGAATTTTAGAAGATGAAAATAAAAGTGAATAGGACTACAATATTTAATTAGAAGTTGAGGAGGTGTAAGTGTAATAATAGTTGAATCTTATAATTTTTGGTGGTTTATATGACTGTTATAAGATCTATGCCAAAGTTTTAGACAGAAAGGAAATAAGAATTTTATTTGAATACTATTTTTTTAACCAATTTTTCAGAAACTTTATTTTTGATAATTGAACACCATTATGGGTACATTTAATATGCATTTTTTTCATGGTTTCAACTGGACTCTAGCCTTTTTATTTATCAAATGCATGACTTTGACCTATTTTTTCCTCATCTTTTCCCAATTAAATCAAATAATAAGAGAAAATTGGATTTAAAAAAAAAGATAGTTGTTCTATGTTTAGATTGTCTAAGTATCTCAAAACCTACCTTCAGTTGCATATGCACAAAAATAGTGACCAAAATGTGCAGAATTTTTATGACATTTTTATTATTTTCTTTTTGCATAGTCTAACTTAAATATTTTTTTCCCGTTACTTTTTGCTGCATAAGAAATATGAAAAGAGAGGGAAAAAAATCAACTTTTTCTTATTTTCATTTTCTAAAATTCAAAAATCAACTTGCAAGAGGGCAAAAGTGAAAGAATATTATATTCTCTCTCCTAAACACATTTTATCATACTATTTTTACATAAAGGGGTGACATGTTATAAAAGTTGTCATTCTAACGGCGCTGAGTGTGATTTTAGACATTTGAGGGATGCCAAGTGTGATTAAAAAAACCTTAGGGGAGGTTTCTCAAAATAATCCCTTCTTATAAACCATTCAACCTTTTTAACGATCAAAACCTCCTCTGTCCCAGCTAGTCTCCTCATCATCATCGATCTATCTTCTGCCTCTTCTCTCCCCTCTTGCCATCTTGAAATAGATCTACTGTGCATCAATCTGATACAGTTCGAAAATTTTCTCAAATGCAAAATTGGTCAGGAGATAAAATTTGGGATCTTGTGGTGCGCAGGTATGATTTCTTAAGGCAATAAACCCAGGGATCTGTTGCGAGAGAGAGAGAATTTGGGATTTCTTGAGAAGGGAATTGAGGTAAAATGAAATGATGATATTGCAGTGAAATCGAAAGCATCTCTGAATCAAAGGCGACATATTGGGTTCTGATGGCAATGCAATCTGGAATTTCTTTTGAAGGGGATAAGCTTGGGCTGTGTAGGTTTTTCGTGTGTGGCAGCAAAATAGAAAGAAAGAGAGGAGCAAGGTCTGGTAAAGAGGAGAGAGACAAAAGGATCCTTTGCCTTGGGATTTTGGAAGTGACGACGAAGGAGAACTATCGGAGAAGAGGGAAAGAGAAGAAGAAACGTATTGATGTTTTATTGCTAGTTGGGAAACCTGAGTCCTTAGGCTTTGTTTGAAAGCTATTTTGGGAAATTTGCCATTTTGGTCTCTAAACATTTTCATTAAAACCTATTTCATCTTTAATGAATTATTTTAATCAGTTTAGTTCTTGAACAAATTTTTCACTTTGGTATAGGACTTTTGACCAAATATTACTCAATTTGCATGGACTTACAGGGGTATAATTATCACATTGGTTTAATATTTTACAATTAACAAACGAAATAGATTAGAAAAATCATTTTAATTTTTTAGTAAAAATGTTCAGAGATTAAAATAGCAAAATTCCCAAACTATTTTTCCCATAAAATTTTTATATTTTTCGTCAGTATATTTTTCAGGTATCTTTTTATCTCACATATATTAAATCATTACGTTATGTTTGTCTTTGAAAACTCTAGAAAATGTATTTAGGTTGGTTGATTAAACTATAGTTAGCTCTAATTAGTGGTGTTATTATAACAGTTGAAAAAAGGCACTTGTCATCAAATTATGGTGTGTAATATGGGATTACATATTGTGGCGTAACAGAAGAAGACCCATAGCCGTTACAACGGGAAAAGCACCTTTGCACTGGAAGGTTAAAGAATTGCATCCGGTTATTTTAGTGCTGAACACTGAAGATGCGCTTTAATTTTGTTTCAAATTTTGGTAATTGAAGGAATAAAACCGTTTTACGGCTAGCACTAATTAACAAGTGGTGGCTTTGGATTCTAGTTTCGAGAAATTTCTATGGTCCTTTAAGAAATCATTTCTTCAATGTGTACCTCTCTATCGTGATAGTGATTTATATTTGAACTTTTAAGATTGTCAGAATTTAAGAGTCAAAAATACTTATTTCACCGTCTACGGTAAATTTTAATCTAGTAGTTTAATACTCAAGAACCATAGAATCTCCACTAATTTCAATGCAAAATAGTTTTAAAAAGTAGTATACGAAATACAGAAGCACCACTAATTGAGGAAAGAGAAGGCAGATCATTACATGGAACATACCTAGGAGGATCACAACCAATTAAAAGTTACTTGAAAAACATACCCAAAAATGTCGTTTCTGGTTGCCCATTTGTGGGAGGAAACAAAACAAAGCTGCAGTTAGTTCGGGATAATCCGAGAAGGGTGGTTGCTGCAGAGGTGGTGGTAGCCATGGAAAATGGTTAATAGTTGGGCCTGTTTTGGTAGGAGGAAGATGGTTGTTGGTGCTAGACTTCTATGACGAGTCTAAAACGATTATTTAAAAGGAGAAAGAGGGAGCAAAAGAGGCCGGAGAGGAGACGGTCAGAAGCAACTTCCCGGGTGATTCCTGCGAATATTGGATGCAAATGATCTTCCAATTTAATGACTTCATGAAAATGAAATTTATGACCAGTCCTTTTCCTTCTCACCGTTGCTCACTTCCCTGGACTACTCATTAAGCTGATATTGTTAACCCAACAAAAAAAAAAAAAGCTTATTTAGAATTTTAATAGTTTTGGAATGGAATTTGTTATTTGAGAATTATATTAGAATTGGTTGTCTAAATTAGTTTAGGAAATAAACTTAGGTTGTGTTTAGATATTAAAATTAGAATAAGTTTTATAATTTTATTTATCTATTTAAGGACTTGTCAGTCAACGATTGCACCTGAGGAAATTGGTTATGGATAGAATTAAATTTTGGGGGAAAAATCTAAATGGCCATTAAACTATTATTTGGATCAACTTTTGGCCATCAAACAATTTTTTGTCACTAATTGAACATTCAACTAACTAATCAGTACACCCGTAGCTATTTTGTCGATTATTGTCCTTAGTTTGGAAAATAATCAAAACATGTGACAAATTACAAGGGTATTTTTGTCCACTAATATTTTCTCTCTCAAAGAATCATGTTTTTTCCCAAATAATCTGAATACATGGGAAATTGCAATAAAGCTCCAAATTGAGTCACTATCTTTTCCCTCAAATAATCATGTTTGAGTATATATTTGACGTCAAAAATAATGCGGGTTATAAGGTCTGATTAGTGATTGACAAAAACACCCTTGCAATTTACCACGTGTTTTGATTATTTTCCAGATTAAGAGCAATAATCGACGAAATGGCTACAGGTGTACTAATTAGTTAGTTTAGTGGCCAATTAGTAGCCAAAAATGGTTTGATAGTCAAAAGTTGACCTGAACAATAGTTTAATGGTCACTCAGATTTTTTGCCATTAAATTTTCAATTCCCTTTGGCCTTATTATTCCTTTGGTACTATTATTAGTTGGGCCTAGTCAATCGGGTTGCGTTCTAATTAAATTTTGTTTCATTGTTCGTACTAATCAAAGATCGCACAGCTTTTCATCTTTCTCTTCCATTGTTGAATGTTTATCAATTATTTATCATCAAATTTAGAGATGTTATATTTACTTCTGATGTATGATTCTTTTTTGTGCTAACAAGTGATATCAGAATCCTAAATTTAAAAAATTGATCATGGGGGTTTATGTCGTAGTAGGATACAGGGTTTATAGTAGAGTATTCATATATCAAATAACTGGACCACAAAAGATTGGTCTTGGGTACTCATGCATTAGTTGATAATTAGGGAAATGTGACTCTAATTGGATATAGGAGCAAAAAGAGGGAATTTGTCAAAATTGCTAGTGTTGACCATGATAAGAAAATCTTATCAAATAGTCTTGTTGGTATTGTGCAGTGATCGAAGGAAAAGAGTGTTGTTGAATTGTTGATTATGGTTGTCTCCGTAGTGACATTTGATTGAGGTTGAAGCTGGGGAGGCTATGAAATTCAAGCAGGAAAAAAATTTATTTGCAAATGTATGTAAAATATTTTTGTGTTGCAACAATGAATAGAGAATTGTCAATAGTGAAAATTTTAAAATTTTGTACACACATTAAGCATTGATAAAGAAAGATTAGGATGGGTTGCAATAATGAAGAAATATATAAAAAGACGTAACTTGGTTGATATTCTCGAAATAAATTTTCATAGTGGTTTATCAAAAGAAGATAAGAAAAAAAAATGGCCAAATTGTTTTTCAAAAATATGCAAAAAAAAAAATCAATGGTTGAAGAATATTATATGAGAGAGATTTTAATGATTCTCAATCACCTCAAAGATTTTGGTCAGATCTCTTTTATGTTTTGATAAAATTTACCTGTATATTACAAGGAAAAAAAGTTAATAATTTTTTTTGTTTCGCTATTAAATATACAAAATCTTAGCTTACTCTTTATGAATCGATCGGCGAATTTCATAGCTACATAAAGTGGAAGCGCAAAATTCTAAATCAGTGACTTCTCCACATTTTACTTGTATTAGTTTGCCACACGGGAATGACTTTTTACTTTAGTTTCGAGAAGGTAGTAGTATTAATTTAATGGAAAAATCCCATGGAGTCCACCTTGTACAAATCGCAGGTGTCTGGGTTAGTCAATCGGTCCTAGAAATTTGTAGTTTTTTTTGTTGTTGTTGTCGTCGTCGTGGTCTTCTAAACAGATGCTTTATAGATATAGGAGAAAAGCCAGAGCTTTACATATTACAAGGGTAACTGCCCTAAGAGATTGCTGTGCCTTATCAGAAAAGCCACAGGGGGAAAGAATTTTCCCACTTAACATCCTTGATCAATTTGGTGGCAAATTTTGCCAGACAATGACTAATGGAATTAACTAATCTACTAACATAAGAAAAGTGGCAGCTCCAAAAGGAATCTTTCAACCTTCTAATATCATTAATGATTATAGAAAGCCAAGATTCATCCGCTGCCTTACTGTTAATAGCATCAATAACAACTTTACAATCTGACCAGATATTAATCACTGAAAGTTGAAGCTCTAGAGCCAGGTTGTGTTTTTAAACTCGGATTGGACCGGCCGGTTCGATCGGTTGAACCAGGAACCGGCCAGGCATCTGGTCCGAGTCAACCCTCAAAACCGGAAAATTCAAAAACCGGTCAAAACTTGGTCAAAACCGGTTTGACCGGGTGAACCGATTGACCGGTTTGACTATTTGACCAATTTTTTTTTTTAACCTTTAACCCATTATATCCTTTCAAACTCACTTTTTAAGTTTTAGTAAATATGCTTTAACCTCTCATTATTTTAATAAAGTGTAAAATTAATCCAATACATTTTTTAAGTTACATTTCTACCTCTATATATATATATATATATTATATTCTTTAAGTCAATTTATTTATTAAATATAAAATTCTCTAATTTATATATAAAGTCATAAATCACCAATTTAAGAAAATTTTTTATATATATAAAGTTGAAAACTACCAATTTGAGAGAATTTTTATATATTATTTTTTAAGAAAATTTTTTTTATATACTATTTTGATTATATATTATTAATATATATATTTATGACATATTTATGATGTCATCCGATTCGACCCCGGTCGAATCCTGCACAGACCCAAGTCAACCCGTGGGATCCTGCAACCCCAGAGGGTTACTGGAAGTCTGGAAGCCGACATCGTTCGACTGAGTGTAGTACCATTGGCTTCTGCCAAATCGATGGCTTCAGTTTATTTTGGTTTTTTCCCGTCCTTTTTTCTCAGGTGGTCAGCATGTCATTAAAGCTATGCCTGCGAAGCCACAATCCTGAGTAATTAAATTATCTTTTCGGATTATTTTCTGCTAATTTAAATTTTGCCTTCTTATGTGCCTGTCATTTCTCACTTTTAAATCTCACCTCTCTCGGACTATTTAAGAAAAAAGTAATAATAACTTTCATATGGCCTCGCTTCATGACTTTACATGACATTAATTGCCAATGGGTGATGTTTTAATTTGTGAAATGGCTTAAGGTTCTAGTAGATTTAGATTATTGAATTCAGTTACATTTCCCTTTGTGGCGGAAGATAGCCTACCTTTTGGCTTTGGCTATATCCTTTTCAATTTTTTTTAGTTGTTACTGTAGTATTTTTCCTACCTCATTAGATGAGATCTTCTCACATTCTTTTTCTATCCATCGATAGGCTATTCAAATCATTTGAGTTAATGGTAGAAACTTATAGGTTGAATTCGATCTTGATCTGAATCACCTTAAAATTATTGCTTCGTTAGAACAAAAAAAAAAACACATCGTAAATAGCCATATTAACAATAGTTGTAACAATACTTAAAGCAACTATAATAAGAAATATTAAGAATACTAATATAATAATGCATATATATGGGGGGCTAAGGCATGGATATCTCACTTTTTTTAGGGTGATTCAAGTCTTTACGAAAGAATTAACCCCAGTGTAGCAAAATCTTTAACTTGTCACCCCTAAAATACAACAAACCAACAACACTTATTGTCACTCTCATTAGTCTGCACTAATAAGAGAGTATGAATAAGAGAGTATAGCTCCACTAGCATCGGATCTTCTTGCCAAGCTATGAGATAGAAAAAATAATAGAAGAATAGGTAGTTTTTCTCTTAGAAATTGTAGCTCACAAAAACATAATTGTTGCTATATTTTTTCTATCCCAATGACACTTATTTATGGGTGATGAAAAATTAGTCAATTTTGTTGGCACAAAAAAGATGCAAACGCATACAATGGAAGCAATTTCTAATATATATAAAAGTATTTGGAAAAGGAGGAGAGTAAACACATAACAAATACTCAATTATTTGTTAATTCAAAACTCAACAAAACAATATCATGTCGTAATCTTTCACTCATGACAACCTACAAACTTCAATTTAAAGAATTTTTCTCAACCTCACAATTTAAAACTCAACTCAACTCTTCCAGGTAATAATATACTAGACTAGTAGTATTTATAAATTGCAAAACTTTCAAATCAAACATAGTTGTAAACCAAAACTTACTTGAAATTGAATTGATATTTTCTAAACTAATATGGAAACTAAATAAATAAGGCACCATAAAAGAACTTAAAGTAATTAGGAAACTTAGTATTAATGTAGTTTGGTTTAATTTCCTTCATTACCTCCCTTAAACCAAACTTGCCATTGTTGTTATCTACAATACCATCTCAAACTTGAATTTCAATGAGTAACTCTGCCGTTGTGTGATCGACATGAAACACTAGCTTGTAACTAATCTTCAATTTCATATTTATATATGTGGCAGTGGACGAAATTTGTACTTCTCAAACAATATCTTGGCTTGATTACTTCTGACAAAAATTCAAACATATCCACTTATTTTTCATCCAATGCTCCATAATTAAATTCATCCATGTCATTGAGAAAATCTCCACAAAATCCTAAATCGGTGCCTTTTCCACATTTTACTTGTATTAGTTAGCCTCACGTGAATGACTTTTTACTTTAGCTACGACGAGAAAGAAGTAGTATTAATTTAATGGAAAAATCCCATGGAGTCCAAGTTGTACAAATCGCATCAGTCTGGATTACACGTTAATCAGATTTTACTTTAGTTACGTGAAAGTAGTAGCATTAATTTAATGGAAAAATCCCATAGAGTCCAAGTTGTACAAATCGCAGAAGTCTCGATTACTACTTAATCGGTTAGAATTTTGTACTCATTAGAGCGATATCTTAAAAACTCTGAAATGACCCAAATCAACACTAGAAAGGTGAATCGTAGAATCCTACTATTACCAAAAAAAAAAAAAAGAATCGTAGAATCCTACAACTCGGAGATCACGACTCTTTGACAACAATGGGATCCCAAAACTAATACTGGCTTCGAAGCCGAGATTGGCGTCTTTGATCGACAGAGAACTTGAATTTAGTACCATCTGCTTCTGCCACTTGGACTAACTCCATCCATGTTGGCAGAATAAACCAAGCTGTTTAGTATTTATTTATTTATTTATTAATCTTATTAGAATTAGATTTGTAGTAGTTGTGTGATTTAGGAATTTGTGTTTTATTTGGTAATTACTTATGTAAGTGGTTTCTTAACCAACAAGTCTGGTAGACTATAAATAGCACATTAGATAGAGTATTTTCTTAAGAGAGTCCAAGAAGAGTCTATAAGGTTTAATTGTGGTGAGACTTTCTTCCATTGTTTTGAGATATCAATAATAGTGTGTTAATTATTTTCTTCTCTCCCTCCTACATATACATATATTTTTGAGTGTTTTTTCATCCTTCAATCTATAGTCTTGCATGCATAATTATTATTAGAACCCTAAAATTTGGGTTCTACAATCCACATCGGGACGGCAATCGATGGCTAACGAGTCTTTTTCTTTTTTGACCATCTTCTCTTTTCTCACGTTAGGTTAGAAAACATCGTCAGAAGTTGGAATAGGCTGACGCCTGCGAGAGCCATAATCTGACTGTTTTGGATTCTTGCATGAATTATTTTTTCGCATATTGACTGTAGTCTGCAAGAATTAACTAATTCTTTTGCGGCACATTGACTGCTGTGTGCCTATCACTAGGTTTGATTTTTTCTTCTGTCTTAAATCTAGAACTCTATAATTAAAGATTCTTAATTTAAATCCTTCTCCATCTCTCACTTTTAAATCTCACCCTAAATAATATGTGTGTATATATATATATATATATGTATGTGTATATAGATATGTATGTATGTATGTATATGAATATATGTGTGTGTGTGGGTATGTGTGTCTGTGTTTGGGAGGGGGGGGAGCTAGACAAAGCATAGACTAGAGAGGAGCCTAGCCCCATTTAAGGCCTCCTTGATATACAAAAAATACAAAGAATTAGGTAGGTGCTATTTGACTGCTTGACCTCAACTCGACTTGATTACACCTCTTATAGCTATCCTTGTATTTTGAAAGAAGTAAGACAAACAAAGCCTACCTAATTCTTTGTATTTGCACTACTCGAGGTTGACTCAACTTAAAAACTTTAAACTCGAATTTGAACTCAATTTTGTTTTGTTATACTTGAGTTTGAATTCAAGTTCGATCAAATTAAACCCAAGCAAGTTCTATCAAGTTTAATCAAGTCCAATCGAATATAAATAATATGAAATTTTATTTCATATAATTTTAAACTAGGATCAAAATATTAGGGTTGTAAATGTATCGTGTCGTATCATAATCGTATTCGTGTTAAATAAGTACAGGTCCATAAACGACACACTAAACTTTTGTGCCGTATTCGTGACATGACTTGTTTATTACCGTGTCATGTCGTGTTTTAATCTACTTCATCTATTTAATTTTTTAAATTGAAATTACTAATGAAACATCACAAAATATCAAAACTCTAATCTAACTTCTTCGAATCTTTGTAGCTTCTGATCCCAAGTAATGCATTTTTATGAAAACAATTTATTTATGGTTGAAAATTTTGATATGAATTCTCAAAGGTTCGTTGTCTGTAATCTTTTGGCTTCAACATTCAAACAATGAAAGAGCTAATTAAGTTTCCAATTTCGATTAATTTAGGAGTGACTACAAAGAAATTAAGCATAAATAACAATAAGACTTTTTGTCAAAGAAAAAAGACTTTTAGATACTCTATTAGTCTATGTAGAAAGGAATACACTATTTTTATTAGTAGAGAATAAAAAAACAGATTTGGTGTAAATAGATATGCAAGAAATGAAGAAATACTTTTTTATACTTTAAAATATCTTCATTAGTTAATTTTTTGTCCAAAAAAAATGGTATGAATTCTTAATTATTTAATGGCTTCTGCTTTTTATATTTGGCTTTAAATTAGAAAAAAATTTTAAAAAGTGAATTTAAAGAAATTTGGTTTAGATAAGAAAGAAAACCAAGTAATTTTTTTAATTATATAATTTTGATTTTGATGTACATTCCAGAGGTATTAAATGAAATAAAAATCTCTAATGAAAATGATAATTCGTGTTACAAATGTGTCATGTTGTATTTTTTGGTTTAACATGTCAACCCACAAGTTCTAATGGGTTAATAACATGTTATTCGTGTCAATTCACGTGTCGACCCATAATAACCTATTTCCTTTTTCGTGTCATAATCAGGTCGGCCCATTTTTAACATAAATTCTTTCACGTCGTGTTTTGGTCAGATATTTTTCGGATCGTGTTCATATCGTATCATCGTGTCGAGTCTTGAATTGCCACCCTTACAAAATATACATTTCAACTAATAAATAGAAAAATTTAATATGTGTTTTTGTGTGTGTGTGAGAAACTCGATTGAACTTGATTATACTTGACAAGCTTTCAAGCTTGACATATGAAGCTCAATCTCAAGGTCGAGTTTTGACCGAGTAAGCTCTCAAGCTACTCGATTAAACTCGATCGGTTTGCACCTCCTCATACATGAGTTGGTGTATACGAATAAACTTACAAGTATACACGACTGAAAGGTACCTAATTTAGGAACTTCTGAGTCCTGATCCTAACTTCCTACGCTAGAAGTGGCTGCTAAATGCGATCTTGGCAGCCCAATACAGCCTAATACGATTTGGGCATCTCCAGCGGACTTGGAAGTCTCAGTCAAATTGGGCATCACTCATTTGGAAACCCTTATGCATTTATTTATTTTTGTCTGTTTGGGTGGGGAGTCAGCAGTCATTTGGAAACGACGTTATGATCTTTTGTTTGCTTTCCCCTATGCTTGTGTAAACTTCTTAGCATGGATACAATGTTATGCCAAAATTAAGCGTGCACTCGTTATCTGGCACTTAAAGAAATAAAGCTCTTACTTCTATCCTATTGAAGATTTAGAAGAGAACAATGGAAATACAAAGAATTTGTAAAAAGCCTTGAGACATTTGTGTGCGCACACGCGAGCACGTGTTAGCTCATTCGTTTTATAGAGATACAACGTCAATATATCCGCAAGTGGAGGAATCCCTCAAGCTATTATAACCACAAAGACTGATCTTATTATCTCCCACCTTTTATTTAGTCATATTGTGATTAATTTCATTTAATTAACTTGTATAGAAAGTTTGATTTTTTTCCCTTTTCAAACATTGTTTTCTTTTGAATACAGTATATTTCATTTCAGAAAGTCTTAAATGGGCAATAAATTGACAAAGTGTTGATGAATTTTGTAGGACCCAAAAAATTCCACAAAAAAGCTATAGGAGATAAATTTCATATAATCAATGTATATGGGGAGGCAATTTACACACATGCAAGTATGTGTGGGAGAAAGAAAAATAATATCAATAACCACACAATAATTGTAAGGCCCAAAGACAACCTAAGGGGGGTGAATTAGGTTGATTAAGAACTAATCAAATAGTGCCCCTTTTTCGTGATTAATAGTAACTTTTTACTCAATTAATTTGACAAGCAAATAAGCAATCAAGACCAAGAAGTATAGGTGATATTTCAATCAATGAATTCAGAAAGTAAGCTAAAAAATAGAATGATAGAAAACAAACCAAACTTCTTCAAAGCTCCACTTGAGTTTGAAGAAAAATCCTCAATTTAAGCAACTTCAACTTGATGAAATTCGATCAACTTTGTGTACAATGGAAGGATCACTTCCTCCTTGCCCCAAACTGCACTTAGTCAAGCTAGGAAGTTTTACACTCTTACAGAAAACCCTCACAAAGCTACACTTTTGATGAACTCACTCACAATTGAAAAGCTTGCTAATGAACTCACACTTCAAGACTAACAATTCTTACTCAATGAGTATTTTCTTGCTAAAATCACTCTTAAGAACTTGTAATCTAAGTGTACAACAGTTGCTTTGAATTTCAGACAAGGCATGATTTATGGGAGACCAAAAAGTGCCTTGGTATTGAGGTCAACGGATAGAAGAAGTTGAAGAGTCAACTAGCCGTTGGAGCTATCGGACGTCCGACACCATGTTGTGCGTCGATGCTAGCGTCCGGCTGTTTTCGTTCTTTATCGGACGGCCAATGAATATTCCTGCGTCCGATAGGTTTTGCGTTTGACAGCGACCAGTGAACTTAGAAAATCTTCTTGATAATGATCGGACGGCCGATGCATGTTTTTTGCGTCCGATGGGCTTGTGTCCGACAGTGACCAGAGAGCTCAAAAAACTTCTTGGATATTATCGAATGTCCGATGGGGTTGTTGTGCGTCCGAAAGAAGTGTCCGATAGATCCCCTGTCTATCGGACGTCCGGTACATCAAGTTGAGCATCCGATAGAGATGCATCGAGTTTTATCGGACGTTCGATACAAAGTATCGAGCGTCCGACAGTCAACAGACCCATATACTTTTCCTGATAGGATTCTTCAACAAGATTCCTTACATTGATGACCTGTGCTGCAATAATCTCAATGGAAAATGTTAAACCAATTTCTTCAATTGTTTTGTAATTGTCAAAATTCGGGATCACGATTAACATTCTCCCCCTTTTTGATGATGACAAAACAATTGAATGTGATTTGAAAAATAATGTATCAAAAAGCTCCCCCTTACTTGAATGCCTATCTAGTGGCTAAGCATATGGCTTGTATAAACAGTGTAATTTAGATGATTAACAAGCTCCCTCTTACTTGATTACTTCTACTCTTTTGATTATTCAACAATCAAATTCAATGTGTAGGAATTCAAATCACAGATTTTTTTTCTCCCCCTTTTTGTCATCACACATGAAATCTTCAATACCAAATGTGCTTGCAATATTATACCATCAGCAACATTCCAAATCCAAATAGAATTTCAATATTATACCATCAGGATTCCAATACTTCAATCCACAGCAGTCCAAATTCAATATTAAAACACCACAATCCAAATTCATTCGAACACAGCCAAAGAGAATGCATTACTATTATACCATCAAGCTCATCACACAAAATCAGCACATATATGAAAGGAAGTCAAAGTCACCAAATTAATATAACTGCAAACGAAGTTAACAAAAGTACTAGAGTACTGATTCTCCACAGCATTACAGCAGAAAACAACAAAAGAGTTTAATACACTTCCATCATTAGCAAAAGAGAACAAAAAGAACTTGTGCAATCTAATTGTGAAGTGCAAGTGCTTCTTAAAGTGCCTAAAGTGTGAACGTGGATCTTATTCCAGGTCGTTTGATTAGCCGATAATTTGAGTTATCTTCTTCTTCAGTCTCTTCACCATCTTCTTCTTCCTCTTCCACAGTGACTGGTTCTTTTCCCTTTTCAGACGTTGAGGGATCACGCTGGGGTGTTGGGGATTCAGTCACGTCTTGAATTTCCAATGTAGGGTCAGGTCGAGGTTCCTTTGCTTGAGAGGCACTTTCATCCATGGGAGGAGGAAACAACAGATTCCTTTTGTCCAAGAAATCAGATTTTTGTTCGGATATCATGGTTAGCATAAGACCATGTTCAAGGAGAAGAACATGACTCTTGAGTTCAGTGAGCAGTTCAATGATCTTAGATTGAGGAGAGATTTTAAACAGACTTCCTAGGATGGATGGATGGACCAGGAGTGAATCGAAGGGTTTTGGTGATACTAGGAGAGATGGGAGTGTCGTGACCCTTCTTGGAACGTGATTCAGATGCAGCTTCTTTAGTGCACCAAGCACCATTAAAAAACTTCAAGTTTTTCCTTTCAAAATAGAATTTTGAAAAAACAGATGTGGCTGTATCCTTTGGACATACACCACTGATGGGAACTTTGAAATGCTCAAAAACAGGAGTTAAAAACTTTCCATAAGACAATTTTCGTCTTGTGTTAGTGCAAAGTTTCATTAAAAACTTGCACATGACAAAACCAAAATCAATCCTGATTTTTTCAATAAAGTAGTAAAACAAGTATAATTCCATCTTATTGGCATCCGTACGATGGCCATCAGTAGGTACAAGCAAGTTTGATATGATGGAGAAAATGATAAGATTTTTCGGACTTAAATCCTCCAACTTAGCATCCATAGGGGTTTGAAAAGGAGATTGAAAATATGTCATCAATTTTTCAGCATTGAAATGATTTATGCTAGTTGGATTTTCCTCATAAGAAAAGAAATTGGCAATCTTGCTCTTGCAGCCAAATTCGATGGTTGTTTTCAAAATCTCATTAACTACATCAGAGTCAAACACTAAATCAACACCATTTACACGAGATTTCAGTTTATCACGAGAGTTTCCTTTCCTAAGATTAGCAAAGAACTGGTACAGCATATCTGGATAGTAGATGTTTGGCATGGTAATGATATGAGACCATTTTTGGAATTCAAAAAGCCTAAGGACTGAATCAAGATCAATTTTTCTAAATTCAGAGGGGTCAATAGACCTTTGAATAATGAAGCTTTTTTGAGAAAATAAAGCAAATCTAGACTCAGCTTCATCATCAATAAACTTAGGCAAGGAAGTGGGTTCTATGATAACCTGAGGGTTTGTTTGAGTGGTACGGGTTGTCTGAGCAGTAGCAGAACCACGTCTGGTCCTTGATGAAGTTCGTTTGGCCTTTGGAGTAGGAGCATGTTCATCTCTCAAAGTTCGCTTTGTCCGTAGCTGAGGAAGCTCCACAAGTTTGCACCATAGTGTAATGTGTGTATGTGTTTTGAGCAACGATGAAGAGACTACGTGAGATGCAGAGTGTTGAACCAGCAATTGTGATGAAAATGTATCGATTAAGCAGTCCAGAAAGAGGAGAAATGAGGTTTTAGGGTTTCGGTTGTGATTTGGGGGTGGAGAGATGTGTGATTTATAGTGAAGACAATGAGTGATTTTTAGTCTGCAATGGGTTAGAGAGAAAATTTGAGCTTTCAATTTTGAGAAATGATGTAAATTTAGCTGAGAAATTGGAATTTTGAATTCGGCTGGTTGGGGAAGGTGCGTCCGAATTAATAAGGGTTGACTGATGGAAATGAAATGAAATGACCTGATAAAGTGTGATTTTTCGTGTGTCGGACGTCCGAACGTCGTGAAGCGTCCGACACATCCGTCCGATAGCATTTCCTGGAAAATGACCAAGAACACCGCCGGACGTCCGTTCATCAGGGTCGGACGTCCGATAGGATTCGACCAGAAATACTTAAGAGTCCTTTTCTAAAATGCCCAATTTCGAACGAAGATAAGCAAATTGATCTAAGGGCATTTTCGTGAAAATGTTAGCAATTTGATCTTTGAACAAACATAATTCACACAAATTTCACCTTTTGAACAAGATCAACGAATGAAATGATGTTTAATGTCTATGTGTTTTGTCCTAGAATGTTGAATGGGATTTTTTGTCAAATTTATGGCACTAGTGTTATCACAGAATATAGGCATATTATCATATGTTAAACCAAAGTCATTCAAGGTGTGTTTCATCCATAGTAATTGAGCACAACATGCACTAGTAGCAACATATTCCGCTTCGGTTGTTGACAAAAAAATAGCATTTTGTTTCTTACTAAACCAAGAGACTAAACAATTTCCAAGAAAATGACATGAACCACTACTTTTCTATCAATCCTACAACCACCAAAATCAGCATCCATATATCCACACAAGGCAAATTCATGACATTTAGGATACCAAAGACCAAAATTCATAGTTCCTTTTAAATAGCGAAAAATTCTCTTAATGGCATTCAAATGAGATTCTTTTGGACAAGATTGAAAACGAGCACATAAGCACACAGCAAACATAATATCCTGTCTACTTGCTGTTAAATAGAGAAGACTTCCCGATCATACCTCTATATTTTTTCTCATCTACATTAGTTCCTTCTTCATCCTTTTCAAGCTTGGTGGACGTACACATTGGTGTTCCCACTTGCTTTGAATCTTCCATGCCAAACCTCTTGAGAAGTTCTTTAGTGTACTTAATTTGATTGATGAAGGGTCCTTCATGCGTTTGAAGAACTTGGAGTCCGAGGAAGAAGTTCAATTCTCCCATCAAACTCATTTTGCATAATGGTGGAAAAATCCTTGCACAAACGCTCATTAGTAGCACCAAATATAATATCATTAACATAAATTTGCACAATAAGGAGATCATTTGATTTTTGTTTTGTAAAAAGAGTAGTGTCTACAATGCCTCTTTTGAAACCATTTTCAATCAAGAAACCACTTAAACGTTCATACCAAACTCTAGGGGCTTGTTTTAGACCATATAAGGCTTTTGATAGCTTAAACACATGGTTAGGAAATCTATCACTTTCAAAACCGGGAGGTTGATCCACATAGACCTCTTGGTCAATAAAGCCATTTAGAAAAGCACTTTTAACATCCATTTGATACAATTTAAAACCTTTGAAACAAGCGAATGCAAGAAACATTCTTATAGATTCTAATCTAGCTACAGGAGCAAAAGTTTCATCAAAATCTATACATTCTTCTTGAGCATACCCCTTAGCTACCAATCTAGCCTTATTTCTCACTATGTCACCTTTGTCATTTAGTTTATTTCTAAACACCCATTTTGTACCAATGATAGGATAATTTTGAGGTTTTTCAACTAAAGTCCAAACATTATTCCTTTCAAATTGATTTCCTCTTGCATAGCTACTATCCAATAATCATCTTTCAAAGCATCATTAATGTTTTTAGGCTCAATATGAGAGACAAATGCAAAATTGTCAAGTAGTGGTTTTGATGAAGAACGAGTTCTTACCCTTTCGGATGGATCACCAATAATCAAGTCCTTAGGATGATTTTGAATGAATTTCCAAGCTTTAGGAAGATCCTTTGGTGCATCATCATCCATGTCTTCTTCATCTAGCATCCGGTTTCCTTGAGAACCATTTTCCTTTGAATTTTCTTCCACTTCACCATTGTTTTCTTGTTGAAGTGTAAGCTTTTCAAGTTCCTTTTGAGTACCTACATCATCATCTACACAAGTACTATTGGAAGAATTACTATTAGATTCATCAAATGTAATATGTATTGCTTCTTCAATCACAAGAGTTCTTCTATTATAAACTCTATATCCTCTTTTATTTTCACAATATCCCAAGAAAATACCTTCATCGGTTTTCTTATCAAATTTTCCAAGGTGTTTCTTAATATTTAAAATAAAACATTTGTATCCAAAAACTTTAAAATAACCAACAATTGGCTTTTTATCAAACATCAATTCATAAGAGGTTTTGTTCAAAATTGGTCTTAACAAAACTCTATTTATTACATAACAAGCCGTATTTACGGCCTCCACCCAAAAATATTTTGGTAAATTATTTTCACTTAACATGGTTCTTGCGGCTTCAACAAGTGTTCTATTTTTTCTTTCAACAACACCATTTTGTTGGGGGGTTTTACAATAGAAAATTCATGAGATATCCCATTGTGATCACAAAATTCCGAAAAGCCACAAAATTTAAATTCCGAACCATTATCACTTCTAATTTTAATAATGTGTAAACCAAGTAAATTTTGCACTTTTGCAAATAGGAAACAAAACTTTTGAAGGCATCATCTTTGTGAGCAAGAAAAATAGTCCATGTATATCTAGAATAGTCATCAACAATTACAAAACAATATCTCTTACCTCGTAGGCTAGCAATTTGTGTAGGACCAAATAAATCAAGATGTAAAAGCTCCAATAGTTTAGATGTAGAAATGTTTCTTTTAGGTTTAAAAGATGTTTTGGTTTGTTTGCCAAATTGACATGCATCACAAACCTTATTCTTTTCAAACTTAATCTTAGGCAAGCCTCTAACAAGTTCCTTTTTGAAATTTCATTTATCACATCCATGTTAAAATGACAAAGTCTTCTATGCCACAACCAAGGGTCTTCGTTTGAAATCTTAAGACATTTAAAACTAGAAGAATCAATTTTCTCAAGAACTACAACATAGATATCATTGAACATTTTTCCTTTGAAAATGATATTGAATTTTGAGTCAAGAACTAGACATTCATGCTTTTTGAATAAAACAAACAAGTCTTTATCACATAATTGACTAACACTAAGCAAATTATAACCTAAATTATCTACTAAGAGAACATTATGCACAAATGTTTCACCATTCTTACCAACATCACCTACCCAATTGTTTTGGCTTTCATGTCGCTCCAAAAGTCACCTTTCCACTTGATTTTGATTTGAGCTTGATGAATTGTGATGGATCACCGTCATGTGCCTTGAGCATCCACTATCAATGAACCACTTTGATTCTTTTATAGCTTTTTCAATTTTCACCTCATTGTCACCAATTGCCATAAAAGCGATTTGGCAGTACCTTTCTTCAATCTCCTTCCTAATTGCATTCATTCCAAGTAATTTGGAAATTTCGTTATTGAACCTTTGGTTTTCTTTCATTCTTTCATTTCATTCTTCTTCTTTGTTGGACAATGATTCGCATAATGATTGCACTTATCTCTTACTTCTTGTTGGGATCTTGTCTTCCTTTGTTTTTGTGTTGAATTGATTATGATTTTGATTGCTAGGTCCCTCCCTTTCTGAATCTCTTTTGTTGAGTATCCTTTTTAAACATTTGGTGATGAGTGCAAGATCACTATCATCCACAATCACCATCTTTTTCATCTAGTGAGGGCGAGTCATCCTCATCTTGAGCAGCCTTTTAGAGTAATGCTTCTTTTGCTCTTGCCTCCCTCTTCATCTTGTAGCCTTGCTTTTAAGCTTCAATTCCTCTGGCTAAGATGTTAAGAATTAATAAGAGACCTAATAGACATAGAATTCAAGTCTCTGGCTTCTCTTTAGTAGTTACTTTGTTCTCCACTCTTAGGTAGAGCATTCAAAATCAGTTTTTTTCTCACCAAGGGTGTATTCTTTATCCAACACCTCTAAACTAAGAAGATCATTGAATCGACAATACATTTTGTCTATGTTTTCATGAGGTTCCATTTTGAATGATTCAGATTTAGTGACTAAAATGGTTTCTTTGTTCTCTCACTCACCACCTTCATGAATCTCCTTAACTTATCCCAAATTTCTTTGCAGATTTACATTCTTTCACTCTAATGGATTCATTTGAATCTAGTGCACTATATAGAACATTCATGGACTTTTGCATTTGATGTGAGATTTGCCCTATCCTCACGAGTCAACTCATTCCTTGTTTTAATCTAGGAACATGAGTAATAGGATCATCAATAGTAAAGATAAGGACCTTCATTAACAATAAACCATAGATCAATGTCAAATTGCAAGAATATAATCATAATGCTCTTTCCAACTAACATAATTTGATCCATTGAACATAGGTGGCTAGTGACTGATTGACCTTCTACAAACATGGCATTGTTGGTTGTCATCTTTACTCTAAGCGTTAAGTTTGATCCTAGAGACCAAGCTGATACCAATTGTAAGGCCCAAAGACAACCTAAGAGGGGGTAAATTAGGTTGATTAAGAACTAATCAAATAGTGCCCCTTTTCGTGATTAATAGTAGCTTTTACTCAATTAATTTGACAAGCAAATAAGCAATCAAGACCAAGAAGTATAGGTGATATTTCAATCAATGAATTCAGAAAGTAAGCTGAAAAATAGAATGATAAGCAAAACCAAACTTCAAAGCTCCACTTGAGCTTGAAGAAAAAATCTCAATTTAAGCAATGTGGGTTGATGCATCTGAAAAAGAAGTGTCCGATAGATCCCCCTGTCTAATGGATGTCCGTACATCAAGTTGAGTCTCGACAGAGATGCTTCCGAAGTTTTATTGGACGTCCGATACAAAGTATTGAGTCCATACCACCACTCCATATACTCCTCTTGATAGGATTCTCTACCCAAGATTCCTTACATTGATGACCTTGTGCTGTAATAATCTCAATGGAAAATGTTAAACCACTTTCAATTGTTTTGTAATTGTCAAATTCGGATCAACATTAAAAAATAATAACAAGACTCTTAAATTTCACTCTTCCCCAATTGAAACCAATATGAATACTACTCCCTATTTATAGATTAGGTGACTTGGTAACAAGTCTTAGAACCACAATAAATTTCTAAATAAATATTAATTCCCAAATAACAAAACTACTATAACTTGACTGCAAAAGAATTACTAAAAAGATTGATTTACTAAACACTACTAAGTAAACAATATGGAAATTTCAAGTTTTGAATATTGATTTAGTATGCCAACAATTTTGCTCCATCAATGGCTTAAATTGCCAATTTATTTGTACTTGTTGCTCCAAAAATCAAATCCCCACTTTAAGAATTCTTACAACTCGGTTGCTTCATTCGTGACATTACTTGGTTTCTACCTCCTCGCACATTGTTCCAAATTTAAGATAGTAGATTATTTGGATCCTACCTCATTGCAAATTGCTTTAGAAGTTTTGCCCTCTTCGCACATTATGTGAATCTCGCCATTTCATTGAAACTCAAGTATCTTTCCTCATCTCGTACATACATATTCACCAATCAACTGGTGCTACATAGGACTGGCAAACAACGATAGTGCCAGGATCCATGATTAGAGGGGACGTGACTGTACCTCGAAAGTGAAGTCATTATTATGTGAGTAAAAATTCAATTTACGATTATTTATTTATGTAGATTTTTTTTTTGTGCTTTAAATTTTTAACATTATATCTTATTCAATTAGTGATCAATTCTGTACTATAATAACACCAGAAAATTCAATAGGAGAAATGTTAAAAAGAAATTGGTTTCTACGAAAGCAATGTAATGAGAGATGAAGAATACTTTTCAAAGTATTAGGGGCAATGCAATAAGGAAAGGTATTTTAGAAAATGTACTTTGCCATGTCCACACCTTGCCAAGTAGGACATGTATAAACAGAAAGACATGTTGAACGATATTTGGTTCAAGGAATGAATGAGCGAGTATTACTTATTCTTGAATTATTTACCTTAAATCATTTTTGATGAGTAATCTCGTTATTCATATGTGGTTAACTTTATATTAGATGGGATGTTTTACAAAATAACTTCATATTGTGTTTGGTCAAAGACAGATGAGATTAGATTACTTATTTATAGACAAAAAATACCCTTTTGTAGATCTACAATTAGAGTATTAATCAAATTTTGTAAATCCAAACTTGACTTACATGTACACACATACAAACACACTATGTATGTAGACATGTACACACACTATGTATACACACATAAACAT